>VZTX01028412.1:44095-178362 GCA_013400915.1 Pardalotus punctatus
TCTTACAAAAGGAGTTAATAGTCCTTAAGTTTCCAGCCATTAGTAACCTAGCACCCAGAATGGGGAAAAATTCCACACCCCTCAACCTCCAATACTCATTCTGCAAGTTTCTCAAAAGACAAATAATTTTTTTTTTTACCTTTCTTCCTCATAGCCTAATGAAAAAGGTCTCATAGTGAACAGCTATATGAAATAATCTAATGGGTTATTCAGTTGCATGAACACTGGTGTCTAGCAGCATGTGAGATGACACCAGATTACTGGAAATATGTATCTTTCTGAAGCAGTAGCTGGCAGGTACTCCCATAGTGTCTGCGTTTAGGGAATCTCAATCCTAAGACTTCATTTTACTCTACCTTGCACTTTATGTGCACAATTTTTACATCCTTGATGGATTATATTATTTCAGGTGATGAAACCATCTAGGTAACTTCACATACTGGTCTATGGCCCCCAGTGAGAGCTACACAGCCTGCCCTTATCCTCTCTTTGCTTTTTCTCTCTGCTTGTCCTTTTACCTTTTCTTCCTTCTGCCCTCCTGCCGTTCTTCTGTAGGATAAAACTCTGAATATTTTCATATGGCCAGGAAGTCTAAATTTTATCCAAACTTTCTGATGATGATGCCAGGCTTTATATTCCATTTCCAAAAAGTGTTACCAAGATCTTAATTTCTTTTGATCTGGAATCTGTGTTTGATAAACTGACATATATTGGCATTTTGGCACCATTTGTGTCAATACTGTGCTCTTGCTCAGAGCTGTATGATAGACTATCCTCCAGAACCTACTGTTACTTTAACTATTAACTATAACTTTGGCCTTGTCTTTTTCTAGTTTCTAGAAGATCTATCAGCTTCTTATCTGTGTTGCCTCCAAAATAGCCCTTCGTAATGCATCAGTGAAGAATCTTAAGATTTTCCTGTTGATCTCTTTCAAGTTATTTCAATCAACCCCTGTTACTAGGTATTCTGTTTTATCTTCCTATTTTCCCAAGAAAGTGATCTTTCTAGATTAGTCATGAACAAGTACTTTTTCTTCTGATGATTGCTGAGATAGTTCTGCAATTGATATAATCACTTCCAAATTCACACACACACAAAATTCTTCTTCACTCTTCTACAAAACCCCCCACATTTTTTTGTTTTTTTCTTTCTCCAGCGCATGTACCTGTATATACACCACACATTTGCATTACACTTTATTTACTCATGTGTTTTATTCATGGCAATAAATGGGTCCTACTAAGCCAATACCTCTTTGCAACTATCCTGTTTCTTCATCCATTTTATATATAGCAGAGTGTTTACTGTTACCTTTTTCTCTTGCTCTCTGTGTCCCTGATGTATCCCTTTGTTTTCCAGGCCATGTCCATCTTTGAGGAATTGTTACCATTCTATTACATTAACAAACATTAATTTTTCTGTTTTGTTGCATCCATTATGGGAACATAAGCCTGAATTAAGGTGAAGCTAAAGTCTAGAACCGATTATTCTATTTCTATTATGCAGATTAGACTTATGTTGCTGCCTGGTTATTATTTCCTGATTTAGAGATTATGATCATCCATTATATTTCTTTGTTTTTTGTACACCCTGTCTTCCAAATGATCTCACATACTATTTTCGTCGTTAAAGCTGTTTCTTCTTGTAGTTTTTTAACCCCAAAAGCAGCTCAGCCCATCACAGCCAGTCACTTGTTAGCACTGTTTGATGGTGGAGGGAAATGGAAAGGTAAAAGTTAAATATTCATATATTGAGTAATAGAGACAATTTTAATAGCAAAAGTTGTGCATGAAATGACAGGTTATCAAGAAATTCATCCTCCACTTCCCATAGGCAGGCAAATGTTTAGTCATCTCCAGGAAAACGGGGCTCTGTCACCTGTACAAGTGACTTGGAAAGACAAATACCATCAATCTGAATTACCCCCCTTACTTCTAGGTTTACATGCTGAACATGACACCATATGGCCTGGGATATCCTTTTGATCAGTTGGGGTCAGCTGGGTCCTGGCTGTATCCTCTCACAACTTCTTGTGTACCTGCAGCCTTCTCACTGGTGGGGTGGGGTGAGATGCAAAAAAGGAACTGGCTCTGTGCAAACACCGCCCAGCAATAACAATATTGTTTAAATTTGGCATGAATCTAAAACATGACCCCATATACCAGCCATTGTGAAGAATATTAACTACGCCCCAGTCAGAACCAGAACACATATTGAGCACAATTTCTCCAGTATTTCAGGACAGCTATGGAAAGGCATAACACCACAGAAATGAGTCAGTTTCTAAACCAATATTTCTGGTGGTAGATAAAATTCTCATGCTGAATAATTCTTGAAGTGTGTGCTCAGTTCTTGTTCTTGTATGACTATTTTATCATTTTCATCGATAAATAAAGATGCCACTTAATTTGTCTCCACTACTTTTTTCCTCACAGAGATTTTTACATTATTAAAGACAATATTGAAATAGTAGTTCTGGATCAAAATATTTTTGCAACATTTGTCACAATCAAATTACTTAGGAAAACAGAGGGTCTATGAGATTTAAATCACACAAAATACAATAGAAATAGACTTATGTGAAAATCCAGGCTGAGATCAAAGCTGGGTCTTCATGCTTCTTTTATGAACTTCAGAACTGAATCACGATATACAGAACAGAAAATGCTAGCAGTACAAATATGTTTTAAGATATGTTAGAGACTCAAATAGCAAAGCCTTTATCCTACAAATTCAGATTTTTATCAAACTAAACTGAACAGCATAATGTGTATCTTGTTCTGTCAATCACACAAACGTTCCTTTTAGGCAAAAGGAATATCTTTGTCATCACCTTTTTTCTTGATTCCATGTGTAAGAAATAAATATAGAGATATAGATTCATGTATGTGCATCTTTGCATATGTGTGACCTTTGCTCCTCAAGGCTGCAGTATATATGTATTTCTAGACCCTTTTAGCTACAGTTAAAGCCATTAAATATATGTATAACATTTGCTTGACAACCCAGTTACAGAAAGTTGAAAGGTTTTAAGCGCTTTATATTTCTCTTAACTTGGTTCAGGTAGGCATATTTTATGTAAACAAAATTGATTTTGACAAATATCCTTTAAAAGCAAAGAAAAACTGATGACCACATTTACATATATAGACACAGAAATAAGTGCTATGAGGAGAATTATCCTTTCAAGAACATAGAAGAACACAATTACTACTAAATACAGGGTTGGATTTGGTTTTGGTTATTGTTTTTGTTTTTTTTTTTTTTTCTGGGGGTGGTGGGGGTGCTGATGTTCACTTGTTTGTTGCTTTTTCTTATTTCAGGTTTCTGTATGGTTAACTATTTGTGTCATTCCACTATGGGATAATGTTCAATTGTCAAGTTCAGTCTTCCTACAACAACACGGATAAAGATTTCTCCTCTGAGAGGAAGGTTTCTTCTGTGAACTGTGTATCAAAGCAAGTATCTCATTACTTTCAGCTGAGATGCTTGTATGTAGATTTGAAAAAGAAGACAAGGGCTGTCTTTCAACATTTCAGGTAAATGGAACCAGAAGATTTTAAGTATCCCAACTCACCAGGCATTCATCAATTAAAAAAAAAACATGACTTAAATTGCCTTTTAAGTATACAATCCCTATCTAAAAGTGAGGTTATTTTGAATAATTTATGATTCAGAAATTATTATGTCCCTAGAAATTTAACTCCCCTTGAATTAACTATACTAAATCCTAAGAGAATAAAGTCTTCCTGATGGTCTTCCCAAATGAATTTTTAAGGCTTTTACTTTGAATGGTAAGGTAAGATATTCACACTGCCTACTAGTTACTGTCAAGAGAATGCTTAGTCCTTGTTCCTTGCAACCGTGGCAGGCATGGCTCCTACTTTACTTACAGCTGATAACTCTCTGTTTGCCACTTGCCTGGCTTTACTCCAGTCAATGTTATGGCACTGATTTACATTCAAATCTGAAATCTGTAAATACTGAACGTGTTCAGAACTGTTCACTTCTTCTATTTGAAATCGCTAACAAGATATCGAAAACAAATATAAAATTGTTTCAAGGATGTTCTACTACATTTGTTGCTTCTTCCATGAAATTCTTGTAAAAAAATCAGGGACAGATTACTATCATCACATGTACAGAGAAATTAAAAGTTTAAATAAAGAATTAATTGAAAATATTAAGAACTTAGTAGGAAGTTTTCTGAACAGTTGCAATATTTATTAACAGGAGGGATCCATAAAAATAGTTTCATCCACCATAATTTCAAAGGTAAAAATAGTGGAATTTTTACTAGGGTAATTGACTAGTGTTTTAGTCCATTCTGCCTTTAGAGAATATAAAAGATGAGAGATGAATAAAAGTTTCTGGCGAATTTTATTAGGGCTTTTTGAAAGGACTGAACCCTAAACATTTTCTTGTCTACCTCCACAGCAGCAAAAACCCTTTCCATTCTTATAAAGACTGAGCAACATATATGTTGTCATTTTTGGGGTCTGAAAAAGAAGAAACTTCTCTTTTCTGGTCTGTCACAAGGTGAAGGAAGATACTTCACAACCAGAAAACTAATCATCAATTTATACTCTTCCAAATAAAAACAAAGTTTCTAATAACTCAGAATATGGCTCAGAGTATTTACAATGCAGAGGTATGTATCAGGACTGGTCACCTTTAGAATCAATAAAATTAAAAAAAAAAAAAAAAGAAATTTCAGTATGTACGTTCTCTTATCTTAAAGTTGAAATGTAAATAAGTCAGAAAATTGTTGCTCCAAAGGTGTGATTTTTCCCCACTAAATTTAAAAGGAGTTTATTTAGGATTTTCTTTCTCTCTCATGGAGAATATAGATAAACTGTACTTTCTTAATCTCTGTGTTAGTGTTAGAGGTGTACAAGCCATAACCAATAGGTCTTTGGGGGTGGATTGTCTTTGGCCAATAGACAATTGTTTATTAGTGTGTATAAAAAGAACTTTTAAATAAAACCTTCTTCTTTGCCATCTTGAAGCCTGTCTGCCTGACCTCTCTACCTGCTTCCACAAATCCTACGAACAACAGAAAAGCAAACCATAGAGTTTATATTAGTCATCTCAGTGTATGCAATAACATAGTACAGCATGCAAAGTTAGGTGGAATTTGTCCCCTTCTCTGACCTCAGATTTTTGCTACATTCACCATCTGTGGTGCCTGAACAGATTCCATTTCTCTCTCCTTGTCTTGAGCATTGTGCTTTGGGTTTTTTCTTTTGTGCTTGTGATCATATTGGAGGATGCACAAACTAAACTTTTGGGGATCAAGATGTTTTTCCACTAACAAAATTCTTCTCCAACTGTGAATTGAGAGAGATACATCAAAGTCTTTTACATGCCTTTATGCTATCCTTATGCAGAAACAGATCTGAGGGTATTTGTCTACTATAAATTGGACAAAGGATATAGACTCAAAAGGCTTACCAACAGATGAGAAAAAGTCACAGCTGCTCTGAGATGCATGATGATGATGAAAATCTTATCATGACAGGGAGAAAGTTAACATTTATTTCTTACAATGATATTGGCTTATAATAGTAACATCTGGAAGAATCACCAACAACTGGTGAAAATGTCAAGTGGGGCAAAAAGGAAATGTTTTGTGGACACAAGGACTATTCTTATTGGAAGTTCATAGGATGAAAGCCTAAAGTGCGACTTTGTTCCTCTTTTTTTCATGCAGTTAGCCTTCCTCAAGTTTTGTTTTCTTTGATCCACTATTTGTCTAAAAAGATCATAGAACAATGTAAATAAATCTTGAAGGATGCCCAAGGGATTTTATGGAAAATTCTCTCTCATAAAGGGAATAAAAATACCTTTCAAGTATTCTGTTTCTATTGAAAAGTACATGTTAAAACATAAATCTCCTATTCTTGTGTTACATATAGATTGATAAATGATGAAACCTGCACAAATATATATATACATACATACATATATATGTACTATAATGTTGCAATCTTATTCTATTAATCTACTCAACTACTCCTAATATTGTGCTTCCAACATCAAATAGTGCTAATAAACATAGTGTATTGTGAGATTATAAAAGAGTGAAGATTTAAAAAACTTGTGAATATATGGGCTCAACTTTAGTCAAAGCCATATGTGTTAGATACAGGTATCAAAAAAAATTTTTTCCCAGAAGAAGATGAAAAGTAAATATCTATATCAAAGGCTGAATATTTATTTTGTTGAATTTTAGCCTTGTCACTTATTTATTTGCTATTTTCTCATGCTCTCAAATACTTCCCAGCAGTCTCTTGCCATCATCCAGCATATGGCTTTTTCTTTTGCAAGTCTGTTGGGGTTGCAGTTTCCCCTGTGGTGAGGCTTATCTTAGCTGTGCTGCTGCTGTGTTTCAGAGTCTGTTGGAAGCCTTGTCTAGCTCCAAATCCAAGAATTAGACCACACGCAACATGTTGTGACAGGATCACCACACTGATACATAAGTACGCATAACCCATCATATCAGAGCAACACAGCCAAGGCAGTTGTTTTGAAAAGCAAAGTAGATAATTTCATTTGAACATGTTAATAAAACCTGAAGTATATTGGAAAAGTTGAGTTTTAACAAACGTAATTCTGACCATTACACAACATGTGGCAAGTGACATTGCTTTGTAAGCTTGGTGCAGTATTTGTTTTTTTTAAATTTCCATTATTGCCATAGGAATATAGTTGCTTCTAAAGTCCCATACACACAGTAACTAAATTCAGCAGCTGTGTGAAAAGTTAAGCATAAGGCAAATGGATTTCTACATTATTGTCTCAAGTACACGACAGTGCAAAGTCTTCACAATCCAACCACAGAGCAATCAATACTGACCATGCAGACATTCCTACAGAGCTCTAGTTTTAAACAGAAGTCTAGTTTTAAAACCCTTCATTATTGAAACAGCTATATCCTGCCATGGGATTAGAGTACCTGACCTCTTTGGACACAACAGGTGTGCCTGCCTGCCTGCCTGCCTGCCTTAGTGGCTATTTGTCAAGATACAGGAAACAATCCTTAAATATTAGCAACCTTTCCTTAAGATATATTGTGTACTTAACAACTGTTCACATGACTAAGAAAAACAAAACTCAGCAGAACTTGATTTCATAAGTCATATAAACATTTTTTTGTGAGAATGATTAAATAAGCACAATTATGAGCCCCAAGTATTTTTAATTTTTGAAAATGGACAGCTGTCTTATTTAGCAATATGTTTCTATTATAGTACTATGCAAACAAGATAAGTAATTGCATAATTGTTGATAAAACTGAGTCATGCTTAGATTAGGGAAGTAGCATTACAGTTATGCTTGAATTTTAATAGGATAAAAGAAGATAAGCTGGCCTGACTGTTAAAATATATCAGTCTCTATAACTTAGTTCAGCCAAAATATTGAGCATTCAAGAGCTGATCAGTTCTCACTTTCAGATTCTACAATCAAAATCGTTGTTCTAGGAATTTTTGTTTACTTTTTGAAGGCAGCTAAAATCTATTAATTTACATTTTCAACACTGGAAGACTTTAGGGATCAAAGCATTTGTAGACATCTTCAGAGGTCTGTTATCCGTTACTATACAAAACAATTCAGTTTCTGCTAATATGTACAATATCTGCAATGAGATGAAGAGACAACGTATTTCTTCATCTCTGTTTCACTGAAACTTGATCTGGTCATCCTTAGTTCGATCGCATATTGAAAACAGACCTTGCACAAAATCATATAAAAAGAAAGGAACAACCCAACTTATTTAACTCATGTGTTGAGGATAGTCTATTTACCCAGGACACAGAATTCCAGTCTTCTCTCATCACACAGTTCACATTCATGGCACAATTCTTCTGTAAAGAACATTTTTCTTATCAATTTATTGTGTTATATACAAAAAATTAAAATATCCCTGGGGGAGAAGAATTCAAATGTTTTTTTTATTGGTAATTCTCTAATTTGAAATTAGATATTCAGGAAAACAAATGTTTAAAACAAGGCATTTTCCAAAAATATGTTGTATAATATTCAGGTAAAAAACTTAAATGCCTCATAAAGTTATACATGAATGAACAACAGCTATTTGCTAAAAATCATATGTAGTAATTTTGTATCCAAAGATTCAAAATAATGCCAATATTGTAAAAAATCACATGAAGAAATAACCAGAAGACTGTAGGGTTTTTATTGTTTCTTGGAACTTTGTTTACAAGTACTACTTACTGGTATACTGACCAGCTGTCTCTGAAATAGCTCTGCACTGCAGTTTGAAATAGATTTGGGGCTTTCTCATTTGTTTTGCATTCTCTGAGGTTGTCAGCTTATGTGAGCTTTTTTATTTTGTCTCCCTCAGACCATCTTTTTAAAATGTGCATTACTTATTTAGAATTTCTAAAAAATGCGTGCCACTGAGTTGAAAAACTCCTTCAGGTTCATAGCTGTGAAAAGTCAAACCAGGCAGAAAGTCTAAGCCTCAAGTATCTTCAAAAATTTTGAGAATTCTAGGCAATACAGGGACATAAACTGATTAATATTTAATTATACAATAAATGTGAAAAAAGGCTTTACTTCTGAAGTGACTACTATGTGTGTGGTATAAGCAGGTTCTGTGACAGTACTAAGTACATAGAGGAGGAAAACAGAAATGCAGTGAAACTACAGATTTCACTCTTCTTTCATTCTTTTTCACCTAAGAAAGAAGATGAGGGCAGAGACGAGATTGTATCTACTTAAAAGGAAGTCAAAGATGTCAGTGCTGAACTAGGTTATCTAAGCCACCCCTTGGAACTTCTACATCAAATCAACCTTGAATGGAGAATAGCTCTAAAACTGCACATGGTTTTGGTTCCTGCTTGTTTTATACAACCCTGAGGTAAATAAAATTTAGGCAAAATTACAGTTATGACATTCTGCAAAATAATGAAGGGCATATGGCTAAATCGGTGGATATTTCGAGAATGAGAGTGTAATCCAGTAAAGCACTTAGATTTTTAAAGTACTCCATGGATGTAGACGTTCAAGTGTGCCATGTAGGTGTCTCCTTTAGCCTACTAAGGAGGCTCTGCCCCCTACCATGCATCAAGCCTCAAACTGACCCTTTTCTGGCACATGAAATTGTAGTGGAATACATGTCCACACCTATCTAGAACACAGATTAGAACAGTATTTACCTCCTGTGAAAAGGAGCTAGAAAAGTCCTAATATCGAGCCAAACTTAGACCATGTTCTCTCACACAGGCTACTGGCCAAGATAATAACACAGTAACAAGATAGTATTCAAACCACTTGTTAAGGAAGTGAGAGGATTTAAGATTTTGCAAAAATAGTCTAACGATCCACCTTCAGTCTGCTCTGCATAAAACTTGCCCTCATAATTATTTTGGAAGCTATACCCCTTGACTGTCAGAAGTGCTTGCTCCTCTAGAATGGCGAATACAGGCTAGAAACACGCAATAGAGCATTTTGTTCTCTGAACTGTTGCTGGATTTTTCTCCAGTATTTCTCAAAAATTACAGGAAAAGTACATGCGCTTTGTCAAGGCTGATCTCACTTCTATGCTGTCATTAAAAAGGTGGGCATCAACTTTGCCAGCTAGCACCCTGGTGTTAAGTGAAAGACTAATGCCTACCTTAATGGAAAAATATTTCTAAGAACTGTAGGAATCTTATCCTCAAGCTAAATGGGGTATCATCTGCAGTGGCAGGCAGATTTATAAATCACATAAACACAATTTACTTTCTGGATCTTGGATTTTTAAGCATATATGTCTTTTTTATCCCTCTGTTGGCATTTTGGCTAATGTAGATATCTGAGCAAACAACAAGCAGTGTGTTATACATCTCAAACTTGTTATTCCATCTTCCTAATATATTCTGCATTTCCTGTCAAAACATATGTCAGTACCTGAAAGGTTTGTTTCCAGAATCGGATAATTCACTTTTAGCTATTTGGCCTGAGATTTGACTCTTCTTTCTGCTGAAACCTGCTGCCCATTTACAATTTATTCCCACTGTTTTCAGTACAGCTTGTCACACATATGGAAGTTGAAGAACCTTCAGAAGAGCAATGCTGTGTGTTAAGTTAAATTATTAGAAACATAAATTGATCTAACTTATTCTTGACTACAGTTATAGGTCTTTAATTCAGAATGCTTTTTGGTTTGTTAAGAATTCTCACATTCCTAATTTTGAAAGAAAAAGTGTAAGTTTAGAGTTGCTCTAAAAAATACCTGCCTAGGTTGCTCACAATGCTCTAATTGTTAACAGAATTGCAATCACAGAAAAAAAGATCAAAAAATCCTTTCAAAGCACATCAAAATACCTGCAGTGGGACCTTTTCTGCAAGCAAGGCTCTCTGGCTGAGACAAAAGTCGGTATTTTCTCAACAATACATGAATTTTAAAAAGTACAAAACCATGTAAATAAATTGCTATTACAGAAATTAATATTAGCTTTGGGGAAGGCTAGTGCATGCCACTTCTGGAACTTTTTAAAAGAAAAGGGTGTTCTGTTTTTCATGGCAGTCAGTTGGAGAATACCAGTCAGTCCAAACAGCTGTTACTGTCTTGTAGGCTCCCTCTTTTTGATAGGCAGATCTCTTACTGTAGTTGAATCCAGGAAACAGAAGGTAGGAGAAAGAACATGCTATCTGGCTACTTCACAGTGTAGTACTACTGAAGATACTGAAATATTGTTCTAAAACATCATAACTTGACAGTGAGCACAGAATAAGGAATAACAGGCCCAAATTCCTTCAAAATTAGGGGAATTTAGTTTAGCAGGGGTATTTACATCACGCTTTTTCAACAAGACCTGGTATAACCAGGTGCAGAGTGGCTTAAGTTCAAATGAAATGTTGAATAGGCTGTTGGAAAATGATTAAAGAAACTGTATTCCCATCTCTAGAATTATGCAAATAAAAATTTCAGCATTTTTTGGGTGCCTGAGATGTTTTTAAGGATAAAAATATGTCTTAATCCATAAAGAATTCCATTTGTAGAAATAAGCATCAAGAAGACATTTTTAGGATATTTTCATTTATCCAAAATAAAGCAGAGTTAAACTATAAAATGCACCATGTATAGTGAAGGACTTTCAGAAAATTCTGTTCAGCTTGAAGACTTTACTATTTTTCTTCAGATAGTTTGTGGTTTGTTGGGGTTTTTTAAAATATATTTTAAATGTAGGGTATACTTGCAGAAGAACAGAAGTATGTACTTTGATAAAAGGATTTTTTTCCTAAAGTGTTCTCTCATGCTTTTTTCATTGACAGGATTGGATTTCAGTTTGTCAAAAATAATTGGTTAGCATGATGTCTGTTGTCTCAAATGTGATGGCTGAAATTAAAGGCAGTACCAAACAACTTGTATTAAACTCATTAACATAAAAGTATATGAATGTTGGGTATTATGTTTTGAATGTAATGCACAGTTCAGTGTTTGAAAAAGATGAAAATGAAATGTGAGCAATGCCCACTGAGGCAGAATGTAATGATTTAAGAAACAGTCTGTTAACATCTTGTTGACCACTTTCTAAGCCCCAAAAACCCTCATGGTGGAGCTGAGCCATAAAATAGACCATTTACCCAAATCTGGGCCTTATGAGGATTTATCTGGCACAAAAAGGCTCCTACTGACCCTGAGCCTATTGTGTTGTGGGCTGGATACAAAGAGGAACAAAGATGTAATGCGTCTGACCTTAGGGTACATTGATTAAATTTGTTCCCTCTGCATTTCCATCTGTTTCTCTGTAGTCTTGTAAATGTCTGCAGACTCAGTAGTTTTGTAAATAAGAATACCTATGCTTTGCCAAAAGAGACCTTGGAACTTAAGAAAGGATTCCACATTTATCTGCATTCAAAATAATATATCAGTAAGGAACACTGAAGACAATTCCTGTCTGAAAGCCTTTCCTTCCAGGGTTTAGGTGCCTAACTGAGCTTTGGTAGTTTCCTTATATTGATTCAGGATTAATAGGTCAAACTCAGAAATAATTTCTGGGGTGACATTTATTTTGCTAAAATTCATTCTTTACTTGTGATTGAAAAAATCACCACATCCTATAAATATAAGAAAACCTATGTTTCTTTGCTTTGATTTGGTGATGTCAGAAATGCAAGAAGAGAAAGCAAGAGTGAATAATTCAATTTTTTCTCTGGTTGGGAAATCTAATGTAAATGTATAATTATTTATCAATGCCTTTCTGCAATTATAGCAACAATATGACAATAAACAAAAAAAAAAAAAAAAACAAACCAAGAAAGCCTTCTTACACAAGTTTAATCTCAGTGATAATTATCTTATTCATCTTGCTTACCATTATTCTTGCAATTACCTTGCTCTTCCATCTCTAACATATTTCCAGAGTGCACTGACTTTGAATTATGACAGCCTATTTCACCTGAAAATTAGAGCAAAGGTACATTAAACCTCATTGTAAGACATTGCACTCTACAAGTTCAAATTTTTTCAGGCCTTAAATGTTTATTCATTCATTTTAGTGAAGTTGTCACAGTTCAGTTTAGTTCAAAATCTCCTTAGATACAAATCTATCCTCTCATCCACAGGTAATGAATTTTTATTTATCATGGCTACATAGAAACAGGCAAACAATAACATTTTAAACCCATTAAAGTCTTTGAGACTGCTGAATCCTCTTGCTGCAGTTCTTGCCCTTTGATTGTACATCTCAACCTTTGCAACTTTTTTTTCAACACTAATTTGCTACAGAGTACCTAGGCTCAAAGATGTAGTGCCAATAGTCTTGAAATGGCAGACTGCATACAATAGGCCTATTGAGAAGCCTATTTGGTCTTTAGAAGTGATTACAAGGTCACATCAGAAATTGATGTCTTCTGCACATACACTTGAGTTCAAAGGTGCAGCATGCCTTGAGAAATGTGAACCCATGTTCCTGTATTTTCTATAAGTAAAAGTAATATTATTTTGGTTTAGCTCTGCATTTGAACCTGTCCTGGTCCTTTCATTACTCAAAAGGCAGAACAAAGGACTGAAAATATGGACTTGTCAAGCACCAAATACGTGGAAGAGGTAAGGAGGAGATGAACATTACAAAAGATGACTGAAACCTAGGAGAAATAGGAAAACAAATATAATAGGGGATATGTAGGAAAAAAAATGCTTAGCAGCAAGGAATAAGAAAAATACTGCATAACAAGATGATGCAAGATCTAATCTCGAAGAGAAGTTATGTCATGGATGGTGTCGTATAACTTGACTTAAGCAAAGAATTTGCACAATATCTCATATTACCCTCATAGCAAAAGTGATGAAGCATGGACTGGATAAGTGGAAAATGAGCAGAAAACTTGCTAGACCATTGTGATAAAAGTTGATCATTACTGTATTGTGAAACTAATAGAAGACTTGCTTGTAACTGGTGCATCCTCTCAAGGATCAGTACTTGAGCCACCACTGACCAATGCATATACTGAAAACTTGAATGATGACATGGAGAACACTCTGAGCAGCTTTGCAGACAGTAACAAGCACAGGGAACAGTCAGTGTGCTGGAGGGTAGGGCTGCACTTCAAATGGACTGCAACAGGCTGGAGAAAGTACTGACATAAATCTCCCAAAATTCAGAAAGGGCAAATGATAAATCATACAGCTGAGCAGGAATTCCCATACACCAGTACAGGTTAGAGACTGACTGCCTATAAAGCATTTTTGTGGAAGTGGATTTTGGGGCCCCAGCAGATGAGCAGAAATTTGAGCCAGCAATGAATCCTCATAAACAAAGACTTTTAGCAGCATATTGGGCTACATTAGTGAGATGCCTGTAAGCTGGCAGAAATTACTTTTTTCCTCTGTTTACTACTTGTGAGGTTACATCTGCAGCGTCACATCTAATTTTGAACTCCCCTGCACAACATAAAAAGACATCAATGTATTGGAGTTCATCCAGCAAGGAGCCACCCAATGTTTATGAGACTGGAAAGCATAAAGTACAAGGAAAGGTAAAGTGGATTGGATTTTGTTCAAACTTAGAAAAGAAAAGTGAGATATTAATGTTAATACCTAAGAGTAGAGCTTGTGGAGGTGGGCCCAGAATCTTCTTAGACGTGTGTAACAACAGGGTAGGCAGCAACACACAATAGTTACACCAGAGGCTATTCTCAACTGATGCAGGAAGCAAGAGCTGTCAAAGGTAGTGGAATACGTGGTAGGGTTTCTGAGATATGTGTGGAATTTCCATCACTGGTGATACGCAAACTTTGTCAGGGCAAGGCCCTCTACAACTTGGTAGAAAGCTTTGACCCAGCTTTAAGAAGCAGATTTGTGGTGGGTTAAATTTGTGCAGCAGTGAGATGTTTACCCAGGGGAGAAAATGAGACAAAAACACTTATGGGTCCAAATAAAGATGGGGAGATCACTTAGCAATTACCATCATGCGCAAAACAGACTTGGAAAAATTAATTTTTTTCTAATTAAGATATAATTAAGAATTAATCCTTGGTTTCAAAGGCTCACTTTACTCCTTTCATTCTCGTTGTGCCCTACATTTTGCAGCTGGACTCTTCCAACTTAAATTACTCTGATTTTGTGATCCAGTGTTAGCGGCAGGCAAATGGAAAGATGAAATAAAGATACTTACACAGATATCAGTAACAACTTTATGGTACAGGTGGATGTATGGGAACATGGACAAGGAAGAGGGAGAGTAAAAAGGAACAGCTGCTCATCCACCTTATTTCAGTGTATGTATATATGAATACCACAGGAATCCTTATCATGGTGAAACTACAGGAGATCATTTGTGTATCTATGATTGGACATAAAATGTGCAAATAATATGGTTTAAAAACAAAACACACAGTTTGGAATAGTCAGAATTGTGATATTTTAGTATTTTCAGATAGCAGTGTTGATAATTTGTAAACGAGTCTTCATTAACTTGAAGGGATGATTTGCAGGACTGTTCAATGCATCGAGTAAGTAAATATATAGGGCTCTATGTTTCATGATGAAATGAGAATTTGATGCAGAAAAGGAATGTATATATAGACACAAAGACATTATCCTTAAAGTTATCAGTGACTCTGATGAATTATCACAATTTTAGTGCATCTATGCCACAGAAGACTGTATCAGCACGATACAAATCTTTTCATAAACAGAGATATAGCAACAAAGACAAAAAGAAATGTTGGTGCAAAATAGCTTCTTTTTTGAATTACCAGTACTTTCTCTTGATCTTTGTTAAAAACAAATGCAAACAATCCAAACTTTATCTCTTTCCAGATTTCACAAAAAGTATGGTTTTCATAAAATAGGTAATAGCAGTGCTCTTCTTTAGCTTAGCTCTAGTCACTACTGTGATTCTCAATTTCATACTGCCCTCCAGGGAAATACCCACACACTTGTTATTTGGGCTAGGAGTGCAGTCATCACTACAGAGAACCATTTCTCATGCCTGTCATTCAGCTTTTGAAAGGATACACATCCACATATTGTATGTCACATACATTCCACACGCTGTAAACAATCATCTCACACTTTCAATCTGCACAGAAAAACACGACTATTTGCAGAGCTTCATATTGGGATTTAAATTGAAATAATGCCCAAACAACCTAGAAAGTGCTTAGCTCTTGAAACTAGTTTAAATGCATTCTGTATAACAGTGAAATTAATTCTTGCAATCTATTTATTGCAAAATTTCATAAACTATGTTTTCTTATGCTGTACTTTTGTTTTTGTGAGGCTTTGTGCTCATAGTAATATTTAAAACAGTTTTAAAAGTATAACACCACTGTCCAAGGAATTCCGTGTTTTTTTGCTGAATACATGGGCTTTGTATAATTTGCCTAATAAGCTGAATGTATTCATATGTTAATAGATTTGACATACTGATGTTTTATTTGACAAAGAAACTATTTACAGACAGATTTCTACAGCTGCAAGGTATTCATGTCTCATGAGATCAGTTTTTTTCAAAAAGAAAGAAAAACATCACAAATCCTTATGGGAAATGGACCTCAAAGGTTACTCTGTTCAAGCATAGTGTTTCTAATACTCCATTCACACTAGGGAAAACAACGGAAGTTTTCTTACAATCATTCAAAAATGTTGTTGTTTAGTCCAACCCCAGCAGATGCAAAGGTACATTTCATGAACATTCAAAAATACACAGCAGATTTTTTCATACTGCCAGCTCTCTCCTTTTGTTCATCTTAAACTAAACTCATCAGAAACTGTGAAAAATGCTAGGTCAGTTAGGACCACAAAGCATTAGAAAGTGGTCAAAATATTTTGGCACCAATTTAGAATAATTCTAGTTACCCTAATAGAGATTATTAAATAAGCAAAAAAATGGAGAAGTAGCCTTCCATCCTTTCTTAATATTCAACATTTTTGCCTGTACTCGGATACTTATTTTTCTCTTTTCTATACCGATCACTAACCTTGGTATCATTTATAATGTTTGAGGTATTAAGATCTGTGTTTTCATCTTTTTTCAAGAAACTATCAGTACATTTAATTGCACAATTGTAGGGATTTACTTTAACAGATTAATAGACTACTTAGGATGCTACATAATCTGTGTATAAAGTAGATATTAAACTCTCTACAGAATATGGTGCAATTCCAGAATGATGTGTATTAGAAAATCACAGAACTACTAATTCAAGATGAATATAAGAAGTAAATTACTTATTTCATCTTAGCAGTTCATTTTTATCAGACCTCTATTAAACACGTCTGAAAACAATGAAGTTGGCATTATATAACTTTAAAACTAGGACTTAATCCCAAACATATAACACACCCAGATAACCTATATATTCATAATACTTCATTTCAAAAATAGTGAATGACTTATATTTGTATTTGTAGTGTAAAGAAAATGCTTAAATATATTATTTCTACTAACAATATAAAAAAAATTGTCACTTACATCTTAAAAAGTGGAATCTAGAGAAAGAATTTTAAATGTTAACATTAGGGAATATGGATGTTTGAATAAATAACAGGAAAATATTTTTATGATGTTGAAAAATAAAACTTCTGCAATGGGGTTTTTGCTTTAATTTATAAACTAATCTTGTACCTTGATTTGTAACCTTGACTCTGTGTGGAACCAAATATCATACTGTCTTGTATCAGATAGTGTGGCCAGCGGGACCAGGGCAAAGATTGTCCCACTGTACTCAGCACTGGTGAGGCCACACCTTGAGCTGTGTGTCCAGTTCTGGGCCCCTCATTTACAAGGAGGATATTGAGGTGCTGGACTGTGTCCAGAGAAGGGAAAAGCTTCTTCCTAAGAAGCTGGTGAGGGATCTAGAGCACAAGTCTTATGAGGAGCAGCTGAGGCAGCTGGGGTTGTTTAGCCTGGAGAAAAGGAGGCTCAAGGGACACCTCATTGCCCTCTACAACTGCCTGAAAGAAGGCTGTAGCAATGCAGGGTTTGGTATCTTCTCCCAAACAAGAAGAGATAGGACAAGAGGAAATGGCCTCAAGTTGCACCAAGGCAGGTTTAGATTAGATATTAGGAAAAAGTTCTTCACTGGAAGGAGAGTCAGGCATTGATAATAAGTCCTCATCCCTGTAGGTATTTAAAAGACCTGTAGATGTGGTGCTTAGGGACATGGTTTTCTGGTAGACTTGGCAGTGCGGAGTTTACAGCTGGACTTGATGATATCACGGGTCTTTTCCAATATAAATGATTCTATGATTCTATGCTTTTAAAACATAAATGTCTTCTGTGGGTTTTTTACTTCCACTGAAATCTCTGATACCAGATCTCTGTCAGCAGAGCAGAATGTATCTTGTATTCAAGTTATTAAAATCAGTTCTACTTTTCACATTTTGTAGAAGAGTGTGTTTTTATGCTTCAATATAATTTTCCAGTGAAATATCTCAAGACATATTAAAATATTAATCATGATTATTCAGAATAGAGAAGAGAGATATTTAAATAATGAAATAATTACCAAGAGAGAAAAAGATTGCATGATTCCAAACTGAAAATGAAACAGGTTTCTTCTTAAGTCTAGTGATTATATATATCTTCAAATAAAATTTCAGTCCTGAAATAAGAAATTGTGTTGGACAACAAGGCATTAATTCAGACTTCATTATCATCTAAGCTGATAATTTTATCTTTCACCGTTATTAATTTTAGCTATATTCTCATCCTCTTCTGATGTGAGTGATGTTACAAGTCAATCTTATTTTCTTTTAATTGGCATTTAGACATCATGTAAATCAAAAGTGTCTCCTTCTTATTCAGACTTGCTGGTTTCGTTTCACATACACCACAGAGAGACTTCAGTGAAACACAAACACACATACACACACACACACACACACACACACACATACACAATTTCCTCATTCCTCTTCATCCTCTCTCTCTCTTCACACTGAAGAAAAAAAAAAGAGGGTCACTTTTCATGTCTTCTTGAATGAGTTAGCTATGTTTTTTGCTTGTCTCACTTTGAACATTTAACTGTCATAAGGGCAAAGCATGGCCCTTTTCATACATTTTGAAATAATACATTGTCTCTTTGGAGATAGCACTGTCATTTGTTTTCATTTCACCAGCACATCGCTCTTCAGATTGAAATATATATTAAAGGGAAAGTTCACTTTCTGAGAAATGCAATGAAACGAATGGGTTTTCTTAAACTGCATTTCATCTGAAACACAATCCTCTTACAACAAATAGCATGATGGATTATAAAATATATTTTGAAATTCAATACTCTTTTGTTGCTTATATTATCATAATTCTAGAGGAGAACACAGGAGACAAGTTGTCTCCTTGTCAAAATTTCAGCTTCATTTTACAAGCTTGTCTATATTTATGCAATTTTCTCAGAACAAGTAATCTGAAATAGTGTATATAAATACGTAAAAATATTATTTTTTCTCATATCTATTCTTATGCTATATATTATTTAAAACTTTCTTTCCCTGCAATAGCAGAAGGAAGGAGAATCAAATATGCTTTTAGATTTATAGAACTCAACAATCAAGAATGTAGTTAAGTTTGAATATGACTTACTATCTACCCACGCATTTGAAGGCAATTGCTGAAATATAATTCATTCTGCAGTCTCAATGGCTGCATGTGTGTTTGTGTGATTCAGTGTATTTACACGTTCTCATTACTAAAGTCCAGAGGCTAAAACAAACCAAAATTGGAGTAATGGATAGTTCAATGTTAAGCAATCCATAGACCACCCAAAGATTTTCATATTACACATCTAAAGAATTGCAATAAACCCTTATTTTGAACCAGCAAAAACAGAATGTTGACTCACAGACTGCTTCAATGAAGCATGAAACAAAATGCATTTACAATGAGATTGTGAAAAATTGTCAGTTATGTCTTTGTTGTTGGTGGTGTTTTTTTTTTGGTTACTGCTGTGGTTTGGTAGGTTTTATTTGTTTGCTTCTTTGTTTGCTTGCAGGTTGAGGGTTTGGTTATTTTTTAATACGATCATCCAGAAATGTATGTAAACTTCTCCAGAGCACATAGGCCTTGCATCTAGACAATATTAAGTGCAATAAATAAAATCTGTTATTTTTCTTAGTTAAAAGAATTATTTGCAAATGGACTTAATCCATCTGTTTTAGTTAATTTTTCATATACTCTCTTGAGCTTATAGCTTCTTTCCTGTTTTAGCTACCTGTATCTGTTTACAAGGAATATCTCTTTTTTTCTGTCCTTAGCTGATATTCTTCTCATTGAATTAATATTAAGTTTCAACATTGATTAGAAACTACGTAAGTTGTTAATAGATTAATGTGACATCTCTCCAAAATTTTATATGTCTTCTCTAATTAGTATACATGCAGTATGTTGAAGATGTATAGTAAGTGGAAATAATATTTTCCTCAATTTTATATATGTGTGAGTGTGTATCTGTTTGCACACATACAATAAATAAACATAATGCCAACTCTACTGATATTTTAACATGGATTTAATGCCTCATTACAATAGGCAGGAAAACCTGCAAAAGCATTCTATAGAAGAAAGGAGATTCAGACAAGTTTTGTGCCAAGGACAAAAAATTCTTTTGAAATTTACACAGATTCTCTATTCTGAGTCAATGCACACTTGGATTTCTTTGTCTTACTCTATTGATGACAAGTCATATTCTAAGTTCTTAACGTAAAAAGACTTCTCAAGACAGAAAAAATAAATGTTATCATTGGAATCATGCATGGATTTTCTTCCTCAGGAGAAACATTAGGCAGCAGAATACATAATTTGGTGTAGTGTGAGAAAAGCTGGAGTAAGTGACTCTTCATTTTCATATGATTCTGTGATTCAAAATTTCTAATATAGCTGACATAATTTGTCATCACCACTGTTAAAAGTATCAAAGAATTTATCACAATCTTTTGAGACATCTGTATTATTAAGGAAATTCTAAAAAGTTCATAATATTAAAAAAATATTTTATTTTTGTAAAACTATTATTGCTAAACATGAAAAAACCCAAACATGTATGGTGTATTGGAATGTGACATTTCTAACATACATTGCTTTTCCCTACATCTATATCCTTCCTTTCAAATGAAGACACTAAATTGTGTTTGAGGAAAATAGTAGAAAGAAAAGGGTTTTATAAATAAGTCTTGCGACCATTTTTAAACCACTCCAACACATTATATCTGTCAGAATTTACAATTACTCTAAAACATTGCAGTAATATTCACAATAGAGAGGAACAATCAAATGGATACATTAACTAAAATGAAAAGAGCAGCAAACATAAGTAACATAACCTTAATATATAATAAGGGCATGTGATTGGACTAAAAGTTACAAGAGGGTATGCAAAAATTGTTTTATCCTTTGATGTGTTTTGGATGTATTCCTTCATTGAGCTGTAAGTTTGCTTGAAAGAGCAAAATATGTTTTTCCAGACTAGGACTTGTATGCTAAGAACCAAGTAACCTTGGGATGCTAACTACGTTGAACAGTACAAAGATTTCATGACAATTTCTGTTTTTGTAGCTACTGTATTCTCTGTGTGAGAAATATTTGTGAAATATTTGTGTGAGAATATGTATGAATATGCAAGTAGGCAACAGCACCTCTGCTTCTTTAGGCTTCTTAACTTACGACTTTTTAGAAAGAAATATACACTGGCTATTGCAAAGCAAGCCTCTCAAAAGTGTCTCAGCTAGAATTGCGTGCATAGATTATTTTGCAATTTAGAAGGCAAATGGGAAGAAAGGATGATGGGTTTTTTTCTCTTTTGTTTTTTTTTTAAATTAGAAAGTAAAATAGTACTTTGTCACTTTAGGCAATGAGCACTTAGAGGAAAAGGATGTATGCAACCATAAGTACCTTTGTGAAAATGTAGCCCTTTATTTTTTCTCCCTAACCAGCAATATTGTGTGGATTTAGATCAAATTATATGATGAAAACCACATTTCTATCAAGGTCACCTTTAACCAAAAAGAACAATACAAGGAAAAATATTTAATTAAGCTTTAATTGTGTAAGCTCCACAAAACTGAAAAAAAAACCAAAAAACCAAGCAGAACTAAACAAGTTGTTTTTCCTAAGGGCATCATGCTCAGCCTTTACTGATGAAGATAGCAGCTTTTCTTCCCCAAATGATTTTAACTGAGCAGTCCTAGAAATACATTTTTGACAAACACACTAAATATCTCAGAAAACACATGAGGACCCAGTATAGAATCAACCTGTTTAGAGGCATACTAAGCTAGTGACTATCATTTCTCCAAGAGGAGAAAAAGGTAAGTGAACTGTTTTTCCTCTGTAAGTAATTTAGATGAGCTTGGTAGGCCCTTACTGATGGAGGCTGGAGTGGGGTGTTATCTCTCTTCTTTACTGTTAACTATAAATATGCTTCTTCCATGTTGGGGGAGCACACAGTGAAGTCCTGTGCCTATATCTGCTTGTTATATCATCTTTATTGTGGGGACCATTTCTTCAGGGCCAGTGAGCTTTTCTAGCTAGAATACTTAGAAGGCATTAATCAGCTTAATAATCAACTGCTGAGAAATGTGTTACTTAAGCTAAAATTTGGATATGAATCAGTTTTATACGTAAAACACATAAAAGAGTTATTAATGCTGAACTTTCTCTTTGCTTTAGGGGCAGAATTCTGCCTCCAAAGCAAAGATAAATTTGGCTTCTGCTAATAGAAAATTTAATTTCAGCAAAAAAAAAAAAATTAGTTATAAAACTAGGAAAATCAAGGATGTAGAAGACATTAATTTCTCTTCTCTAGCTCTATTAACCACCACAAGACTAGTTTAAGTAGATAACTGGATGTGGCAAGAACAGATATCTAGTATGAATACCAGCTGTAGTGAGGAAATCTGGCATTTACTACAGAATCACAAGGCAAAAAAGTTTGGTGGACATAAACTAAAAGGGAAAAGTCCTTTCTTATGAATAGTGTATAGGAAGTGCTTTACTTTTGGAAATAATTTATCTAAGATACCTTTTTACCAATTATATGTATTTTTGAAGCACCTATTTCTGCAATCCATAAGCACAAACATTCTTGGGTTTTCTTTGTTCCTTATGATTCTCTTTCCCTGTACTCTACATCTTTTCCTATGTTAACTGAAATATAAATCCCAGTCTTACACTCTTTCTTTTTGCTGACACTGCAAATCAGGATTTGACAAACACAGAAGGGGAAAAGTTTTTTTGTTACTACCATCATAAAAATACCAAAATGTGGTGATTCAACTTTTGAAGTACATTGTCCTGCAAAGTATATTTTGTTTACTGAAAGTATTGTAAGGAATCTTGACCGTATATTTATATGATATTTTAATAGGTGTCATCTGTCTCAGTACAGCATCTTCTCAGAAGGTAATGATGATGATGATACTTTTCTAGTTACTGCATTTCCAATTGTAATAAATATACCTGAAAAAGATACCTAGATGGCATATATGAACTGAAGGAGTTGGTAAAAGATTACAGAAATCAGTCGTAAAATTATTTTCAATACATGCTTACAGGATACTTAACTTTCTCCTGTAGCACACAATGAATATTCAGACTTAATTTTACTAAAAAGAGTTTATTTGTCATTCACCAATGATAATAAATTAATTTTGCATCAGGAACAGGGTACCTAAGCCATTCCTTCTTATAGTTGCTAGTTATGGAAATTTCTCTCTTAAATTGTTACTTAGTGAAACCTACTGAAGTGCAATCCATTCTGTATTTGCACAAAATTTATTACTTGGGTCCTTCACACTTGGTCAAATACTATAATTTAAGTTTCCTGAATGAACCTCTCAAAAGATGTATTTTCATGCAAAAATTTTAAATTAATCTTTTCAATTTTTGACAGTCAAAAATACTTGGAATGGAAAGGAATATAAGGGAGATCTTTAAAAAATTACTGTCAGACCCTACAGCTAGCATAAGAGCTTGTCTACTAATGTTCCAGCCTGATATGTGTATGTGTGTGTGTATGTGAACATTTCAGGTGGGGGAAATGTCAGCTAAATGAAAAAAAGGTTGGTAAAAAGCTGCTATGATTGGCTGGATAACATTGACATTTACTGTACCAGAAAATTATGGAACCATTAGAGCGACTACCTGTCAGTCATTTCTGTGAATAGTTCTAAAATAAGGTTATAGAAAAAGTATCTGTATAGCTTATTTTTTAAACTGAGTTTCACAGAAGCCACAGAAGTGTTTAGGAAGTGCAGTTTTAGGAAGTCCTATATTTCTTTTCTCCTCCAAACAGTGAAGTGAAGCACTGAGGAGCACAGCATTATTCTAAACATCACTGTAGGGAAGTGAAAAAGAAAGAGGACTTGAGGGTCAGAAATAGAGAGCAATTCAGTGTGCAACCATATAATTTTAAAAGGCAATTTTTTTCCCAAAAACCTGAAATTTGGAAAGGTCAAACTAATTTATACATTTTTTTTTTTTCTTAAGAAATAAACAGTTTTACCCTAATGCTAGGAAATGTTCCATCTTTATTGCTTTCTTCCTTGAGAACACTCTGCCCTGGAGACAATTTCTGTAATTCACTGAAACAGAAACTGGAAAAAACAGAATGATGGAAACTCAGGTACCTGTGAGCTTTGAGCATGTGTGCTTGAAGCAAACTCCTTAAAGATCAGTTATTTAACCTATCCCATAAACCTTGCTCTACTGATTTCCATTTCTCAAAGCAGTGACAACACACCCTGATGCTAACTTTTTACAGCTTAGGAAACTGTCTCTCACATTTGGTTTATATTTTTTTTTTTAAATAAGTAACACAGTGATGTTAAAAGAGTTACCCATCATAACAAATGTGTCTGTTACAGGTAAAAAGACAATAAGGATGTCTGAAAACTGATCCTCATTTAAACCTTATTATTAGCTTTTAGTGAAAGGCTGCTATGTCATCCAAATTGTTACAGGAGAAAGATAAATACATAATCATATGGCAAAAAATAATTTCAAAGGAAGTACGACTGCTAATGTATGACTGTTTAAACTGTGAAAAAAATGACACTATCTTTTTTTTACTTTTTAAAATTCTTACGTACACAAACCTAAGGATACTTACTTAAAATCCTATAAAAATGTATGTTGTTATGAGGTCTCTAGCATCTGACTATGACTACAATATGCTGGAAGGTGATGTGTTATGCCTAGTCAGCATGCTGGCTCTGCAGGTCTAAGCACAGCAAAAATCTATCACACTCTTCTCATCAACACTGGGTGCACAAGCCTTTATTGCTGTAGGCATGGCTTGGGATGCTTCCTTTGTCTTTCCTGCTTTTCCTGCCAAAGAGTATTTGGTGTTTGCTGTTCATATATATTTATCTCCTTCCTCACCTTGCTGTCTTATTACTATTAGTGGCTAGGGGCTCAGATGGCTGGTGCCCAAGTTGTAGTAAACTTTTTATTCTGAAAGCTATTTTGAAGCTGTTCTTTCAGTTAATCTCACTTCCATCCACAGTCCTTTCTGCCCATTAACCACGCCTTGCATGCACCTTTGGCCATGATGAAACTTAATTGCTCATTACACCATGGACCTCAGGTGAGGCATTTAGGTGGACAAGTGTCTTCATTCTGAAAGACTTGGCCTGATACATGATGTTATTCTGGTGAGGTTTTGAATCAACAACTGTTAGGTTCAGCTTCAGTTAGCTCTTACCTTGCAAATGCAAAAATTGTCATTGCATGTTCATTCTTTCCATGACACTCATTTTGATAGACTTCATCTATCTCCAGCATTGAAATTTTGATCTTAGTCTAGTTGTTCCTCAAGGATGGAAATTATGCTATAGCCCTAATCATCCTCGTCACCTTTCCTTGTCCCATACTTTTTTGTTGAAGGATTTGAATTGCTTGCAGCCCTTGCCACAATCAAAAACTGTCCAAGAGTTCTAATTTTAAATGGTTAATCCCAGAGTATATGTGAGTGTGTGTGTGTATGCATGTGCTTGTAAACACTTCTAACATTGTAACAAAAGCCTTCCTTTAAAGCAAACAACTCATAACACTGTCAAACAAGTTGAAAGAACAAATTTTCAAATACTTCAAATTAAATGTGTTTTCCTGGCCTACACCATAGAATTTATTGCAAGAGAACACATCAATTTCAAGTTTAAAGTGTTAAGTGGGTAAACAAAACAAAGCAAACAAAAATGAAGGGAAAATTATTTAAGACTTACTAAATATTTCATTAGCTGAAGATTTTTGTTTCTTCAAACAGACTCAGACTGGGGGTGCTCTATGAAGTGATGATAACAGAATGTATGAGAAGAAAGGTGACCTGTGGAGTCTTTCTAATCCAGCACTCCTGCTCCAAGTGTGGTTAGATAGAACAGGTTGTCCAAAATATTATGCAGTCACGTTTATGTATCTCCAGAAAGAAACATTCTACAACATCTCTTAGCAAGCTAATCAGCCTCACAGGAGAGAGAGACACAGAAAGGTAAAGAGGCAGGAGAAATAAAGAAAAAGAAAAGAAAATGTTATGTTCGAAAGTCCACGTACTCCTTCCCTCCCCTCTGTTCACATAAAAGACAATTCCCCTCCTTCCCTGGTCTGTTCTTCCTGAGGAAAGGGTGACCCATCTGCAGCAGCCCTCCAACCATGTGAGCTGTGTCTTCACATCTCTTAACTCAATCAAATTGCAGCCATTGGTCTGCACACAGATCTCTACCTCCCTTCTTTTGTTCCCCATCGTGTGTGCATTAGCACACAGGGAAAATGTCATGTTAATTTCATGGAAAGGGTCTGAGAGCTTTTTCTGTAATGCTGTCCTACAGCCACTTCCTGGTTTGTGTGTCTAGAGCTCAGATGACCCCACTCCAGCCCTGGAGAAATCATGTGCGCCCCTTCTTTACCTTAAACAGAAAGGAGTCTGTAAATGCAGAAGGTGAAAGAAAAAAAGAACTTTGAAAAATCTCTATAATATACGTAATAAAGACCAGAATGAAAGGAGGAATGCTTTCAGTGAAGCAAAACCAGAGTTATTCAGGTGTTTGAGAACCTACTTTTAACTCATTTTATTGTGACAGTTTGCTTCAGACAACTAAGAAAACACTTTGGAGAATAAGTTACACATCCTAAATTATTCCATACTTCTTTTCCATCAAATCATACAATGTAATTAGATATGAATAAACCCATTGATTCATAGGATAATTCAGGTTAGGAGGGACCATCAATAGCAATACTAATTAATAGGCAGATGACTATTAACAGCATTAAGTGAATAAAAAAAGGTAATGAAAAATGTTTCTGCTCTGAAAAGCGCTATTTAGTAGTTCCTCTGTGGCTGCAATAGTCTGCTCACATATATCTGCGAATAAAAGTGAGAAATGGCCTTTGTCTCCACTTTTAGTTCAATGTATGACTGGCAAGCTGGAATTCCAGCTTTTGGGAGGAGCAGTTTTTCTCATCGCTTGTTTTTAAGTGCTACTGACCAACAGTAGAAGATATTTTACTATGCTGAGTTTCAGATAGAAACTCAGAGAAACTTAAGATTTACACACTAAAATGAATGTATTTATAGACAGAAAAGTAACACAAGTGGAGAAAACTTCACATAAAACCCCAAAACCCAAACCCAAGCAGATACCAGAAAAAATTTTGAAGTTTTCCAAACTATTCTTATTTCTAAGGATTATTGTGTACTTATTTACTTAATTACCTGGCACATTGCTGCTCAAATCCCATAAAGAGAATTTGTAGGGAAAAATTATAAAAGTATGATTAGTTACAGGACAATAAAAACATGAAATTTAAGATGCTGTAAGAATATACATATTTGGTTTTTTTCCTATAATTTTATTGAAAACTGCTTTCATAAAAAGGAAGTGAAAGAGAACAATATTGTTAAAGGAAAAAAATAAAGTAAGTGAGAATGAGGTTTTTGGGGTTTTTTGTTTGTTTGGTAGGTTTGTTGGTTTTTAGGGGTTTTAAATATCCATAAGAGCAGGATTACTGCTGAGGCCTCAAAACTGTGCTCCAGGAATCAAATCTACTATCCCTTTTGCACCTATGTGACAACCTGAATAAACTAAATTACATGAAATTTTGCTTTAATAAAAAAAAGACTATATATTTTTGAAAGATGAATCCAAATCCTTAATATTGCACGTCTACTTAATGTTTTCTTGGATAGATCTGAATTCTTCAGAGCACAGTTGATATTAAATCCATAATTAATAAAATTCCACCTTATTAAACAGATAATGGCATTTATCAGGGACCAAAGCAAACAGCTGTAAAAAACAAACTATCCTTATGCATATGGCAGTAATAAAACAGACATAATTCTCTCTCTATCTTGTGTCTGTTCTAATAAAGAAAAAAACCTATGCTTCTCAAGAACTTAATCTGAATTCCCAAGACTTTGGGTGCTGTTGTGTCTTTTTCTTTCTTTTATTTCTAATTATTTTTGTTTTAATTTGTTTTCTTTAGTTAGGATTTGAACATGTTTTAGCTTTCTGTTGTTCTGGTACAAAAAGAAAATGCTCAAAGTAAATAAAAATCTAGTTTTCTGAACTAAGGGGAATAACCCCATGAAAATAAATAAGTTGACAAGAATTTTTCAAATTTTTTTAAACACTTATACTAAATTTAAAATTGCCTTCCCCAAAAGATCCTAATTTCAAAACAAAGTTAAAATGCAACCAGAAGTTATAACAGAAAGTATCTTACCTTCAGTGCAAGATAGTGAAATTGGAGAGGTTATTATAGTTTTTATTACAGTTCATTCAGGTAAGATCTGTAGAAAATTCTCATGTTTAAAGTTCTTTGCTCTCTCTTCAGAAAATCATCTGACACTAAGTAATTGGAATCTATAACATTGATTTGCTTTGATTTATTGCCATTTTGGTGTCAGCTTCTGAAAAGATGTGTCTGGTTTGGGTTTTAAAAGGCTTGATCACTGATTCAGGCTCATAGCAGCAAAAATTTTCCATATGCAAATTTCATGTGTGTTTATTTCAGGTGCTTATACCATAAAAGGATTTCCAGTTCTGACATGTATCTCTGTTCAAACAACTGGAAGGATACAACCAAATTTTTTGATACAAATTTTGTACGCAAAAATTAAAATTTTTTTGTAAATAAGATGCAAGATTATTCAAAAATATCAAGATTGTCTGTTTCAATTATCTGTGTGCATCAGTTATTATACACAGTGTAATACAGGTTTTCCATATTGATTAACTTTATGATACAAATTTTAATTGACTAAATCATGTTGCTTTATGTTTTCAGTCATGGTGCATTGTTTCTGCAGCACTATCATGGGCAGGATGGAACAAAGATTTAATGTCTTTGAGTTAAGAAATCTCTTAAAAGTAAAACATTCTTCCTCTTCATCTTTGGAGATTAAATTTATCAGAGGGAAATGTCACTTTACATAGCAAAATTTCTGATAATGTCAAAAAATGCTGAGACGAATCTAAGATGAGATTAAGTGGGTTTGAATTTATTCTTAACTTTTATAATAAAAAAGTGCTGTCAATGTTTTTTGGGGTTTTTTTGCTTAAAATTTATGGACTTAATTCCACAAAATATATAGATTTAAGCAGCACAATATTTGGTTATGAACTGGGAAAAGACACTCTCATGGGTCCTAAAGAAACTGCTTGTTTTGAGCAATATGCTGAATACATGATTCAGGTGTGCTGCTTTCGCCCTCTGCAGCTGCACCATTTGTAGCAGTGATCACTGCATCTTGATGGCTTTCAGGTGACTGAAAGGGGAGAATAAATGAATAAAAATTAAATGAAAAAATGTTACTGCTACTCACAAATATCACAACACTAATTGTTCAGCTGCCGCTGGTTATAGCAGAATTCCTCCCCTCAAAATAAAACATCATTGCTTCCTTCATTGCTGAGATTGTTCCTAAAGAAGGATAATGCATTGTCTGAGTGGCTTAGTTTTTTTCCTCACCTAGTCAGCAAAAGAGACAATCAATAAATAATATTGAAATCCCTTGGCCGGTTATAGTGATTTTGAATATGGACATAATCAGATTGTATTTGCCTGTGGATAGTCTGTGTACTTCAAAAACAAAGAGAATTCTTCAGTTACAGAAGCATTTTGTCCATACATATGGAACATAGAGGACATGTATATACATAAATATGTACATCTAGTAAATATAGATATGTGCAGTTACAAAAAAGGACAGAGATTTTAAAAGCAGAAATTCCAGAAGAATATTCCAGGAACAGACTACTCATTAACAGTATTCTGTATATTTGCAAAACTATTTGCATGTCTACTTGGTGTGGACATTAACAGTGAATTGGTATTTCACTGACCAATCCCTAAGGAGCAACAGATCACAAAAATACTTGCATATACGTGCATTCATTATCAGGGAAAAGGAACAGATTTTGCTAAGAAATGAAGGCTTACCATATTTTCTCTATTTTTTAAAAAGAGCCCTTTTAAGAAGGGGCCGTGGGTTTTTTTCATGTTTAAGGTATTAATCTTAAAAATCCAGTCAGAGAATCAAAAACAAATGAAAAAAACCCACAGCCTATTCAGGGCTACTAGAGCAAATATTAAAATATTAATGTACTCAAGAAAAAGAAGAAAATTTGTAGTAAAATCCTTTTTATTTTTACATTGCCTGTGCCATTTTCCCTTTCTAAGGCATTAATATTAAAAAAGGTGAATAAATCATGTGTAGATGGTTTCAGTCTATAATAACGGTGTCCCCATATATTAATAACACATGGGGTGTGTTAATACAATGCTAATACAAGTCCTAGATTCCTAGGGACAGTGATGTGTATTTAGCAAGTGTTCTGACACTGACAGGTTAGACAGAAGTACATCTGCTGAGGGCCTGAATTTGTAGGAGCTGCAGACAGAGCTCTATAGATGCACTAATGTCACTGAAACATGTTTAACATGTTAGAATAAGGAGAACAGAAATAACGGTACAGTTGGGCAATTTACTTTAAAATGGTAGAAACTTTGCAGTATTCAACATACTGCAGATAACACTTTACATTTCTCAAAAGTGTCTTGTGCCATTTCTATATCACTATTTTTACTGTTCAGTTTATGTGTGCTTGCAGCACCATGATTTATTATCTGCGACCAGTTACTCTTCAAAGTAATTCTCAATCCATTTCATTTCCTTCATTAGCTCTCCCCTTGTTTCTCTCCTTCACCCTTAATCTCCCTTGCTAACCTTTCCTGTTTAATTTTCTTTTCCTCTTTAAACATTGTATCCAAAATGTGTCCTCCACAGTTTTAAGAGCAAAATCCCCAGGCATTCACCTTTCTATTCTTCAATAAAACTCCACTTGCAAAGCATGTAACTATCTCAGCATGTTATTAGTCAGTGTTCAGCAAAAGAAATGCTGCAGTGCTAAATGGAGTCATTAAAATGCCTAGTGACAACAATAAGTGCTTGAGGAAGCTGGCGTTTCCCATTTGCTAGTCTAATAGCTATATTAGTGCCATCTTTCTTTTGTGGAGAAGATAAAAAGAAAATATTCAGTATTTGACTGTTTTCATTCTCCACCACTGCACTGCTTGTGCCCTGACTTTTTTCCTCCTCTGCAGCTTCATACCCATTTCTGGAAAACTGTTAAGTCTGGTTCTCATTCCTTTTAAATCAATAGTAGTTTTAACATCAGCTTCAATGAACTGTGTGTATCAGGCTCTTGGAGAAGAAGGTGGTTCTCCACTGAGTAAACTGCTTTTTGTCTCAATGAGTGTTAAGAGCACCAAGCCTCTGTCTACTTGCCTGTTACAGATACCTTAGCTGCATCTAAATAGGCTAGTCAGGGTACCAACAGAAGCATAAATGTGTTAGCACAACAATCAATGTAGGCTTAATTGACCCTGATGAGAAGCAGGATATTTTTTCTAGAGACAATTGGTTCTTGTTCAGCTTGCAACAAATTAGTCAGCTTTTTCTGAGTTCTGTCCTGTGCTACCCCACTGTGTCCTAGAGGTACTTGCTAGTCATGAAATTAACAGCACTCTTACTGGATTCCAAGTGGTATGTCCATTCTGATGGAATATTTTACAGTTGTCTACTGAAAATGGTGGGGTTTGTTCTGGCTTTAGTTTCTGAGTGGATGGTGGTTTCTATGTAAATGTTATATGCAGTGCATAAGTCTTTTGTGGGAGTTTAAAATATATAAGAAACAACTGATTGAATGCATGGGCCTTATGCTTGTTTCTTCCTAGTGATATAAAAGCATAGAGGGATTCAAGGAATTTAAGATGAAGATTCATTCTCAAGTCTTCAAACAATTCCCTGAAATTTATTTGTTCAGCAGAAGCATCAATCAGGTAAGTGAAGTAGGGAAGGTATATGCAAAAGAAGTTTAAAAAAAAAAAAAAAAAAAGAATGTTGAGTATTTTTTAAATATAAACCTCTCAGTTATGTACCAAAATCATCATGGAGCATGTACTTGTGCAAGCCTAAGATTAAAAAAAAAAAAAAAGGTCAGAATTCAGGTCACTGTATGTTCCAATTGCTAGCTTTGTCCTCATGTCTGCATCTCTCACTGGACACTCATTTAACATTCCTGTCACATCATTTAGTCCAATTTAAACTGTACTAACTGACAGAATAATTTATGCAATATAACCTTAAGCAAGGAATTGTTAAGAGAGTTGGTATGTCCTGTCATTAAGCATCTGCGATTAGAAGTCATGCTATATGTTGAGCTAGAATCTCCAGACTGAACAAAAAGAAGTGGCTAATAGTTCCATCTGTCATGAAATTAGGGGATAATTTGCCACATTAAAGGAAATGTCTCAATAGCATAAATATATTTATTTGTCTCTGAAATCTTAGAGAGCAAATAGGACTGCAGATGCAACCTCCTGTGACAAATGATGAACATAAAAATTAAATTGTTGATCTTGTGCTTATTGGATTCTAACCTCAGGTAGTATGTACCATTTTAAAGTTTAAATGTCATCTCTTTTGGCTTGTTCTGCAGCATGTAACTGAAGGTTTGGGGTTTTATAATTTTTTTTTTTTTTTTTTTTTAATATTGACTACTATTTCTCTAGATTTATGCAGATTCTCTTTGGTAGTTTTACTAAAATTATAATTTCTTCTCTTAGGGAAGTGACATGCAAAACACTGACACATTTAACCTTTGCGGTTTTTGAAGTCATTGGTCCTTAAGTGTTGAGCTTGGTTTAGGTGTCATACAACTGCCAACTAGTTCCTCTCAACGGCCTCTTCTATGCATGGATCAAAAACACTAAAGCTCACCAGAGAAAACACAAGGTGTCTGTCACTCAATAAACAAATGACACAGTTTTCCAGCATTTTTTTCAGTACTGCAAGTTTTCTTGGTACACAAGAAGTTATTTTTTTTAGCACAGGATAGTCATGGACACTTCAGCTGAAATTTCTCTGCCCTAACTTTAGACACCTACATTTAGATGGGCATAACCCAGTTAAGCAGATTAGTCCTCTTTTGTCAGTCAGATGAATTGTCTCCCTTGAAGGTGCCTATTCGTATGCATTGACTATGAAAAGATAAATTCTACCACTGCAGTCAGTGATCAGTCCTGAGCATGATCCATATAAATTAGCCATTGATAAATATATTTTCCTCATGAATATCTCCTGTCTGTGTAGGTCACCTCATCCCTTTATGTCGCATACAGAAAGAGCAAGAGCAACATCTTCAGAAATGAGGTAAGGCTGATTCCTTTTCAGTAAGGACTTTTAATTGCACATATGATTAGACAAGAACAATATAAAGCAGTAATATTTTAATTTGTATTTTCGTTACTGGGTTTTTTTGCCTGTACTTGGTCTTTTATTCACCGATTTTCTTACTCAGTAGTTGGAATTGTAGGTAATTAAGTAAGATGTACTCTTGGAAGTTTTTAAACCGATCTTACTGTAATGTATTTTAAAAAAATAATCCAATACCCAACTTTCTAGTTGTATTTTTACTTATTCCATTTGTTCTTAGGGAAATAATAATAAAAATTTGACAAAATAGAAATTTGTGTGGTTTGACTGTTTCTGTCAAAACTATGATGATCAGTTATCGCACATTGTAATTCCCTGACCTGATGCAAATGTGTTGAGAGAGCTCTGAAGGAGAGACTTCGCCTGAAGCAAAAAGAATCAGTTATTTTCAAAAGTCCCAAAACTGCCTTACTTTATTATGAACACTGAACTTAACATTTTCAAAAACTATCTCTCTGTTTTGCAAAATATTTAATATACATGAAAAACAGTTTCAAACATGGATCCTTGATGCATGTGAAAAAGCCAATAGAAGGGGAAAGAACCCCAAACCACAAAATTCAACAAATGTGTCACTACTACTTTCAGTTAAAATAAATTAACATAGCAAGACATGCATGTAGTAAAAGAAAAGATCCAGAAGAAAATTAGTAAAGCATCAGAGAAATTTTTATAATGGTGTTACAAGTCACAGAATCACATATTGGCTGAGGTTGGAAGTGACCTCTGGAGGTCATATGATTCAACAACCCCTTCAAAGGGGACAACCCATGATTGGTTACTCAGGACTGTGTCCAGTAACACACCCAGCTTGTGGGTGTCTGCAAGCATGGAGAGTCCTTAACCTCTCGGGGCATCCTGTTCCAGTGCTCAGCCACTCTCTACCACTTGGAAAAGGAAGTCAGGAATGCACTCTAAGAACCTCCTGTACTGATTATGTCCTGCTGTGTTGCCTCTCCAGAGGATATCAGGGTGGTGGAAGTGCCCCTTGAGGACCAGGGCCTATGAATGCAAGGCTCTCCTATCTGTCCTGATCCACTTGCTCTTCCTGGTCTATTGGCTTATAGCGGACACCTCCTGTACTGTCACCTTTGTTTCCCTTCCTTTCAGTTCCAACAAATAAGCTTTTAGTTGGCTCCTCATCCATCCCCAGGCAGACCTCCATGCGCTACAGCTGTTCTCTCACATAAAGGACAACTATGCCTCCTCAGCTTAATAACCTGTCCTTCCTAAAGAGCCTTCATCTCTTAAATGCAGCAATCAGTCATGGGAATCATCCCACTGTGTCTCCATGATCCCAACTAGATCATAGCTCTCTGACTACACGCAGATCTCTAACCCATCGTGTTTATTCCCCATACTCTGCACACTAGTGTGAGTTGACCTAATTTGCAAGACAGCAGCTGACTCAGTATTATTGTTATTAACATATTTAATAAGAATTGCTTGACACTAACACACCTGTTTATGATAAACAAATAAAAAGTTTATCTTGCCTTTCAGGAAAAGAAATTCTATGTCTCTAAATCTGTGTTGGGACCTAACAAGTGAATCCCTATGATTTAGTAACAATGATCTATGGAAAATAGAAACACTGCCACTGGATTGAGCTAACATGGATGAAATGCATTCAGAGTTTTGAAGAAAATTTGTATCATTTAAATTGTATACATGACCTTAAGTGCCTCATGGATTACTGTGCAGGGATATTCCAGATAGTGACCAATTTTATTAAATATGTACATGTCTAGCAAACAGAAAAACTAAAATTTTGACATATTTTTTTTTTAAACTCTGATAATGCATCTTAGCTTTGTTTCCTTTATTGTTAGCTAAGGAAATATTCAATTTTGCTTTTAACAGGGCAGTGTAACCGTCCCAGAAGCAAATTCCAAATGCACTAATTTCAACTATATTATCTGATATGCCTATTGGCCAATTTACTTCAAACAGGAATTTTGCATAACTGTGTTTCTTTCTCCTCTTATCCTAAACTAAACTGCACAACAGTGCAACATGCATGGGACTGGAAACAAATTCTCTTCTGCAATCCTTCAGCAGGATGCACTTGCCTTTGCATATGTCCTTTCAATTATGTCAAGAAAATAATTTTCCTAATTCCAGGGTTATTTAAAATGCATTCAAGTATCTGATGTTTCACCATAACAGAATTTAGTAACAGACAAATTTCATAAACATCCATTTTTGTTTCGTGGGGATTTTTAATGCTCCATTTAATATTAGACAGTTTGGAGGGCATTTATTAGAAATATAGAGTTCACATTAATCAACATAGAATGTAATTTGCTTAAATTTATGATCTAGTTCTAGATTAATTGCAGACATGCCCTATTAAAAAAAGACCAAAACCCAGAATTTTAATATACTTAAGCCAAATCAAGATATGCTAAAGAATGTGTCTACACATTAAAAAGAAATCAAGCCCTAAGTGTAGGGATCTAGATCTAGTTTAGAAACATTTTTTCTAAATTTTAACTATGTGTCCCAACAGTTTCATAGTAATAAATGTATTTTTATCTTGTCATAAGTCGCACCTTATGTTTTAGATTGGTCATCACTGCCTAAGAAAGCAAACTGCAACATCTCACTATGTAATTGACAAATATTTCACCAGGATGATTGGACCACGAATCAGCCCCTTCACAATAATCATCCATATTTCTCCTACAATATTTCTCTATGAAAGTAAAACATCTCCCAGCGGAAGAGACAATAGGAAGAGCAAACTATGGTGGGTAAACTATCTCACATGTACTGCATGGTAAAAAATACCTGCATGCACTTGTTCCACTTTCATGGTTAACTTAAAGTTTACATTAAAGACTTGAGTTAGAAAGAAATGGGATGACATTCAGTTCCCAGTTAGCGTCAAAGTTAATCTATTATCCTAGCACTTCATTACAGTGAATTTTTAATTTTCATTTAAATTAATGAGATAAAAATAATAGCTCAAATTCTATCCCTTATGTTTGGCTTAATTAAAAAAGTAAATTAAAAACCAGTACAAATATTGTTTTATATATATATATATTCTTTTTTAATTTTTTTTTTTTTGTGATCCTGCTGTTTCTAATATTTTCAGTAACTTTTTGCACACATGTCATTGGGATAGATCTGCCATGTTTTAACAAGACTGCTGGTTTGTTAAAATATTTCTTTGGAATAGTAAACTACTAAAAATGGATCAATGTAACTGCAATTCTAGATGAAGGAATATTTTTTTTTTTTTTACTTCTTTTTAACTAGCAGACATCTTTTGTCCAGAAAAAGGGTAAAACTGGTGCTAAAACCAAAATAATTTATTTTATTTTTTCTATTCATGATCAAAAGCTTTTTCATTTTCTTCTCATTTCTGCCATTAGTAGTAATACTGAGCACTTTCAAAGACAGTTCATTTACTCTGTCCATATTACTGCTGCTAAACAAAAAATATTTGGGGATAACTCATAACTTCTATTTATAACAGCTAAACTGGTCAAAAATAATAGGCTGTAGCCAACTCATTCCAAGGAGATTATAAAATAATCACACATATAATTTGTAGCATATTTTTAATAATCACTCAATTTACATACTAGACTTAAACCTTCAAGACGATTTTTTGTTTTAAATTTCAACACTGATATGTTAACTACACAGTTTTAAACACCTGCTTTATAGTTGCTCTGCAGATTCATTTAAAAATTAATTGACAGCTATTTACTTTACACTTTCTGCATTTGTTATATAATCTTTTCCAATAACACTTCAGTTAGAGGCAGATCCTTTGACAGACTGGATATAAGGAAGAGTTTTGACGTCAAAATCTCCACAAGGTCTCTCAGAACCGACAAAAAGGGTCCCCTTTTGACTCTTGTGGCATCATTTAATAATGTCATCTTGTTGTGGCTATATGCCTTGATATCCCACTTACAAATCCCATCTGAAGACACCATTTATCTTTGCTTAAATATTCAACACAAGAACAAAAGGAAGCCCATCTTATTTTGAGAACTACAAAAATTTCAGATGCTTAGCTTTGTATTAGTTAGAAAGAGACATTTACTCTACTAAAAACCACAGTTTCTGTGAGGTTTTGTGTGGATTTTTTTTAAATATAGGCAATCATTTTTTAAAACATACAGAATAAGTACTAATGCATCTAAATGAGTACCTTCTTCTTTTTATTGATTCTAAAAAAGCATTAAAACGCTTTCAAAGAATTGATCCAGCCACTCAAGGTTATGCCTGCCTTTCTTTCTTTCACTAAGATAAGCACTAAAGTATAATGGTGGGTAGAATGTGGACTCTAAGCATACAGGGCAACTTTATCCAGGAAATCAGGACTGCTAGGAACATATCAATAATATCATCGCCTATAATTGACTACCTTCTTATTCTCAAAAGTTCTCGCTCTATGAGTTATGATGCAGTTCAGAAAAATTCAATGTAATTTTTGGATTGTTTTATGAATAATAATACCTTTAAAATTGTTTTTGTTTTGTGTATTTTTCCTTTAAAAGAGAGTAGCTGTGACAGAAGAAAACCTGTAGGGAAATTGCATCTTCTTTGCTGAACAAATAGGTATGCCTCAGAAGAGAAGATCCAAAGCCTGTAGGATATCAACTCCACAAACTACAATGACATGAAGTGTGAAAAGGGCTCAGTAACACCAGGGAGTTGGAGTACTCGCAGAGCACAGAGGCTGAAAAAGAGTAACAGGAAAAAGAAAGTCCAACCAACATGGGAATGGAAGGAGAAGGTAGTGAAGCTCCAGAGTTTTCTCTTAGCAGAGCTTTTCACCACCTAGAAATTGCAGAATATGATGAGGCCTTAAGTGACCCACCTGGCAAGGATGCAATAGGCAAAGAAAATTATAAATTATCCAGTTACATTTTTTATCATCTAAGCTCCTCAAGCTTTCTCTGTTTAGAAATGTTTTTGAATTTTAACTACATATGTTTGACAAAACTGCCTTCCTATTTTTAGTGGATTGGGATTGGTTTTAAGATTATTTTAAATATCCTTCCTTTGGGTTTTGGGGCAGAGGGCTGTTTGTTTGCTTTTGGGGGAGGGGTTGAGAAATTAAGTGTAAGAGAAGTACTCAGATACACATAAAAATAGGTTATTCAGGGTCTTATTGATTTATAGATTGGTGGAAAGTGGAGCTGGAAAGGAATTCAGTGTAGCGACCTACTCTGCCCCCTAGCCAAAAATATGATCAGCTATATCCAACCATGTCTGACATATGCTTTTCTAAATTACTGTTAGAAATAATGAATGCAGATCTCATAACTTTCCTGAAATGGTAATTTCTCAACTTTCTTGGTCATCAAAATATCTTTGGATAAATCTCTTTCAGAGCATTCTAACCCTATCACTCCTCAGTCTATTAGCAGAAGGTGAAAGAGGTAGCCTTTTATAATTTTTTTCTGTTATCTTGTACATTTGAAGGCATTTTGTGCTGATCATCAGCCTTCCCCTTGTCCAAATGCCTCTTAAATACTGATGTGTTTAAGTAAGTCATGGTTGATGGATCTTTATGATCATTGCTGATATTCTTTTTGTAAGTTTTTCAGTTGTTCCACACATCAGAAATGAACGTACTATTCTAGCAAGAATTTATGAATTATATTCCCCTGTTTTCACACATGTGCGCACACACTCATATGTGTACATGTACACATACATGTGCAAAACCTATGCTCACTTAAACTTTTCCCTTGAATTTGTTAGCTGTTTGGAGTTTTTTACAGGTTTTTTTTTTTTGGTGAGTTTTTTCAGTTTATGTTAAGGTGATGCTGTTAATTGATCTAATTATTTCAGAGGTTGAACTTTTAAGCAGACAATAGATTAACAAACTGATAATAAAACTGAGAGAATGAACACTGTTCATTATACAAAACCAGTTGTTCAGTACCAGTAAGATAAAGTCATCCTGAGGTGCATTAGCACAATACTTTATTTCAAGTGAGTTACAGTGTTTTTTTTATCACGGAATCACAGAATTACTGGGGTTGGAAGGGATTTCTGGAGATCATCTAGTACACCCCAATTTCAAGGCAGGGACATGTAATGCAGGTTACACAGGGTCACATAATTCAGGCCTTGTGGCTCACCACCAGACCCTCTCCAGTAGCTCCTTGTCTTTTTTGAACTGTGGAGACCACAGTTGAACACAGCACTCCAGAGGTGGCTTCACCAGAGCTGAATAGAGGGGCAGGATTATCTCCCTTGACTGCTTCCCAATAAACCCCAGGATACCACTGTCCCTCCTGGCCTCAACGGGAATGCTGGGTCACAGACAACTTTTCATCCACCAGTAAAATACTCCCTGGTCCTTCTCAGCAGAGCTGGTGTCCATTAGGTCAGCCCACCATGCTTGGGATTATTCATCCCCAGATGCAGGACCCTACACTTACCTTTATTGAATGTCAATGTTTCTCTTCACCCAGTCATCCAGCCTATCAAACTCCCACAGAATGGCAGCACAGCCTTCAGGTGTGTCAGCCACTCCCCCCAGTTTCATATCATCAGCAAACTTGCTTAGGTACCTTCTATCTCTTTATCCAAGCTGTTGGCAAACAGGTTAAATAAGACTGGACCCAGTACTGATCCCTGGGGAACGCCACTCACTACAAGTGTCCAACTGGTTTCTACTCCACTGATCACAATCCTCTGATTCCTGCCATTCAGATGATGATCTGATGATGAAGTTATCATTATCATCTGATCATCAGCATCACAGGACGATTCTAATAACAACAAAACCAGTAATTTCAGCAAGTCCACTTCACTTTGGGAATTCTATTCCACTTCTAGAAGTAATTTGTGACTTCTATTAAAACTTTTTTTCTCTCCACACACTAGAATACTAATACACAGTTTCCAAAGGAAGATAATTCGAAGAGCTGATGACATAATGCTGAAGTAAAGTTTACAGTATCAAAATAAACAATAAACAAACTATTTTATCATACTAAAATTCTTCAATGGAATTCTAATTTTTCCAATCCTTTACGATCTATTTAAAGACCTAATAAAGAAAGCTAAACAAACGAATAAGGGAGTCTAGTACTAAACTCAATACTGGCTTCTGTTGATCAATATTACAATTTATTTAATGCAATTCAACTCCTTTTGTGATTTTTGTCTACTACATAATGTTCCTTTAAGTTGACTTGCTATTCATTTAATTATTGCAGGAAGATAGACATTCAAATTAGATTAAATCCAAATACTTTGGCACATGGGAGGCATTTAGCAGCTGCTAATGTGAAACACTAAATAGAACTGAATCTAAACAAGAGTTTAAAAACACTCCTCAAATGACATTGCTTTCCTTAATGCTTCTGTTGTTATTTTTACTTTTCCTTCCTCAGAAGAATCTTTCAAGAGAAAAACTTTCAAGGTAGCTAGGATGTCAAGGCTGTGACAGTGGGCACAATCTTACCCAGCACAATCTCTCAATATGGCTTTTTTTCTTCATCTTTATTACCCATGCTGCTATTCTTCTTTAGCATTTGTTTCCATATAAATGTCATAATTAAAAAAAAAAGTGCTATCAAAATTAACTAGGAAATATAAGTTAAATCTAAAATTTATATTTGAACTCTTAGAAACAGTTATGTCCTTTCTACAAGACAAATAATCAAACAAGTCTGTTTATTCAGCAACTTAATCACATGCAGTTCTGTCTTTTTGCATTTACTATTTATAATATTTGGTATTTATAACATCTCTGCATCATAATTTATTATTTATTAAGAATTATCATAGCATTATTTCAGGTTTGAAAAATTGATGGTTTTCTTTTCTGAATCCATACATCTGGACTCAACAGAAAATGTGACTAATTTGTCTTTTAATGCAAATATTTGGTGTGCATTATTAAAAAGAACAGCAAAACATCACAACCTACCTGAGTAGTGATAATTCAGTAACTAAAAATCAAAAAGAACAAAAAAATATTAAATTCATTTGAGAAAATATTTTCAGTTTGTTGAGGGAATATATTGATTTTGAATGCTTGGGATTTACTATCACATGTCTGTCTGCAAGATGGAATACATTTATACAACATTTTTGTGGGCATTTAGATCCTTTTGACAATTCTGTTTCACCCACTTAATAGGTGAACAAGATTTAGAGGAAACATGCAGTTTATGTAAATTTTTAGGATGACATGATACAAAAGAATCGGAAGTAAAAGAGGGGAATAAATAAAAGTGATAATTCAGATGTCTTGGAACAGTTTTGAATTATTTAAAGTAAAAATATTGAACTGCAGACTCTTCTTGTGATAGAAACCTGAAGTACTATAGTGTTTATCAATGTGACTTTTACTCCAGCAGAGGCGATACACAGTCTTTGGCTGCTGTTTGCCTTGTCTATAGAGTTTCAGGGGTGGAAACCCACAGGGACAACATAAAGCCTCAGAGCAACCTAGTAGTCAGAACTGGAGCACTATTCTGATGGCTGTACTTCCCTTTCTGACTCTGGGCCATAATCTCAAAATTAGTCCAGCTGTATATTATCTATTCATTTTGCCTTGCATGTTTATTGTAAAAGTTTATCCCAAATGCTCACCACAAATAAAGTGTCAAAGGAGCCCTAACTGAATTACGCTATCACTTCAGAAAACCACTAAAAATGCAAAATTAAGCTATTTCATATGTCCTCAGTCATCAAGGCCAACTCTTAAATGCCTGTCTGTAAGAAGTGTATGTTTCAATTAGTTGGTGATTTTATATACTTATGTGAGTACATTTTTTTCCCTTTAATTTAAACATGTTGCCAAAAGTCTGTCAAGACAAATATAAAGAGTACCCTGTAGCACTTTCTAAAATTTTGTTGCTGCAATTAAGAATTCATAAAGCTTTCACAAGATGTTGACCATGTACATGTAAAAGCGAGCAGGAAATCATTAATTTCTACTTTACCTTCAATGGCCAGAGCAATGTGAAAAGTTTGATTATTCTTTTTCTCAATAATTTTTTGTTAACAAAAACATATAAGAGGTGTAAAATTTATCTTCTCATTTTTAAAAGAAGAAAAAAAATCCCTAAGCCAGGCTAAACTTTGTGGTATGTGAAAGCAAAGCCTAAACATAGCATTTTTAATTCTGATATCAATATTCATTACAGTTTTGTACAGCCTACCTCAAGGCTATTCATAGCAGACTATAACATAATTCTCCAACTAGGTTTTGCCTCTCCTTTATATAAGCATAATGGAAAACATTTTAGCATTCTTCCACTCAAGAAAATGTGAGTATCACAGTAAAGAGATACATAGCAAATGTTGACAGAATGATTAAATGTCCTAACCCAACAGGCAACTAAGGTAGAATACAGGACCCATCAGGATTGCACTCCCTCTCTCCTCATACCCTTTGATTCCAACTCTTTTGATTAAGGTGTCCTTGTCACAGAGGTCAGTTTAATTCTATCACATCCAAATATTCTAGGTAAAGTATGTTGCACATGTGCAGACTGCAGGCTCATTTGTTACATTATTGTTTGCTGTCACTTTTGAAGGTAGGTGTCTGTTTGAAGAATGTGCAGTGGTTGGAGGGTCGCAGGATTTGCATAAAGCTTGGAAAGAACCTCTTCAGGCACAAACTGTGGGATGCTACTTCTGCCTGTATGCACAGAAAACACAGAATTCAGCTCATGGAAACTGCTGATGTTATGCCTTTTATTTAAATCCCCAAATAATAATAGCTTAGCAATACTTTCAGTGACTTCAACATTAAACTTTGATTAAATATTCTGTTGCCTAGTTTCTGTTTCTCACTGGTGTAATCATGATCTGCTGAATTGTAGTAATTCATTTGTGGATCACTGATGATTCTATTTGGAAGGTATTTATGGTTCTTTCTGTTTAGTACTTATAACCTTCAGGAATGTAAAAATATTATGCGAAGTAATTAATTTGTTTAATCACATATAAATGCTTACACAACTATACCAAAGATATATATGTGCATACAAGGAGATAGGACAGAGTGACTGCATATTGAAATAAAAATTAGATTTTTTAATTTTTTTTTTTTTAATTTGACTTGGAGAGATGTGTTTGCCATTATTTCTTGAATTGTTTGTTCTATGTGTCTTGATTGTTTGAGACAAAGGATGATTATCTTTACATTGGAAAATTTCCTGTGACATGAATATTCATATACTTCAAAACTTTCACATCTTACTGAGCTTCTATGACTAGAAAATAAAAATATTCCATTACTTTTGTGGTTTTGTAATAATATGCAAACTTGTCACCTGCTTTCTGCAGCTGAAATGTACATAAAAAAAAATACATACTCTGCAAATGTATATACTTTGCATATATGTCCAAGTAAATATAATGCTAACTTCACACAGAATAATTTTTTCATTCATACCAGATGTGGAAAAAATTCAATGAGGGGTAAATGCATCTATGACTTTCACTCATCGAGAGGATTCCAGTATTCTGTTCTCAGGTCTGTTCAATAAACTCTTCAGCTCTCCTTGATGCCCAAGGGTGTTGAAGCAGGTCAATATACCTGTTACTTACATGAGTTATGTAGTCATCTGAAATTTTAATGTCTGAGAGAGAGCTGCTTAATACCTATAACTAATTGTTGGCTATCTCCATCTTAAAGGGAAGGACTCTGAGGTTGTTTATGTGAAAAAGTCTATATGTAAGGGTGCTTTCTCATTCTTCTCCTCAGCTTAAGTAGAGAGGGGTCGCAACATGCAATTGTTTTGTTCAGTTTGCTGAGGTCAGTTACTGTCCAATCTTTCTGCCTCTCATTTTCTCGTTCTAAATGATACCACATCTGCCTGCCTCACAGTCTTTATAATGAAACTCCTCTTTTTGAATTTAAAATATGAAGATTTGGGTTTTGTTTGGGGAGCTATGAGTAGTAGAAGGAGTGCACTTGCGTGCTAGTAGATTCTCCAGAGTCTTTCCTCTTCACCTAAAAGTTTTAACATTAGACAGTCTACAGTGTCTGAGCTATTAGATCTGTTTAAGGACATGCTTACTATTTGTCTTGGCGTGTTTCACAGATCAGGCTTGTAAGTAGAATACCCTTCACAAGTCCAAAAGAGTAAAGAATGCATTTCATTAGTAGGAAAAGAAAGGAAACAGTATTCTGTGCAGTTTTATTTCAATGCAGATGCTCCACAAACTCTTAAGCTGTAGTTTCAGAGAACAGCAAACAATTTCTCTATTTCAATTGTCATATGCAGTACATTAGAATAGTTTTAAGCAGTAAGAAAGCTACATTCTGTATTGGGTAGTTCTGATGCAGTTTATGGCTCCTTCTTTAGAAGTACTATAAAAGTGTTTTAGATTAAAAATGGCCCATTTTGATCCAAAGGCTAAATTATTACAAAACTATAAAATAAATGTTTCTATTACACAAAGAGCAATCTTGACTAAGACTGAACATTAGTAAACTCAATGACTTTCAAGTGGAATATTAGTAATACATTATATTGAATGTAGGTGTAAAGTTAAAATGTTGTTTATCAATAAACCCCCAAAGATTTACTAGTGAAAGTATATTCTAGACAGATAAAGATAATTCAGAGCATTGTCAGCATTTCAAATATGTTTGCATGTAGTGCAACTGGTGCTGTCCAGAATGGAGGAAGACGGCACTGACAGCTGAATCCCTGGGAGCCACGAACAGAATATTCCGTGTCAATTTATGAACAGTTCTTGTTTTAGGTTACTCCAGTGCAGTTATTTATGTTGCAGAAAATCACTGCAATTCCATTGTCCAGTGTGAGTTTGGGGATTGTCCCATAAGGCACCATTTAGACAAACTGTATAGGGTTATAAAAACTGTTTTAAGTGTTTCTAAATTTGCTTGCTTGGTGGAGCAACAACATAACTTTCCATTTAAAATTTGGGGCTAAAACTTTCCAGCAAACATTTCTTAATCAGCCATAGAGGACTGGCTGTACATTTGTCTATAGCCATACTGGTTGCCAGTCTAATGCTTTATAGATGCAATCTTTACATTTACATTTCAGGAGTTCTATCCAACACAGCAAATTTCTGTCACATTAAAGTGAAACATAATTTTCTACATAAAACAGCCCTGATTAAAAATTAAGTCCTTTTCAATTACAGCCATAGATTGAAGCAGTAAAATGTAACATGAAGGAAAATGCAATTAAAACTGTAGTGAGCATTTATGTAAATCAAAAGTCAGTAGTGAAGCAAATATAATGAGCTAGTCAAACTGTGACTAAATCAGATTTGTTAAAGTCCTTGTAGATATATATTTTCACAAAAAAGAGTGTTGATTCATGTAATTCCTTTTTTTTTTGGACCAAATACTGAGAGCACTTCTGAATTATTGTGCTCAACCCCAGTTACATCAACATATATCTTATTTTTGATATTTCAGTCTCTGAGAATTAGAGCCTGATGGTCTTTATACAGCCATGACACTTCTAGTACAATTGATCAACCATCAAATCAATTATCTCTATCCTGGGACAACGATAATCTATTCTTAAAATCTAAGGAATTAACCAAAAAACCACTCCTAAAACGTTAACACCTGCCTTAATTTGTACTTCTCACATGTTGTGATGCATAGGAAAATGTCAGAGCTGTCATGGGAAATCTAGTCTTTGAACAAATCCAAGAGTTTCCACAGCTTCAAACACTAAAGATAATTTTTATATCTGTCTCCTGCAATGTTATCCCTACATCTACACGAGGATCAAATTTTCATATAGAGCCTCTGTATTCATACGTATTACTTTTTTGTCTTTTTTGGAAATTCTAAGTATCCTGAATTGCATCCAAAATAGACTTCTGCTGCATGAATTTTTTTTTTGTTTGTGCCAGTCATGTCAATCTAAAATTATCTTATTTATCTTTTAATATTAAAAAACTGAATGAATTATATGCTACTACAGACTCAGTCTTATAAATGTTCCAGAGAAAGGAAAAATCAATGGTAATGGAGCAGTACATGCTAAATGTGTTTTTCATTATAAGAGTTAATGTTGTAAAAGGAACATTCATTTTAGATGGTTGTAAAACCCGAAGATTTTGACAGGCTAAATTTGGTACAGTTACCAGTCTCCCTTCCAAACCAGATATGACAAACATCAGTTCAGAACTTTGTAGAGATTTTTATCAAATTTGAGGTTCTACTTTAAAATAGCTGATCAAAATTTCAACAGCATCTTGTTTGACATCTGTGAACTATTTTTCTGTAATGACGTCTCAGATATGTGTCTCTCTGGTGTTATGCAATACAAAAAGATAACTAAAAAACTGGGGATAAATTGGAACACTGGAAATTAGAAGGCGGCTTCTAATTACCAAAATCTGATTCTAGGCGATCATTACAGCTGGAGTCATGGACTAAATAAACAAGAATTTAAAGAGCAAATGATCATAAAAGAATTTAGCAATTCAAAAAATGGGTATATATCTTCTAATCATGTCTCTCATTTCTGTAATGTCTAAGATTCATACAAGTTTTTCAAAAATAAATTAATGAAGAATTCAAATTAACATATTTGCAAAGGAAATTAGAAAAAAAAATTAATTTTCACTGTATTTCTTTCCTTAAATGTATGTATGAATGGAGAATGATCACTCTTACATCTGTTCTCATATGTATCTTCCTTTCTTAGTGACAAATACTCATGATAATATTCACCCACCAAAAACAGATACTGACTCTCTTCAGCTAGTCATCCTAAATTCCATTTAGAGCAAATGGAAAAGACTAAGCACTTTCTAGAGAGTAATTTATTTTATTCTAAATCAGACATACAACAGGTCAGATTAATCACAACCAAAAAGTGCTTATTTCTTCACATTAGCTATCATATGAATGCAAGATGGCTAGTTCAGATGTAGATAAATACCATATTGATGTCTGTGTCTAGATGAGAGTCACCATATTGCTTACTTTGGATTCTAATTATTATCTCTTTAGCAAGTTAAACTCTTAAGAGTTTCTACTACCAAAAATCACTGCCTTTGCCCTTATTAAAGTTTATAAAACACAAAATTATGCAAACTGAAGAAAGCTATTTCACCAGCCTCTCAGCCCTGAACCATAATTCTGTGTTGGAACACTGACTGTGAAATATAAACCTGTAATCATGACTTGTAGAAACACAGGCCCCTAGTTTTGAGAAACCTTCCCTATGGAGATGAAGAGGAGGTTATTAGAAATATTACAATCAATATGTGTATTTCATTTAATGCAAATATCAACCAAAAGGTACTCTATAAAAACATAAAAAAACCAAGCATTTAGCATTATTTTAATTGCAGTAGTTTTCAGCAAGATACTCAGCCTTGGAGAGGGTTCAATAATTCCAGAACATATTGAAGTTGTAACAATTACATCAGCAAATGAATTATCAGCAAGATAGAAGATCTGGCAAGTTCAGAGGATCATATCACCACTTTTTTTTTTTCTTAATTATATTTACTCTTAAACATAGTGACAGCAAGTCAGATTTTTTTCCTTGATTGTGGAACGCAATAGTTACAAATAATCAAGATGCATCCTTGAACCTATCTGACATATGCCAGTCACTCAGAGAAATTAACACAGACAGACAGAAGTCTTTCTCTGGTTTTTGGGTTTTTTTTCAGTATTCTAATTTCACACTTCATAACTTATACTGAGATTTTCACCCAATTCTATTTCTTCAGTAGTCCAGAGTATAATAATCAAATTATATTGGAATAATAACAGACAACAAGGAAAGCACTCTCTGCACTGTGCCTACATGATGAACATACTGGAGTTACTCTGTAACCGTAACCCCCTGCAGTGAGTATTTTTAATTTCTGGCTCTTGCAAACTGGAATCAGCTTGACTACTCCATAATATCTCAACTGTCAGTAAGCAGTAATTCACTAAATAAATAGTTTGGGTCTACATTTTCTTGAAGCAATTTCTTAGGATAAAAGAACTTTAATGTGGCAGTGGGTCATACCAACACTACAGGACCTCACTGGTGGAAAACCTCCTAATCTAAGCACCCCCTGGAAAACACAATGGTCTCTCCCCAAAACTGTGTAATCCCCTATCTTTGTAACCTATCCCTAAATCCTACCCTTCCCTGCTCCCCGTTGGTTAAGGGGGTTTCTCCCCGCCTCCTGTTATCTGGCCCCAGATCGTCCCTATAACTGGGGGCTCTCGGGGCCATCTTGCCCTCTTTCTGCCTTGGACCCCTTCAGAATAAAACGTCTGGAACTTCCAGGAGAGAGGGCCTCTGAATTCTTTGTCTCTGGGACTGCCAGAGCTATCCAGCTCACTGGGTGAGTGAGAACTATGCCTGACACCGGCTCGGGTGTGAGGAAAGCCTTTCTGTACAGCACCAGAGCAGTGCTGGCTGAAGTGATCTCTCAGAAGCCATAGAGACACTTTCGGTAAATGCAGAGGCTTGTTTTACCCCTCCTCACCCACGGCATTACTTTAACTTGACTTCTTTGACTATACGTCTTCAGGGCATTCATGTCAATATCTTGTTATTACCTACCATCTTCAATCTTGTTCAGTTAGCAGTCAGCATAGTCATTTACTTATCATGCAAACAAAGTTATGTTTAAAACAATAGCTTCTAGCTGTTTCCAGCTTCAGTCATTAAAAACCACAACATTCTGGTCAATTGAGAGTGTAGCTGCCAGTTTTGTTCAAAAATAAAATTTAGCAAGCATAGTAAATAAGAAATTAAGCTGTAGTGTAATAAAAGGCTTTTAGATTGACTTCCACAGTGCTGTTGCTTGGCTGCTGTGTATAAAAGATAAAAATAATGTATGCAAATTAGATTAAGTTGAAATTAAAGATGTCTAGCAGAGAATGGCTAAAGAAGACAATTTTATTTTATTGTTTCTAAGTGGATAAATATTTCCTCAGTAGTCATGAAAGCAGCAGAAACTCTGTTACTGAGTTCATTTGAGCTTTTCATTCACTTATCATCCTCCTTCAGAAATTACTGGTGAAAAGTTAAATCACAGAAAAACATCAATCTGCTGACAGACCAAGGTGAATTTTTAATATTTACTTGGAAAGTAACAGAAAACATGCAGTTTATGAAAAGACATTTATTTTAACAGAATTTGGCAGAAATAGCTATTTACAAGATTATCATTCCTTGTTCTGCTCATATTTTCTAGCTTTTCACTTACATACATTATTAAGCTGTTGACAATTGCTGATATTGCTATAATTACAGAGCTTTTAACTTTGATTTCATGCCTTCACACTTTGCATGTGACTCCCTTATCTTCCTCTAAAAACGTACAAGGCCACTACATTTTTTCCTTAACTTCCTTAATATTTTTCTTTAGTAGTAAATGCAAGGTGTTTTAAAAAACTTGCACGTGCATTCACAGCTGCTCAGATGAAAGGCTTTGCAGTAACAGTAGAGTGCCCTCTGCTTATTAGGCAATTTGTTGTTTCTTCAGTAAGGTGTATGCACAGTTGTATCCACTTTTAAATTTTAAGATTTCAAGACAAAGCAAATAGTTTTGTTTAATTATACATAAATCCAAACAAAATAAGTTTCTGTCTTTGATACAAATGCAAACTTAAAATACTGTCTGGAAACTCCCAAATGTTTCTTTGAGGATTTTATTGTTCACAGCAGTATTACTGCTTCAATTTTCAAAGGAAAGACGAGACTAAGAGAGATAAAGGAATATATAGTGAATTCTCAGGAGTAGCTTCTTGCCTGAGAAGCACTATTAAAGCCATCTAAGAAGTTGGTTTGTAAGTTCATCAGCAAGGACTACACAGTATTATCCTCTGTGTGCTGCTCAGAGTTGTAAATGAAATCTGTGACAGACTTGGGAAGGTACCTACACCTCTACCAATTCAGATTGTTTAATTCTAAAGTAACTAAAATAACTTCATCAAAGTCATCACAGATCCCATAGTTTTAATACAAAAACAGCACATGGAATCAACTGTCTATCTACATCATATTCGTAGGAGTTAATGTCCATATTAATCTTCAGTATGCCTAATACACACACACATATATATATATACATAAAGATATTTATCTTGATAGATTCTGGTCTTAGTAGGTCTTTGTTTGTTTTGTTTTACTTCTCCCTCATTATTGGAGCAGATAATTTCTCTAGTTGTTGAACATTTTCATTGAGTCTTCTGAAATATGACACTGGATTTGGCCAGATGTAAATCATTCTGCTTGGTGATTGCTATTGTTGTTGATGCTATTATTATGTTCATGTGATTATCTCAACAATTTGTGAGTAGATGTGAAATAAGTATCTAAATAGAGAATTCCTTGTGGGTGCAGCTGGACAAGTTCTGGAAGGCTTTAGGGTGGTGGCTATGTTTACAGGACTTCCAGCATGACTTCATGATCCAATGCTAAGAACAGTATCATCTTTGTTCCCTGCCAGTGACATAACTCTCACTGTTGCTACCTGGGTTTGCTTTCAGTAACTGATCCTCTCAAATCATAGAATCTTCAAATGGTTTGGATTCCCACTGGATCACAGCCTCCTCCAGGCATCCACCTGTTCTGCCGCGGGCACCTCCCCACGGGCTGTGGGTGGATCTCTGCACCCCCGTGGACTCCGTGGGCTGCAGGGGTAAACCTGCTTCACCATGGTCATCACCATGGCCTGCAGAGGATTGTTGGCTCTGGCGCCTGGAGCACCTCCTCCCCCACGTTCTCCATTGACCTTGGTGCCTCCATGTCCCCTCACATGTGCTCACCTCCTCCTCTGGTTAAAAAGAAGTGCTTGCTCACATTGTTTTGATTTCTTCCTAAATATGTTATCACAGAGGCATAACTAGCATCTCTAATTGGCCCAGGCTTGGCCAGTGGTATGTCTATCATCTTCAGAGCCATCAGAGATTGGCTCTGCTGGACATGGTAAAAATTTCCAGAACATTCACACAGAACACACAGGAACCATCTTTCATGTGCCCTCGCCCCCCTCAAAAAAAAAAAAAGCTGGACCAAGAAAAACCAACACACTGCATTGAATGGATCCTGGTTCAGTAGGAAGTTTTCTTTTGGGATGCACCATCTCATTGACTTCAAAACATAGCCTGTATTGTATTCAGGTGACACTTTGTATTTAACATGCCACTGGCTGAAGTTCCTTACATTTTCCTGTTCCACAAAAGTAACATATATTCAGTTTCTTGTAGTAATGATGTAGCAATAATGTGGGCTACAGCACAGCCTTCGTATTATTTATAAAGTCAAAAAGCAAAACAAAAAATGCAAAAAACACCCGCATAAATACAGAATGGCGACTACAACTTAATGATAAAAAAGGCACGGCAAAAAGCCTAAAGGAGATTTAGATAAAATACTGTGCAGTAGGAACAGAATAGATTTTTCTGTTTGATTTTGAAAATACAAATTATGGTCTGGAGTTCATGTATTCAGCAGTATCAGTGTAACCAGTAAAGAGTTATGAGGACTTAAATAATGGAGTTGCAGGTCTCAAAACTGTCAAAGAAGGGAATTCCAAGAAAATAAGCCACCACAACAGAATTTGTGGTAAATGCTGATGGCAACAACAGGAAGATGCTAATTCCAGGCCTGATGAGGCAGATCTGTCTAACACATCCAGACAAAAAAATTCCCCCTATGACAAACTAAGGGAAAGGAAGCAAATGCTTAAAACATGCCACCTCAAGTTATGGGAATGGCATCTATGTCCCATGGATACCCAGGATTTGGACTGTATAAAAACAATATCTCCAGAACAACTCCCAGACTCCAACACCAAGAACAGGGTGAAGAAGGACCAGAGGGATGCTGCACGAATCCACATGTTGGTAATATATCTTCTTAATCTCTCTCTCACTTTTTTCTCTTCCTTTTCCAGTCCTTCTCTTCCTATTCGTTTCTATCTCTCTATGTCACATTTACTGTTAAATAAAATTCATAGTATTGACTTCGGCATATGGTCTTGTTTGCACCTTAATTCAGAAAGAGGCATCTCTTGTAGTTGGATCATAACACCTAGTGACTCATATTTGACTGAGATGTCATGTGATGAGAAGAATAATTTTAGCTTCAAAAACATTCTGTAATACACAAGGAGAAATTTCCAAGGTTTGAAATCTGTTAATATTCCTTAAGAACTCAGTTTGGTGAACTCTGGAAATTCATGATTTGGGCAAATTTTGCTTATGGAGGGTCCTTGCCAAGCATTAAATATCATCCATTCGGTAACTAAAGCTTGTAGAGGTGAGGCCACAAAATTTAAGTCATGTACTGTTGAAAATACGAGACTTTATCTGCAACTAAATGCAAATAGGTAAGCAAAGGAGATTCTCCAATGTGAGAAGTTAAGTTAAAATAAGTCACCAATCATCTATGGCATTTTTCCAAGAATCCCAGTGAAATCAAATGAAAAATGAGCAGTGCTGGTAGGAAAACTATGCATTTAAAATTGTATTCTGCTCCCACAAAATTTAATGAGTCTTCAACTAGACAAAGGAATCAGGATTAGACCTTTCATCATTAAATAGCTATTAAACCAGAGAGCGAGAGAGCTGACAACATTGTACTTCTTTTTAAAGAGGTGCTAAAGATGATCCAAGAAATTACTGCCTGACATGTTTTATCCTGGTGTTAGGAAAAAATGTTCTCACACAAAACAAAACAAAAAAAATCCATTAATGGAGGAGTCATAAACCACCTAGACAAACCTAATACATTAGGGAGAAACTAGTAATGACTTTTGAAAGGTGACTTATGCCTCCTAGAATTCTTTAAGGACTCTTGCAAAATAGAGGGTGGAGAAACGTATGTACTTAGTTTGATGTCATTCTGCATAACAGAGCTTGATTCTTTGTAAAGTGCAATTATATTACTATAATTCTCCTCTATTGGAAAGACTTGGGAGAAGTAAACATTTGAGGTAAAATAAAGAACAGCCAGAACTAGAAAATCTTTCTATATAAAGATATTACATAAAATCTTCATGAATACTGCTATGTAAATCCTACTCTGGCATTGCTAAACATCAGGCTTTGAAAGCATGAAAGCATAGGTAGATGTGCATACTGAACCTAATCATTCTATGATTTAATAATAGGCACTTTCCCATGTGTTTAGGAAAATCAGGATGTCAAACCTTTTTGTATAATTTTTATTGTTTTTATTAGTAGACAAGGCAAGTATAGAACATAGATAAACAACAGTTGTTGCTTCAGAGAGTTACTTTGATGGAAACTGCATGTAGATTCCAAATAAGAAATCTACGGTTCTTACAAAGAGTTTGAGAGTCTGTAAATTTGTTAGGTATCTATTAATGAATATTATTACAACTATTTGGATCACAGGTATACTAAAGCTGAATCATAGTATTCAGCTTACTAGAAATGTGTCCATTATTTCAAACAAGGCAAATCACACATCTGTCTTGGTCAGAAAACAGTGAAATCTAAAAGTGGACAAAGTTCTTTCCAACTGTCCTTCAAAATCTCTCTTGTTGCTCTGGATGTTGAGAAACACTCAAGATGGCAGTGTTAGACACTGTCATTCCATGCCCAAGAAAGAAACAAATTGCTTTTTATTGGCATTGTGCCATCCGTCTACAAGCTTAGGTGCTTTTTGACTTAGATATCATGGTCTTTGAGACAAAGACTTATTTCTTACTCCATTTTTAAAGAACTAAAAGCCATGAAGTCCATGACTAGATTTAAGCCAGTGGTGTCATAATGCAAACAATAGTCATATCATAACTTTTAATGTAAGATTGAGTTTTCATTATTTTTCCCTTTTCATAAATTTTACCAGCATCAATTAAAAACAGAAATTTATACTCTTCTAGTTAGAAAGCTCTCCATCTGGCCCTGAGAACCTTGCACTTCTTCCACATCTTCCACAGGAGCTTTCTGCCAATATATTTTAGTCTTTCTGGGAGTTCTGTCTGAAGTGTGGGAAAAGCTGAGATCATGGACTAACCCAATATTTATTTTTTTTTAAATATTTTGCAAATTCAATTAAGTATGGAAATTTAATTCAATCTTTTACATCCATGAACACAATATTAATTGTGCCTCTTCCAATTTGAACTTGCTTAATTATTCATATGCATTTACAATTTCATGCAACCACATCCTGAAAGCTATGTTTGAAAAGCTGTGTTTTGGGATCAAATTCTCTCACTGGATTTTTTTTTATTATTATTTTTTTTTTAGAAGTAGCAAATATTTTTTATTAATTTAGGAAAAAATTCCAAATATCTTGCATAAAATTTTGTTTGTCTCTTTGATTTCTTATTCAACAATTGATTACATTTAATCCTGTTTATCTAAGTAATTATGAAATACAACCCTCCATAAAAGTTTTAATTTTTCAAAACATAATACACAGCACTTGAAAATAAATGAGAAAATTTTTATTAGACATTTAACATTGCATGACTGTGGTACTTTGTAAACTAAAGTATGCTATTATTTATGGTACATTAGAAGTGTAGATTGCCACATATATTTCATATTTAAGAATAAGAAATATAGACTACAAATGGTCAATTTCAAAGAAATTACAGTAATGTTCACAGTATATAAATTCCACTGGAGCGAATTACTTCTGATTTGTATGCATTCATGTGTTGTAGATATATTAATTCTCCTGATGCACAGAATTTGTTAGCACCATATAATGTTTGGTATGCTAAACTCAAGAGATTATTCAGAAGCTATTTCTTCTAAATGTGTGAGAATTTATAATTTGACATTTTTCCTTGCCCCTTTAGTCTTCCCTTCTTTTAAGCTAAGTAAAGTAATGGACATATCTGTTCCATTGTGAGGCTTTTCCTTACATTGTCCCATCCATGACTAAGTAGGCTGTATTAGATATAAGGCTGTGTTTAATTTAAGTAACTGTTGAATACGATTTGCAGATGTTACACTGACAAATGTTTGGCAACCTTCAGTAAAGTTCATCAATTGCATTTATTCAGTAATTGTTTGCTCAATCTATGCTTCAAAATTTGTCATTCCTTCTTCACAAAACAACTAGGTATATTATAATACATATTAACAGGGAAGTAAGTCTTGAAAACAATATAGGACCTGGTTTTTGAAGACATTATCAGATTGTAAGTACAAGCCATAGAAGACATTTCCTTCCTTAATTCAAAGTACTCTAAAATTACTGACTTTCAAAGCATATTGCATTCAGCAGATAAAAAATTATTATGTCCCTCAAAAATCAACATACGTATATAAACAAACATCTGCTAAATTTCTTCCATCTGCTAAATATATAATTCTGTAAGAAAAGAAACGAGATTTTTTTTGGCAAATATCCTGCTGAGTATTCTTATAGTTCTATTATCCATGATCTTTTTTGAACCAAACAGTAAATATGTTCTATAGAAAGAAACTGGAGAAATGGGGACAACAGTGGTTAAGAAAGTAAGGAGGAAAACTCAATTTCCATTGGTGAATCCCCTGAGTGCTGTCTGTATTTTTAGAACCTTAGTGTACACAAAGACCAAATTTCCCTCACATAAAACCACTATGAGTTCAGTGCTCCTCTATGATGTTTCATTGCAGCTGGGGTCTTCACAGCTCCATGGTCTTAATAGGTTGTTTTTTGTTTTTTCCCCCCTCAGTGCAGTTATGCTAGAGAGATTGAAAAATAAATCTTAACAGAAACTGTTTTTGTCTAAATCTATTGCTCTTTGCAATAGCCTCATACTTTGACAACAGGTTATACAGCACCAATCTTCAGTTCTCTTAAATTTCACCACCAAACACAAGACTTCATATAAGAACTTCATCTTCATATGTGGTGTCTTTATTAAGTAGATAGACTAGAAGATAGATCCTTTGTAATGTCCTGTCACCCTTTATTAATCACAGAGGAAGACAAGGGTAACCATGGTGTTTTAGCTGACAATCCTTGGATCTGTGAAGCAGAGAAGGATGGTTTCTTTCTGATGGTTTCTTTCTCCTGTTACCCATATTTTATCATTCCAGAACAATTCTATTAATCACAACACATGAACAATTGCTGTAATATTTACTGGATCTCAAAAAATTTTTTCTGGAAGGGACTTCTAGATGTTTTCTAATGCAACCTTCTGATCAAAATCTTACCATATTCACTGCTAGAGAAGTTGCTTTGGGCCTTCCAAAGAGAAGGGGCTTGGGTGGGGAATTAGGAACGTAGTAGTTCAAGTTGCTTCACTATGCAGCCAGCAACAGCAAGTTTTCAAGGATGAAGAGGAAGAGGCAAAAGGATCATAATTACATTTTTTTTATGATAACCTCTATTATGTAAAAGTGCAGAAATATCTATCCCAAAGCTGTCTGGGAAATGCTCAAATTTTCAGATACTGCACTAATTATCTACCTTTAGAGCAAAACTAAATAAGTTTTTACAGGTAAAGCCTGTGATATAGAGTCCAGATCATGGTCTCCTCTACAAATTTACATATTGCATGTTATACTCTGCCACAATAGAGTGATGCATCAGGATTCAGCCATAGCTGCTAATTACCCACAACAAATCATGATGATAACGAGGCATGATTATGTGATGCAGGTGTTACATGTGTTTACCATGCTGAAAATATGAGAAGCTGTTACATAAGCAGGAAAAAAGCCAAATGGAGCCAAATTTCTTCACGTAAAAGCTCTCCATCAGTCTCATTTTTTGCAAAATACTGGTTTCAATTTGTTTGTTTTGAAAAACCTGAAATATTGTTTTTTTGGTGTTTTTTTTTTTTTATTTTCTCAAGAACTAGATTCCTTTTTTTTTCTCGTACGAAACCTAGTCTCTCTGCCTCAGGAAGGTTAAGTTTCTTAAGACAAGTTATGCTATAATTAGAGGATATCAGATTGTAAATGAGGTACCACTTGTGGGATTTGGAAGTCTATAGCTTTCAGAAAAGACTCTCAGTGAAATATAATTATTGCAATTTCTTAGCACATCAAACTTAGTCAAGCCCAAGGGTTCATTTTGTAGCCAAATGGTAACATTTTTCTTATTAATGAGAAAAGCATTTTAATCTGTTGGAAAAAGTGTATCTGTGGAAATATCTAAACTTTTATTTGAAGGCACTAGGAAGACACTTCGTTTTGTGTATCTTCTCCTGTGTTACTGTCTACTCTTGTTTATTTTATTTTATAAAAGAAAACTTGTTATCTCTGTATATTTCTATTCTGGAAAGAGCAAAAGTAGAATCAGACAACAACAAGATATAAAAGCAGAAAATTAGCACGTTGAATCTCTCAATAAATAACAATCCTTTGGTTTGAAGGGGTAAAAAATCTGCCAATTAAGTTAAATAAGAAGAAAAAAAATATATTTTTATTCAGAAATGACACTGTTGGAAATTTATTTGAAGATTAAAGATGCTATCTAAATTTTCCTGAACTTTTTAATGTTTTAAAAGATGGGATTAAAATTTCATTTTCTTTATTCAAGCTAACCTCAGTCCCTCAATATTTAAAATTAGAAGATTGATGCTATATTTCTAGCCTCCTGTACAAGATATATTTTTCTAAGGCATCAAAAAGGTTTCTTTAATCTTTAGGTTAGAGAAATTGTAAGTTTTCAGCTTTGAAAATTTTCACTTGAAAATGATGGTATAAGGGCTAGAACTGTATACACTTTGGATATTTTTAAACCAAATGAAAGGAAAGCGGGCAAAGCAAAGCATTTTTAAAAATAAGTTTTCTGCATCATGAGGGGTCACTTTGATCAGTCAGGTACATCCCTTTAGAATGTAAGATATCAGATAATAAATTTGTAAGTGCTGCTCAAGAAATAATTGATTATTAGCTACAGGGACTTGAAAGAAGGCACAAAGGCATCATTAGAAACTTCACTTTGAAAAAGGAAGCCCCCTTTAAGAACTGGAGGACTGCTACAAGGTGTCCCCTGAGCCATCTTTTCTCCAAGATGAACAATCCCTACTCCCTTGGCCTGTCTTCATAGGAGAGGTGCTCCAGCCCTCCCATCATCTTTGTAGCCTCCTCTGGACTTGCTTCACAATGTCCGTGTCTTTCTCGTGCCAAGGACTCCAGAGCTGGATGCAATACTCCAGGTAGGGTCTCATAAGAGCAGAGTAGAGGGGTAGAACGAGCTCCCTTTACCTGCTGGTCACGGTTCTTTTGGTACTGCCCAGGATATGGATGCATGTCAACAGGTCCCATGACCTTGTGCACCTTCAGGTTCCTTAGACAGTCTCAAATCTGATGTTCATCTACACGTTCTACATCGTCCCAGGACCTGCTTTTGCCCTCCTCAACTTGAGTTATGTGGCTGGAGCACTTGCTGGAGAAGACTGAGGCAAAATAGTTCTTGAATATGTCAGCCTTCCCGATGTCCCAAGTATGCAGGTTTCCCATTTCTTTCTGGAGATATCCCACATTTTCCCTAGTCTTCCTTTTATCACCAGTGTACCTATAGAAGATTTTCTTTTGGCCCTTGACCACGCTGGCAAGATTTATTTCTACTGGGGCTATGGCTTTCCTCGCCTGACTCCTGGACACTCAGAAAATTTATTTTTATTCCTCCCAGACTACCTGTCCTTGCTTCCATCTTCTGTAGGCTTCCTTTTTGTGTCTGAGTTTGTCCAGCAACACCTTGTTTCTCCCTGCAGACCTCTTGGCATTTTTGCATGGTTTACAGTTTTTTGGGATGCATTGCCCCTGAGCTTGGAGGAGGTGATTTTTGAATATTAACCAGCTTTCTTGGGCTCCTCTTCCCTCCTGGGCTTTCTTCCTGAGGAGGCCAAAGTCTGCCCAACATGAAGTCCAGGGCAGTGAGTTTCTTCTGCACTTCCCTTGCTGGCCTAAGAATCCTGAAGGTGTGTATCTATAATCTGACTATAATTTACCAATTTTGTGTTGTCTTTCCATGATCATTGGTTTGTTAGTATTAAACATTTTTATTGTAGTGTTTGGTTTTCATAATTGTGTAGAACTGAGGGTTCTACAACAAGACAAAAGAAGAATTTTGTCATGAAAGGTCTAGAATTTCAAACATATTAAGATGCAGCTACAACCACAAGTAATTAATTTAGTTGTTTCTAATCTAAGTAACACAAACAAAGTTAGAACCATTAAAAATCAATGTTTAATTTGACTCTTTCTCATTGGATAATGACTGAATCCTCCATATGCCAAATTTCAGTTCATAACATTTTGAAAATCAGATTTTGCAATATCTGAAACAGGAGTTTTAATTAAACAAATTGTCAGACTATGATATTCAGTACAGATTAACAGTTTGTTTTCCATTTGTACTCTTTGCTTGAGAGCCAATTGTCTAAGCCATTTAATTTTCAACACCATATCACTTTCTCAAGGCATCTAAGGATGAATCCCTTTCTGCCCTCTACCTTTACTGCATTTGCATATTCTTTGCTTTGTTGTCCTGAGGGAGATATTTGTGTAAGTTTTGGAGGAAACTGAAGACATTTACTGATAGTCTTGCCACAGTAAATGAAAATTTGCAATTCCAAAAGTACTCTGCATAATTTTTGTTTATATGAATCATAAAAAGGGAGAACTACATACTGGTAAATTGAAAGACAACAATTAGGTTGAAAGAAAATATGCATTTTATGCATGTAAATCATGGAAGCCACATAATAAGATCAATCATACAATTTATATACATATCTCAGAGATTTAAACCGTGCACTTTCAGAACAGCAGTGATGTGTGTTTCCCCTTTGCAAACGGAATTCAATATTCTGCCCTAGGCATAGGCTGAGAATCATTGCCTAGAGGAACAGATTTAAAGGTCTGTTTTTAACTTTAATTGTACCAAAGCAAGCTCTCTGATATCTTTCTAGGCTCTGACTGGTGTGACTGTCAGAGCTGGTGCTAATCTTATTCTTAATGTCAGAGAGCAAGTGTGACGGTAGCAGACAAGATAGGCTCTAGTGAATGACAGAGTAATCAGACTGGAATAAAAGTAGTTCATCCATAAAGAATCAGGCTGTGGGAAATCTGTATCAGCATGTCCACATGTTTACTTCTTTTTTTTATTCTGATGGCAGTTAGATTGTTTAACAGCATATTTCATTGTCAAAGATTATTTGAAATTCATGTTATTCTAAGGCCATAAACCTAAAGGGATACAAATCATCAAGTCTGCCTGTGTTATCAGTACTGACCATTTTAAGATATAGTGAACATTCTTATGTGAAAATAATTCCATATATAATTAAAAAATTGGTTAAAATGAATGTCCTCAGTCCTGCAAAATGCCTTTTCAGTCTTCATTACCTGTCATAATAGGCCATCATATATATTTAATAGTCAAATTATTTAGAAAAAGAAAAAAAAGAAAATAATTTGAGAATAATTTCCACAGCAGCAGAACTATGACATACTAGCCAATTTACAATTTTTGTGAGTTCATAATTAAATGGAGTAATATGGCCTGTAGTTCTGAACACAGGTGCACTTAAAAGCACAGTAAAGCTTCTAACACTTTTTGTTGGATACACTTAAAATTTCTGGCTTCTGTCCCTGGTTCTTGAATAGATTCTTAATGATTTTAAATATAAACAATTTACAGTGATTATTTGCAAGACACTTCAAGCTTACAAGCAGTCTGGATATTTAAGTTTTTGAAGGGAGAGGATGCCACAAAGCTATTTGCTTATGCATCGAGTGAGCTGGTGGAAATGAGAACAATGAAAAAAGATCTGAGTATTCTGTTTAATTCACATGTTTATTTGTAGCCCTATGGTGGTTGCTTTTTCTTTTTTTCTTTTTTTTTTTTTTTTTTTTTTTTTTTTTTTTTTTTTTTAATAACAGATTAACTACTTTTCATAATATGTGACACTAATTACATGAAAATAAATAAATATACAAGAGCACAATCCTCTTTGGTAAAATGAAAAGACAAATGTGTTCTAATGAATGTTAAAATATTTAGTTTAATGTACAACTAGATCAAAACTTTGAATGAATGGGTTTTTCATGGTTTTTTTAATAAGATGAAGCACTGTGTAACACAATTGAACATAGACACTATGCCAGGCAAGTTTATTAGCTAATATTTTGATTGGTTTTAGTTCATGTAACTACCCTTGTTTCATTATAATCAAGCTTCAATGCAAAGAAAGGTAGCCAGTGTTGTGTTTTCAGTGTGGCCCTCAGCAATATCCACAAACACCTTTGGGCAGATATGTTCCTTATACAAGCTAGCCTGTCTGACAACTGAACAGAGCTGAAAGCAGACTTTTGGTCTCCAATTTCCATCCTGACCTTGTCTGTGATGGTGTCTCCATGACACTGCACCAAATTCTCTGACAACTGCATTACAGTAATAGCACTGATACTCTTTGACTACAAAGGTCTTGCAATGTTCCCTTTTCGATACACAAAGAGAGGATACTGTCTCACTCTATTTTTTCTGCATGCCTAGCAATGACTAATGCGATTCCATCTCAATGGGACATTTTACGCTGGGGTCTTGCTCTAAATGAGAAAGAGCAGAGGAATAAGGTCAAGGTAAGGCCATCAGAATTCTTGCTGATGTACAAGTCTCCTTGAATAAGATTCAAGAATGTCTTCAAAGTACCACAGTATGATCTCTATTCTATTTTCAAACTGACCTGTTATACATCCTTAGAGGATCTCTGCCAGTTCTGTTTTCCTGGCAAGGTCTAGTTTTGCTTTCTTTCAGCTGCACAGTAGTGACTGACTCTCTTTCCACAAGACAGGCTTTTAAGTCTTGGTGTTGTTGGCAACAACAATGAAATATAGTAGTTGAGCAATTCTAAATAGAACATAAATTTCCAAATCAAACTAATTTTATATAATTTTTTTGGCTCAGGAAGGTCAGATTTTAGATTTTGAGTACAATGCTTGTACAAAATTCTTGCTATGTGGAATAGAGGTCCAACTCCTAACACCGCTCCTTAAATCTTATATTCATCAGCTATATTTTTGCCTTCGTGTTAGGCATTTCAGTAAACCAGATGTTTTCTCACAGATACCTATCTCTACTACTATTCAATTTCCAGAAAGTTTGGTTATATGACAACAACCAACAATTAATATATTTCATAAAGCTCAAGTAATTCAAAATGTTCAAGCCAATGAAATAATCTCCTACTAACTTTTGTGTGGAGGTGTTGATTAGTAATAATAAGTTTTGGATACTGTATTTGGACTTTGAGTGAGATAACTAACCAGCTGCTGGCAAAATAATGGCTGATCCAATGTTAATCCAAACATATTTTAACTGTAACAGAAGAACAGGTGTTCATTTATAATAATTCAATTTTCTCAGTATTTCCAGGTGAATAAATACTAAATGCTTAAAGCAATTTAGGAAAGGTTAGATCTCAAATGTAGGCAATCAGAAGAATGTAATCCAAGCATAAGTAATAGCTAAAACCTCAAGTGATTCATTACATGATTTACTCAAGTGAACCCTTTCACCTAGAAAGGCTGTGCAGACTGCATAGTCTTGTAGAGGTCAGTGTACATAATTTACTTACTATTAGTTTTCTGATGATATTGCAAGTTCAGGAAATATTTTAGCTCTAGAAAATACAATAATTTCCAGCTAGAGCCTCCCAAAAAATCCACGTTCTTAAACTTAAAAGAGTGAATTTTATTTTATTTTTTCATTGACAAGAAAAGCTCAATATGGAACAGGATTCTAGAATTAGAGGATAGAAGGATCTGCTTTCAGAAAACACTAAAAATTGGGCTTTTAATTTCATGAAAAGTCACAAAGCAAAATATACATAAAAAGAAGGAAAAAAAATGAAAGAAAGAAACAGAATGTAGAGCAGAACATAAAACATTTCAGGTTATGTGAATAAATTTTGTGATATCATACATAACATGGATGATAAGCAAGGGTTAAATTTTACATAGGTTCAATTTAGCACAGCTGCTCAGATATACATACCATGCTTTAAAACTTGGACTATACAATCCATACAGTAATAAGGATACTTGGATCTTTTGTTCCCTCAATATTTAATGAGCATCCCTTTCATACAATTACAAAGTTGTAGTCAAGAGCTAAGGAATAGAAATATCAAATTCTTGTTACTGGATCAAGATGATCCTGTCTGATCATCAATGCAGTGAACAAAGACATTTTAATTAGGGAGTCCATAATCAGTGTTAGTTTTTATGAGCATCTGCTTAGTATTTAAAAAACAATCATCCTACTACCTGGCTGAGTTAGACTATTTGATTACTTTATTTAATTTCAGTATCAAATGGTCAATTTACAGAAGGATTTCTTTAGTTGAATTGGTTTGGGAGGGCTATTTTTCATTAATTGACTTCAAATGTATGTAATCAACTTTGTTAAAAAAAGAAAAGTAGTTCAAAAGAACAGATTAAATGATAAATATGCACAATCTAAAATAAATGGCATCTGTGAAGCAGATTTAATTTCTGTACTTCAAAATGTGCCATATTGTAATTACAAAGATTTAGGTAAATTTAACTACTTTATGTAAACTCAATAAGGCAAATCCAATTGTGTTTCATTTATTTAAAGTTAATTACGGTATGTAATACGTTTCTTTCAGTTTGCAGGCAGCACTGGCAGTACCCAAGCTGTTTATGAAACTTTAAATTAAATTTTTGGATATACTCAAGATACAAAGTAGAAACAAATGATGTTAACAAAGGAATTACTAAAATGAACTGAGCCTTGTATGCTATTCCTTCTATTCTTTAAGGTGGATGCATGAGATATATACATATATACATTTTTTTCTTTCCTTGAAACTCTAGTAGTCTTTAAGCATTCAATTTTTCAGTGTTTCATTCTGGAATGAGAAAGCAGTGTTTAGATAACTAAAACAGTGCAGGACCAATATTTATACCTGACATGTATGTTAACAAATAGTCTGGAATAATTTTCTGTCTTCAATTCCATGCTACATATTTGATGTCATTGTCAGAAACAAGAAAAGAAGCACTTTTTGCTCTAAGAATTTTGGGCTTTTAAACTTTCCTTTGGAGAAAATGAAGGTAATTTTCTATAATACAAGTGTTCAACACTGAAAATTATAACTTTTTAAGTACATTGCCTGTTCCAGAAAAACCTTGATAAGCCTCACAAAAACATAACATTTATTAATTTTTTTTAAAGTATGTCTTTATTTTAATGTTATTCAAAATATTTCAAATAATCCCTAGGAATTCTTGCAAAATACCACATTCTCTACTGGATAACACTCTGTCAAAGAAGAATTATTTTATCCATAATAAAATAGTTTATCGAAGACATTACCTTTATTATTTGTGTTCACAAATGTTAAATTACTTTAGAGTAAAGCCTTGACTTGGACAGAAGTGTAGAAATGTAAAAAGAATTCCCCTTCTTGTTCTCTGAATTAACTTACAGATCCTAGAAACCCTGAAGAAAAAATGATTTTGTTAAAATGAAAAGTACACATCTCTAGGGCTTGAATTCAGTATGTACTCATTTGACTTCTACAAGCAAATACCTCAAATTGGCAATGTGTTGGAAAGGTGACTAAAGGAAAGCTTTTTAGCTGAAGAGAGACCTTAAAAAAATCAAAAGTCACAGGTTAATATTTGCTTTAGATTTGTACGTTAGTGTTTCAATTTTTTCCTTGATTATGAAAAAGCAAAAGAGATTACTTAAAAAAACCCATTTACTTAGATATATTGTGAAAGCTTAATAGTATCACAAATAATTGGGAAACCTGGTGCCTCAAAGAGTTATATCAGCTTCTGATTCTGTTTAAAACATCTTTAGAGTACCTTGGTCTGTACTCCAAATTGTTTTTCTTTAGCTTGTCACAACGAACAGCCACATTATAATGTGGTGGGAAACAAAGAGTTTAAGTTCCATATTTAATAAAGAAGGCTGTAGAAAATTAAAAGACAAAAACAAAAGAATTATTTTTACCGCCATTTCTTCATGACAGAAATCCATCCTTTCCCCTCGGAAAGTCCTAACCTTCTGACTGGCTCACATAGGCAGAGGAATTACGTACATTTGTTCACTCAGACTTTCATCTTGCTTTAAGTTATATCTTCATTTGAAATACTCCAGGATGTTCAGGGATGTTTAGGATGTTCAGCCTTATGCATATGAAACATACAGGCAAATTGTGACAGGAAATTTAGGTGGCATTGTCACAACAACAACTCAAAGGACACTAGATCATTACTCATGTACAACTTAATTAAAACATAGAAATAGGATTCAGCCTGAGATTCAAACACCTAAACCCCAGTTATAAACATAAGTTGTCATTCTAGCCTCTTCTTGATATGTGAAATATCTGGCAGAGTTTGACACAACACTACAGAACAGCATTTGCATCATGGCTGCATCAGCACTTCCTAATGAGGTGAGATATTCCAGGACATTTAAAACCCTGCTAAATGTCCAATGTTTAGGCAACTGAAGCCTTCTTCTAGTTTATAAATTCATTCTCCAGAGCAATTCAGCTCACCAAATGTTGATGTTTGTTCTAGGATGTGATTAATATGTCTGGGAATCATTAACTCTGCCAAATGGATATTTTTTGGCTAAGGTCAGTTTAGACGCTCAGCTGTTCTATAGATTCTTATAATGGTGGGTATATAGATTTAGCTATCTAGATCTCTGAGATTCAGGCCTACTCTAAATATTTTTTCTTGGATTCTTATCCATTTGTTTCTCACCAAGTTAAAATGCACAACTTTTCCCACTACCTGTCATTTACAATGCTTTTCCACCATCATCAGTCTCTACTTTCTCCCTGCAAAAAAGACTGGGACCTAGCAGACTGTCTTTGCAATCACTAGGAGCACTTCAAAACAGAAATATGGAGTGCAGCCCATGCTGAATCGTGTAATGAGGAGAGCCAGAAACCTGTCCTTGTCCCACAGAAGCACTGGAAATATAATTTCTCCTTGCCTGACTGGGAGTTGCATGGAAATCTTTCTCCTGACCCAGTCAGGGTCACCCATATATGGTTAATTTTACTCAACTTCCATTCCTCAAGAAATAAAAAAAAAAGGTTGAAGATCTTTCCTCCAGGACTTCCAAGTTTGAATACAGTGGAAATGTCTGTATTAATTCCCCATTCACCTTACAAGAAGAATCAGGGCCTGGTAATTAAAATCACTTGGAAACTTCCTTAGAAATCTATTACTTTCAGCTGTGCAACACTGTGAATTCTTTTAAAAATCTAGAGGCTCTTCAACCTGTTCTTGAGGTTTAGAGAATTTTTGGTTTGTGAATTTCAGTGTACATGAAAATCTTCAACAATATTGAGCCATAAAATTTTTTTTAAAAAGAAAGAAAATGAAAAATAAATTTCAGTTCATCAAGAAAATGATGGACATTGGAAAATACAACGAATAAAACTTTAAAATTAAGAGCAAAACTGGAGCCAAAGAGTTAATCTCTGCTGAAAATTCTTCTAGTATGTGGAGGAGGTGGGGGGCATTTTCTATACTTGTCTGTTTTTTGCTGAGTACATCACAAATACTTTCTTTTCATTTTTGATCCCTTGAATGGTTTTATTCTTCCATAACATATAAATACGTCTATCTTCTGTCAACAAACAGTGGTCTAGCACTTACAGTGGTGGGTTGGGAAAATTCTTACTCACGGATGGGATTTAGTCTAACAACGTTTTTGTCACTGTGGCGGGAGTAAAAACAGCATAGAGCACACGGAGATGGTCAGAGAGCGAACAGAGAGACTTTATTGTTATGAGTAACCCCTTTTCTACATGCCATATGACTAATTGTGATTGGATAGTATTTACCCACCCCCCAAGGCGATTGGTTGAAGACTGTACAGCGCTCAGTTCCAAAACACAGATTAGAAAGAGTGAGAAGAATTCAGCTTATCTTTATGTTTCTCACAGAATTCATGAGAAAGAGAGAATTCTCAGGGCAGTACATCCACATGTTTTCACTTAAAAATCTTATAATTAATAAGGATTTCTTAAATACATTTTTGTTTCAATTGAGAGGTTTATGTGTGACATAATTAAGTATACTTCAGAGAACCTCAGGACAGTCATACTTGAAAAACTGAGGCCCTTGGCCATCAGACACAGAAGAGAGCAAAGCCTTTCAGAAAGGAGTCCCAGGCCTATTCTTCCCTTTCTCTAGAACTTATTCTTATAATACACATACTAGCATTGGATATACATTACAGTAAAACAAACAAACAAGGTATGTGATTAGATATTGTACTTACACAGAGACCCCCATGAGTTCAATCCTCACAAGCATTTGCACATATCCATAAGAATTAGTAGAAAAACTCATGGTATTAAAGACAAGCACAAATACAGTATTTTCAGGGAATTAACGCTATTCTTTATACTGTTTATGCACATTTTATACCGTTATAATTCCTTGGACACTGGCTATTAGATGAAGAGAAACAGGAAACCTTGTGAGGACAGAGAACACTTTAACATTGAGATGGTAGCAGCGTGTCAAGCAAAGATGTTTTAAAGTACCACAGGTTCCCCTCAGCTCTTTCCTCAAGACAAGACAAAAAATGTTCTAAAGATACACAGATATTCAAAGTAGTAAAGGGGAAAGTGACTGAAGAGATAAAAAACTTACAATATTGAATTGTAATATAGAACACTGAAGAAAACACCATAATACCGTTTTACATATTCCCACCATGGCTATATAATAAACAATTGTGTATTTTTTGTCCTCACATCTCAAGGAACATTTGAAAGGACTATATAAGGTTCTTGGAAAATTAAAAAAAAACACCCAAGACCATGGAAAATAATATTTTGTATAAGGAGCAACTGACACAAGGAGACACCTAAATCTAAAAAATGCAAGAGGGTAATGGTAAGGGTTTATGAAAATATATGTAACATCAAAAAAAGTGAACTAGGAAGTAATCACTTCTTCTCAAATATATGAGAAATACTGTTCGTGAAGTTGGAGATGATACAAACTCTTTCAAAACAGCCTAAGAGACATAGTTCCTCATTCATTGCAAGAACTGTGGAGTATATTGCTATAGGAAAGAAGCTTACACAATGCTAAAGCAATTAGATAAATTTGCAGGAGGATAATTTGTTAAAAAGAATCTGAGTTGCTGTCTAACTCCATGAAATTCAAATTCTACTTTTTATTTAACCTTGTGTTCTTCAAAAATCTTACAAGACAGAAATATGAACACAGTAGTATTGACATTGTGTCTAAGTTTTCATGTATGGTCATTGAACAATTTTTCACAGACTCTTTATCTAATTTAGATTAGGATTCATTGTGATGTGAATCAAGGTTAAACATTTAAGGTCATTTTGTTCTTCTACAGAGTTGCTTGATGCCGAGACATCATCATTATTTATAACATGTGGTTTTAACATGTTTGTTCATTTTATGGGTGTTAGATGTGGGATCAGCTTTTCTGAACAGATGTAAATTATAAATTTTATATGTATGTAAATTAAATTTTCTACTATTAACTAATACAAAATACTAAACACTCCTAAAAATAATAATATCTTAGACTGGGCACTCATAGTAAAGAGAAAAATATCATATTAATCTCTCTATATCTCAGTTCTTTGCTGTAAAATTTGAACTACCCAGGAGTATAACAATTAGGAATTTATATTTATAATATGCGTTTTGTTCTTTTTAAAAATTTTTCTTCTGACCTTTTTTTTGTCTTCAGAATTACTTTAATAGTTCTAATCACTAAAATATTTATCTATGTATAAGGCAAGGAAAAATTAAAAAAAGAAAAAGACAGCAAATATACTGATTTGTTGTTCAGTAACTGAGTGTTGTCTATTACCCTTCTGCTGACTGTAAATAAATGTAACAATGCAGATGACACAAATAAAGAGAAAATATAACGTTTGCATGAGGAGATTAAATTAAAACTACATAAACAACATTCATAATGGTATTTTATAAATACCAGGGCTTAGGTTTGCATTATTCTGTTCTGTTAGTTTTTTTCTTCTCTATTGCAATGTGTTAATGTTATGTGTTCATGTGTAAATAAGATATATATGATTCTATGAATACTTCTTAAAATTTGCTATTCTGACAGATGCATGAAAGGGCAAGACTTAGACCTTTTTAGCTCAATGCAGTGTCACAGATTTTGCCATGTGTAAAAAGCAATTTTTATTTTCCAAAACAGCTGTTCACAGAGTGGAAACATATTGGAGATTATATAGTGAGGAGAGCAAAGGCTAAAGACAGCAAACAGTAATTTTGATTTGGCTCTTTAACCACATGAAAATGATTCACGCATTAAAGCTTAAGTTGGATAGAGAGTTAACCTGTGTCTCATAAAAGTAATCTGAAGAAAGATCTCTAAATCTGCTCATTTTTTAATTGAAATAGTCTTTAATTTTGTTCATTCCCAAATTCTGTATAACACTTTATTTAAAATAGTTGCCTTTGCCTCTGGGTGATCAAAAGGACTTAGAATCAAGTCTTCTTAATTTTTTATCCCTTTATTGTTTTATCTGTCTATATTTATCTGTTGTTAGAAAGCGTTTTGATTTAATCTCTCATCCTTTGTCAGATTCGCTTACATTAATCCAAATGCTTAATTTTGGTGGATTTTTTAAACAGTGAATTATCTTTTTTCTTTATGTAAAACACAGCCAGATAAACCACACATTTAATTTGTTTCCTGTGCTTTCCCTTTTCGAGTGTGAGCACTAGTATGGACACCCTGGATAGAGCCCTATACACACTGGTTGCTCTTAACAGGAAATGCAGAATCCCAATCCAGACAGGAACTGAGGTTCATTCTAGCAATAGGGGTAGGAACCAGGTCATACCACACAAGAGAAAAGGACCAAGCTAAAAGACCAAGCTAAATGAAATCAGAAAAAAGCCACACTCTTTGCTTAGTGGAAACTTTATATCTCAATGTTTGGCCTGAGAGCTGAAGAGCTGCTCTAGACATCATTTATCAACAACTGGTCTCATGCAAGATGCATGGAATAAAAACCCCATTACAGTGGGGTAAACTTGCTGAACACATTTCATCTGTTTATGCCAGAAGAAAACAGAATGAATAACTGTTACCCAGTTTCTTCATTTGGATAAAACAAAACTCTAATTCTGCTTATGACAGATACCTATCAAATGCTGTCATTGAGAACAGTAAAATAACAGTATTGAAAGTCCATAACTGTTAATAGTTTTTGTGTGGCATTAGAGGCTCAAGGAGAAACTAGATGTGAATTGGGGTTGTAAAGGTACTGGTAACAACTTACTATGCTGAAAAAGTGTAGAAGAGAGAGAGGAGAGCACTCACACAGATATAGAATGAGAATTCTTCAGATTTGTCCTTGATAAACATTTACAAACATTTGTGAAAGGAATAAAAATAATTGGAAGAGAAACATGCATGCCTCATACTGACAAAAAATATGTTTGTGTGTAATAGATTGGAGAAATTGTTTGAGAATTGTTTATTCTTATGGAAAGATTGCCCTGTACAGTGCTGCCAAGGACAGTTTCAGCCTGAATGACTATCTATATAATGACATTCATTTAAGTTACAGTGACTTAACTTTTAAAGTAGACATCACTGCAAAGTAAGAGGTGCATAGGGGTTTTGTGCTCTAGTTTTCTTTTATTTTTTTCCTTTCCTACCGAATGAAGAAATTAAAAGAGGTGGTATTAAAAGCGGAGAATGAAAGACACACATTGTTCCATGAAGATGTGTTCTATGGCACCAAAACCTCTTGTATTGGAAAATAAAAGATTGTCTATTAATGTATTTCTATTTCTACTTAATTGTGAAAACATCCAATTTGTTCTTCCCCACAGACAGAACATTATATAAGTGATGGATTTGCTACCCTGTGGGAAAAAAAAGAAAAAAGAAAAAAGTGATTCTACCTGTTGTATGTGGATTGTTTTGGACATTAATATACATTTTCAAAGTCTGTAAACAATTGTTTGTACTGGAGGACGCATGGTTTTCTTCTGAATATACCAGTTATCTGTGCTCTTATGCTTTACCGAGTTATTGTACTCTGATGAGGTAAACCCAATTTCTGTATTCCTCAGCCTGACTCTCAGATAGACAACCTAACTGAAAGGTTCTGGAAGATCAAGCAAACATCAGGGAAATGCACCACATCAGGAGCACATTTTACCAGCCCTACAATTAAAGATGAAGCTGTGCCTTTTCTAGAGTTAAGGCTCACACATTCTCACAGGAGTGGATCAAAAAGCTCTACTAAATTTGCCTGTTTGGGAAAAAAGCCAATACAAATTATTAAGGTATTGCAATTATTAAAGACAATAATTAACATGCAATATCCTTCCTACCTATATAAGCAGCAGGGTTAAGAAAGAAAATATATACCTACATACATGCTTTTTAGAGTGCTTTTTTTTTAATATATTTTCAGTCTGATACCTCAATAATACAAGGATGATGGAGTGAACACAATGTCTCGGGAATGATATTAGAATATGAGGTCCTCCTTGGATGCTTCAAATTCCAAGAAAAAGATCACATACAGTACAATCTTTCCTGGTTTTCTTTTTCTGTTGTTTGGTTTGTTTTTGTATTTTTTTAAATTTTTTTCATTGTTAATTTTTTGGGGTTTTTTCATTTGTTTGTTAGTTTTTAGGTTGTTTTTTTCCCTAATCACTACTCAAGGAAATAATTTATTCCACACTTACCATGGTTACTACCAGGAATTCTGAAAAATGAAAAACAATAACAAGGTAAAGTGCTGACTTCTGAAAGAAATACAGAGCCACAGGTTTATGTAATGTCTCCATCTTCCTTATCAAAATGAAGCACAAAATGAGTGACACCTGAATTACAAAAAAAGGGCCCTGATGTTAATCTGCTTCCCACCCTCCATCCCCGTTGCATGGCCATATAGTACAAAGACAAGGAGAAAGAACGTTTTCATAAAATATAGGTGATGTTGTCTATATGGACAAGGTTGAAATAAACATGGAAAGCTACTTCCTATCACACCAGTGCCACCAGTAGATAATTCTCTTGTAGAGTACCATATTGTTCTGAATGTAAGATGGAATAGATAAAACTACTTCAAATGAACTGATGAAAAATAAAGTGAAAAAGTGTATTTCTGAGGTTGATTATTAGAACAATGATCCAGTTAAAACCCTTTGATATGTTTCTATTTCTTGTTGATTTTTTATGGATGACATCCCTCCATGTGTGGGTATGTATGTTATAAAATCAATATACATATATATGTATATGTGTTTGTTAGGTTTGTGGGAAGGATTATTTTGTCTTCCTCCGTGGCTTTGTAATGAAACTTTATTTTGATAATGAAACAACAATTTGGGATGTCAGTTTCCTAAGACTGAAATTTTAACAATACTTTTGAGATAAAAACGTAAGAAGAGTACATATACGGCATCAGCCTAATACTGACTGCCAGATTTTTATGTGATATTTATCTAATAAGTAAATTCCTACACTCTCACAGAAAAGAATTCATGATTGTGTGTTATAGGTATTGTTTTACACTTTTTGGCCAGCTAACTTCCAGGAATTTTTCTCTCATGATTGCAGAACTGTGGGAGTTCAGTGCACTTACAGGAGTACAGTAGGCACAGGGAAGAGCTGGCACCATACTGCAAAATTAGGTTCTATTAAAAAAACTAGGTGACAAAGTGTATTTAGATAGATAGGTAGATCAATAGACAGATCGATAAAGAACCCTCTCAACATTTTAGTCATTTATCATGCTAGCAGTAATCTGATATGAGGAAAGCAAATTTTCTTTATTGAGAGATCCTGTTCCTGCAATTAAAAGTTAATTTTCACTTCTTTGCTAATGAAAAAATCCTGCTATATTTTCTCGGACCCTGTTCCCCAACTATGATCTGACCACAAAAGTAAGCAATCACCAGCAGTTGGTGTTAGGTTGTCATCAAAAGTAGCAAGAATCTGTACATTACTTGTTGCCAAAATATGAGATAAACTAGATCCATTTTTAAATGATAGATTGCATTTTTACAAGATAAGAACAAATCTACCTTATTTTAAAGGCATTGGTAGGATCTGAAAAAAATCAACAGGCACTTAAAAATAATGAAGACTCATTATATTACCCATTGGAAAGGCTGTTCAACAGAATATGTTTGATTAGCAAAAAAAATTAGCTATCTTTTAAAATCACATTTTTTATCCTGGCAACCAGGTCTAAGAACAACAGTAAATGGTCTGTATTGAAGATCTTTGTAGATGAATAGTTGTTTGTTCTAGTAATTAGGCATAAAATCTTGTTGAAGCAAAAAGCGCAAATGCTGGGAGTCCACAAACTTAACATTTTTAATCTTACACATTTTAAGCGGTACAAGAATAATCACAAATTCACTTTCATAAGACAGCTACCTGTTGTTTCAGTGGATTTACTAAGAAGGAAAGGTACTAAATTATAAAACTAATTACACTAGAGGCTCCTTCATTTGTTCAGCAAAAATATGCATTCAAAAATAGCAACCAGATAATGAAAGAATGTGAAAGGCCCTGTACTTTGGCATGTTCTGTTGTTTTGAATGCTTCTGAGAGTGATTAATTCTTCTTAAAGGTCTCTGACTATCAACCCTTATGGTAATATTTCACACAAATTTTTCAGCTCCTGGACTCTTTCTCTTTTAGACTCCCCCTGTCATCTTTTCTTGTTTCATGCTATCAGTTTAAATTTAACTTGTTCAGAACTGATTGAATACTAATTTCTTCTTTCCTTTCTTTCCTGTAGCTCTTGTTTCAATCATCTTTTCTTTATGGCCCTGTTCTCCATGTCACTTACTTTTCTCTAAGCTTGATGTCAGCCTCGGTGCTACAGTCCTGCCTCAGACCAATAAAATATACCTTGCCAGTCTCATTTGACACAGATAATTTCTTTGTTTTTCTTTATTTATGAATCCTTTCTTTGCACTGGTTATTCATTCAGACTTCTTGACATTTTCAATATTTTTGAAAATCTTTATGTTTTTAAGACTAAGTATAATCTTCCTACTAATGTTAATTGCCTAGGTTACTTCATATTTTCCTTGATGATTTGGATGATGCCAATAATCTGCCAATTATATTTTATTGAGTTAAGGAGAACTACAGAGAAAAAGGGAGTAAATTATATTTAATGTATATTTTGAATAGAATGGAAAGTATTGTTCTCAAAATACAGCCCAATGTATACAACATTAGCATTAATGAATAAATTTTCCAATTTTAAATGTAATAATTTTAAAGAGCAGGTTGTCTGTCTAGGTTATGAAATCTCCAGCAGTGGAGATATTTTAGAAAAGCTTCACAAATATCGATAGCTGATGTACGAATATAATTTCAGACAAAGACAGTAATGCATGACTTTTCAAGGTCGGTTTCAGACTCATTTTCATTTTGGCCTGCTTTTCTACTCTTCTGGCACATGTGTCATAATTAACCCCCTTCTTTTACTTTTCCTCACCCCTCATTTCTCTCATAAATAAGAGAATTCGGTCTTCCTATCTACCAACACATAACAAAAAGTAATCTCCAGGTATGAGAAGCGCAGGCAATAATCAACATACTGTGTTCGTTTCACTCTCCTACATGGTGAGGCACTGGCACAGCTTGCCCAGAAAAGTTGAGATGCCCCATCCCTGGCAGTGTTCAAGGCCAGGTTGGATATGGTCCTGAGCAACTGGGTTTAATGAAAGGTGTCCCTGCCCATGGCAAGGCAGCTGGAGCTGGATGATCTTTAAGGTCCCTTCCAATACAGGCAGTTCTATGACTCTGTGATCTGCTTGTATGCCATAGCCCTTTCTGGTCTTTATTTAGCTTTATCCCCTTTTGGACCTGAAGAACTTAATGTTGCTACTGTTTTCCAGCCTAATAAGAACTCATAATTGCAACACAAGTGTGACACCAGTTAAGTTTTCCCTGTGGTCAGTTCACAAAGTACTGTTTCCAATAAGAGTTAATATGCTTTCAATACACCTTCTCTTTGCTACTGAAGAGTGTCTTGTTCTTTTTAAACATTTTTTTTTATTAAAACAGAGTAAAAATTTGTGTGCAGCCTCACTGTAACTAGTAGGACTACCTGTAAGCTCTGTTACTTTCTAGAAAGGGAAAGAGAGGAGAAAGTAAGTATTCCCAATAGATAAACTGGAAGAGAAAAATAAACATCTGCTCATGATCATTCAAAACTTGTGTTATATTGAAAGTATTGTAGAGCAGTATAGTAGAGTACTGTAGAGTAGTAGTATAGTATGAGAGTATTGTAGATTAAAAAAAAAACAAAAAAACTATTCCCTTTCTGTAGGCAACACCCTTGAATGCTGGCAAATGTTGCCTGATGAACAATGTAATACAGGAGGCAGTAAACTGAGCTAAGGTAGGCTGATGCAGAGAGAAAATAACAGCCTTGTTAAAAATTAGAGTGTTCGTGCTTTCTGTATTTTATATAACTCAATCAAACCTTGGGCTTTATTTTCTGTCATAAAAGATTGCATTATTTATAACTAGAGTGATCTGGATATGTTTCCCACATAATTTGAAAAATTTACCTTGAAATGTTGCCTTCTACATGATTTGCAAGTTTACAATATTAACTACTCTGGGTTTCCTTGGTGAATTCTAAGTACAGATTAACTGTGTTGTGTGACTTTGTTTTTAACACTGAAAACTTGCAAGATGTCTTGTGGTTTATTTCTGAAGTGACTATGTAATATGTTCTTATTAAGCTTCTGTAAAACAGATGGTGGCTTCGAGTCAGGATCCTCTGAGAACATTTTATAACCTATCTGCAAAGTGCACTACTGTTTTTATCTAGCTGTAATACTTTGCTGCTTCTTTTATCTTTTATCCCATTAAATACCCCAGATGAAATAGGATTAATATTATGATACTAACGTAGGTGTAAAAACAGACACTGCAATGAAATGTGTATGAATGCGTTTTCAAGGCTATGAATGTCTTAAAATGGCCCATGTGACCAGGATTTAAAGTTTACTTGTCTATATTACAACCTACATCCACAGAACAACCTCAGCAAGACAATTGCATACACTGAGTCACCTAGAGAAAAAGTAATTGTGAAGGATAGTCTGTGACTTCATTTATCTGTTTGTACAAAGCTGGCTCAATCAAGGTGCACTTAAACTCCTTGAATGTTATACTTTCACTTTATGGAAGCGGTTTTACAGATTTTATTTTTTTTATGACAGTAAAAAAAAATAAAGAAAGAATTTCCTTGAAAAAGGTAGAGTTAACAAGGGGACTACAGGATAAAACAACAAGTGTGGTTTTGTGTGCTCATTAAGCATTTAAATAGTGAAATCCTGTGAGGTTAAAAATAGATTAGAAACCCTTTAAAAATACTCATGTTTTTGACAGTTCTTTAAAAGGTATTTAAAGGTTAAATCAATAAGCTTTTTTTCTCTCCCAACATAATTTCAAACAAAGAGCTTAAAGGCAGCCTGTTGATGGATTTTATAACCTTTTTGATGGTTTTTATACACAAAATAAGAATTCAGCAGTTACATCTATGAAGCTAAGTGATTAAATTTGTAAAATTTTAAAACTCTTCACCAAAATCTTAATGAAGAAGATGGTTAAACTTATTTTAAAGTGTTAACTTCTCATAGGTCAAATGACTAAGTCAATTAATAGGTTCTCTTCTAGAATCTGTATTTCCTGCCAAGAACTATGAAAAGAACCCAATTTCTGAAAACCCTACATTTTATTCATGAGAAAACTCCAAACTTACGTCATAAATATCACCAGCTCTTTCTCTTCTGAGAAACTATGTAAAATTTAAAGATCTGTTGTTTTGTCTTAGCTGAAGAGGCTTTTAGACATAATTTTTTTGTATATACAGAGCTCTTTTCAGTAAAAGTCTCCTTTCTCTTACAACTATCTGTACTTTTTTGAAAATAATTAAGCACAGAAATCACTCACACCAAGCAAGTCTCAAAAAACTTTAAAAAGAAATCAAATGCACTATCAAGGTAAGTGTTGCAAAGGAAATTCAATACTTACACAACCCTTTCTGATATTGTATCTCAGTTATTCATGCTTTCAAGCATCAGCAGACTCAGGAAAGCAATAATCTTCCATTTTAAATATGATCCACCCCTGAGGTATTAAGCATCAGGTTAAGAATTTGTAGGAGTTTTTTTTGTCCTTGGTGGGCTTTGTTGTGTGTCTTATGAGCTGAACATACTCATGTTTGTCAAAGAAGTTGGTACACAAATGGTTTTCTTCACTTTGGTTTCTCTGGGTGGTCCAATGCATCCTGCACCTCTTGGTCCTTCTCTGCTGAAGTGAAAAGATTTAACTGCTTCTAAATGAAATGTTGAGTTAGCACATTCACCACCAGCAAAGATATGTGCAATATCTTCTTTATGCGTCTTTTTTCACATTCTTTGATGAAAGTTATCATGTGTATGGGGGGTGTTTGCTTGTGCTTTGTTTTGGTTTGGTTTGTTTTTTGTTGTAGTTTTTTTTTTCTGTTTGGTTGGTTGGTTGGTTTGGTTGGTTTTGATTTTGTTTCTTGTTTGTTTTTTTGTTTGGTTTTTTTTTTTTGGTGGAGGTTTTGTTCATTTTGGTTTCGGTTTGGTTGTTTGTTTTGTTTTGTTTTGTTTTGTTTTGTTGTTTTTTTTTTTTTTTTTTGTTGGGTGTTGTTTTGTTTTGTTTTGTTTTTCCCACTTGGTATCAAGACCAGAGTTCATTGACATGGATGGGAGAATAATATTTCTTCAAAGTTATTTTGTAATCTGCAAATGTCTTGGCTGCAGTGTCTTCTTGTGTTAATTGGGTTTTAAGCAACCAGAAAAACTAAAAACTGAGATGACAACATGACTCAGAAAATAAGAACATGTTTATACAGAGAATTTGACTGGTGTAAGGAAAATGAAAGGTCTTTATACAATAGTGATTGTCCAGTAGATGCTGTGAGTTTATTTTTGTGGAGCTTCTAGCAGAAAAAAAACCTCATCATTCTTAAGGAATTATTTTGTTTCAGAAATTGTAATTTAAAAAAGAAAAAATTAAAAAAAAAAGAACATCTGAGATCTGTGCCCCCAAAACCTACAAACTCTATTCATATTTCTAATATATCCATGGGAAGTGAGATAATCAGAAAGTAGATCTGGAAGGTTAAATAAGATGCAAATCCCGAGTCTTGAAAACTACCTTCTATTTCATTTGAGTATGATAGATGTTAAAATGTTCACAAATAATCCACACACTGAAAGATCAAGTTTTGAAATAAGATTTTATCTAAATGAGAACTGTGGGATTAACTCACACTGCTTTGCATAAAAAAAAGGTATTAGCTGCAATTTGGAAAGCAAATTGTTAGCCACTGCCATGTGGTTTTGTTTTTTTTCTTCTAAGGAGTGGGGGTTTGTCAATATTATGGAGCATGAACAGAAAACATTTTAGTTTCACACAGTTTTATTTCTCTCCCACATGTTCAAATGCAATTTTTGTATGGTACATTAGGCTGTCTACCATTTAGTTTGCATATAGGGTAGCTAAAACAAAAAATCAACATTTGGTGTAATAAGACAAAAGTCGTTTTATTTGTCTTAATTGCTACTGCCATTGATTTTAGAACTAGAAGGTGGTTATACTTTGGTGATAGTTTGGGGTCAGACAATTTTCATAAAGCTTGTTACAACTATTTGTAGCCTGGTAAAGAATTTTTCATTTTGACCAGTAATGCAATGGACTTACAAAAAACTGATACAGAAATAGCATACAGGGAAGATACATGAATTGGTTTTTGCCTGATTTTATGTTAAAAAAAACAACCCTACTGCTAGATTTCTTCTTCTGCCCCTTCCACATTGTTACTTGATAACAATAGTCTCCTCCCTTGATCTGTTTTTGTATACAGAGGAGCTGTGGGAGGTGTTTATTTCTCTTTGTCATGGTTTAAGACCAAATGACATTATGGAAGCTAAATGGACTTGGATACCTAAGCAATTAAATCACACATAAACGCAATTTTACAAATATTACTTTTCTGTGCTGTGAAGCAGGTGGTGCAGGGAGGGAAAGGAGTCAGGCACTTTAATGCAAGGTTTACTTATGTGTTTTTCTTGTCCTGCAGAAGAGATAGCACAGCTCTGGAGAAAGTTTGGACAGGTCAGTGTTGCAGTAGCAGCCTCATTCCTCATAATCACACAGGACCATAGGGTCCATTGGGATATTTTCAGTTCCTTGCATTCCCTGTGACTTATAGAGATGCTCCTGGATTCTGGTACAAGATTGCAGCATTTCCTTCCACAGTCTTTTCCAGAAATTCTTGTCTATCTCAGTATTCTGAAGTGTCCTTATTTATAGGAAAGTGTGTTCAAATAGTGTTACTATATCCAGATTTGTTGTCCTTGTTATTGACATTCACAACCTGCTTCTCACAACCTCTGATGCTTTTGCACCTCTTCGTTATCAACATGTTGTTTCTATAGCTTGGCTCTCCATTTCCTTGAGCTAGCTTGTCATTTGGGACAAGTGGTCGATCATATTTCATCTTCTACTTACTTTCCTAGTAAAGTTTATGGGCTCATGCCAAAAGCTGTTCTTACTAGGACGTAAGTCATGCCAGCTGCTCTACTCTTCAGCACCAGACCTCTACACTTAAAACAGAGGAACACTTTTTTTTTTCCCTTCAATTTCCCTTGACTGTGAAAGACAGATGTTTTGAGCCCATCTTCAAAAAGGGGGAGGAAGGACTACAAAGGAACTAATGTGCAATCGTCCCCACCTCAGTCTTTTAATATATTATGAAGTCCTCATGAATATTATTTCTATGCCTCTTATGGAAAATAAGGTGGTTGGAAACAGTCAACATGAGCATTTAGCAAGTGCAAATTGTACCTGACTGTCCTGATTACTATTCAAGATTAAATGACTGGTTGTAAAAAGACAATAAAAATTGATGTTGTTTACCGAAATTTTAGGAAGGTTTTTGGTTTGGTTTTCTACATATCCTTGTAGTTAAACTTGGGAGACAAGTACAAGATGGGTACACTGTGAACAGAAAGTAGAGCTGGCTGGACTGCCAGATGTAAAAAGTAGCATCCAACACTTTGAAGCCTAGAGGCAGCTACTTGTGGAAGGCATTCCTCTGGGCTTCATACTTAACCTTGTTTAATATACTCAGTAATCTATGCAACAGGATAGAATATACTGTCAATAAATTCATGAAGTGTTTTCAAACTTGGGTGACAGTTATTAGGCTGGAGGCCAGGGTTACCATGTAAAGGTTTCTCAATATACTACAGGAATGGGACAGGAATCTAAAAAAATCTCAAAAAACAATGTCTAATTAATTATTTCATTCAAATTGTGGAAGACAATGCTATAAGAAACCAGTTCTGGTTCTGGATAGGGAATTCAGTTCTAAATCTTTGGCTACAGCTGTCATTGAGGTATGAGACTAATTAGTTTCCTGAAAATTGCCACCCCTCCTCCGAAGTCAAGGAAAGATCTTTTTACCCCTGCTTATGATTAGGCCATTAACTACAATTACACCCACCGACTTCACTGGAGTCACATAACTTTAGAGAATGCCAGTTCAGGAGGTTTATTTTACTGAACTATTATCTAGTTCTGATTTTCCTTTTATATGTGCCTCAATCACAGATCAGAGCGCTATTGTACAGGGCGCTGTAAATAAAATGCAATCAAAAAGAAAGCTTCTATTCTAAATAATTCCTATTCTAGGTATCAGTAAAAATGCACCATGGTGATGAAGCAGCAAATGGAGTAAAGAGAGTAAGGTAATAATGATCAGATATCTTAGCTGGCAGTTTCCTGAATTGATTTCTACACAGTCACACACCACCAAGAAGGATGTTGGATATTTTCACCTGGATTATCTTGCACAGTGGTGGTTAAGATATGTTCCTGGGAGTAGAAAGGGAATCCCTACATGAATAGTGACAGAGGAAGAAATAACATATGGTTCTCCTCTATTCACCGATGAGTTATCCAATCAATAAAATATTTTATTAGATGTTTATGCATTATGCCTCTTGCTTAACATTTTGTAGTTTGTTGGATCTTCTCCTTTCCTCGGCCCCCACCCCTTTTTTTTTTTTTTTTTTTTTTTTTTTTTTTAAGAAGAAGAAAATATTTTTTCTTTTAGGAGAATATTGAAGATCTGAGTAACAACACTTCAAATGAAAACTTCTAACAACCCCATATAAGTCTTTTGAGTCTAATTTTGGGCCTAATTATATACTTCACCTTTCAAAGCATAACCTTGCAGGCAAGTCCTTCTTCAGAGTTCAGGCTTTTTTGCCAGATGTAACATATTCATCTTCATGAAACATATGCGGATCACAGATATGTAACAGACTCCTTCCTTTCATTGTCAAGCGTATCCAATGTAGGTGTGGAGTTTTATATATATTCTATTTTATGGTTTGTTTTTTTTCTAGTTAACCATGGGAACAATGGGTTTTCAAACATGACTGTTTTTTTTCTTGACTTTAAGTTATTCCAAAACTATTCCAGCTTCTGGTTTGAAGGCATTTAGATGCCTTAGAAAGCATCACTGTTAGTACAACTGATATAATCTGTTGTTTCTTGTATTCTAAAGGTTTGATGTTTCCAAAGTTGAAAAATTTGGAATTACACCAAGCAAAATTCTTTTGGAAACACCCCAAACATTTGACCAAGCAATTGAACAACGGAAGTGTATCTGAATTACAAGATGTGATGGACAATATTGGTTTGTAAAACAAAGATCACAAAAATAAATTAATAATCCTCTTTTGACTGTGGATATAGTAACTGATCTGCACTAATGAAACAACACAAAACTAAAGCTGCCACTTAGTTTTTCAGGGGAAAATGAACTATATGTAATTAACAAATGTTAGATTCTGTTTTGGTTTTAATCAGAAGTGAAATTTGTAATTTCACATTGAAATTCCCATTCTCTGACAGAAGCACTAGCTTTCAGGATGCTCGTTGTTGCATTGCCTGACTAACAATGCAAAAAGAAAGCTAGTTATATTGCGACCTACAATAGTCAACGGGGAGCTCATTAATGCTAAACAACACAAATTTAGTATTATCATCCGTTTCTCTCTGCTTCTTTCGCATCTGTGTTACTTAGGGAACTGTGATCCATGTAGGATTCGCAAATGGATGCCTTTCATCAAGATAGGAACTAAATGAACTGCTATAAAAGGAGGAGCATGACCACCCCTTTCATTTAAAGGAAAGATGATTTAGGACACCTTTCTGATGTCTAAGACTGGATCAGTAAAGAAGAGTTTCGCACAGGATATGCCATACCACATTCCACTTAAAAGAGTTTCAATCTGCAATAATCAGTCCCAAAAGATGTCATTTTCCTGATTATAATGTACTCGCAAAAAAAGAGAAGTTAGCAAAAGGAACGATTACTTTTTTTCTTTCCAGAGCTTTACTACATGTGTGGAACAACAGACTGATCCCAATGCATGCACTAGTCCGTCAGCAAAGTAGTCCTTGGTTCCTAGAAGTGCTTAAAGTAATATAAGCAAATCCATTTTACTATGAAAGGCCATGATGTCAACAATAACATTAGGAATAATAGTCAATACTTCCATCCACAATTTCTAGCTTAGATATTTTCAACTGAAACTAAAATTGTTTAATGGGATTTTTGAATGTTTTAAAAATTATACATATAAATTCATAATTTTAGTGTAGTGATATATATGTAAGTGTACATATATATGTAGAAATATGCATTTTGTATTAAAAAGTGTGAGAGTTTTATATCAAAAACCCATATAAACTTCATAAATCTGCATTGTAAGTGTGTATGTAGTCTCTATACAGCTATATATATGTAATATATCTGCACAATATTTACAAATTATTAAAGGCTCTGTACATATAAAAATGTCTAAAGTTTGCATTTTGAATTATTAAAAAAAATAAATTGCTAACTGAAACACAGAAAAAATTGCAAAAATCTGTAACACAGGTTATCCAGGATTGAAGATTTGAGATATAACTGATGTGAAATAGTTTATCTGTGGCATTTTAAAAACTGAAGCATAGAAGTTACTGGTAATGGAAACGATCAAAGTTTAAAAAAAAAAAAAAAAAAGAGCATCACAAGTAAAGAAATATTATATATTCCAAAAAGAAACAGTAATACCTATTGCTACCAGAATAGAAATTTGGAAATGTTTGTCATATTTCAAAGCTTAAATCAGCATAAAATAGAATGAAACTTAGCATGGGATTCAAATTGCATTGATAAAGTTAAATTAAATCTAAACCAGCAAAAGAGAAGTTAAGATTATTCTTCTTGCTTCCAACAGACGATACTAGATCTTTTCTTTTCCCTGTAGGCCTTAAAATTCTCTGTGATGTTGTTAACCTTGAACTTATTGCATTTATGGTCTTTGGATACGAAGATTTAAAAGAGATTCAGAGGAGTGACGTGAATTGTGCAGCCTCATAAAACTATTTTCACTGAACAAGCAGAAATATGCACACATCCCAGAATAAGTGCTGTCTAAACCAGTGAGTCATGTAAAATAGTTCAGTCTCCTGTGCAATTATCTACATGGTTCCAACAGCATTTATAATTACATTTGTACTAACACAACAAAAATAACATGGCTACATAGTTTTCAAGCCTGAATCAGCCCACATGAACCTCTTGGGTGGGAGCGGGGAATCTGCAATGTGCTTGCTTTGTTCATTGCCGTGTGGAACATGGCAAGATGAATTCACCTTTCCTACAGAACAAACCTGAGGGCTTCCAAGGCTTCAAAGTGCTATACTCTTCTTCGGATACCAGTATTAGTACCAACAACAGCACAATTTGTAGCATGCTATGCTTAGGTATTTGCTTAATTTTTTTAAGATTGTTCTCCTAGACTCTTTAGAAAATAAAAATGAGGAAGTAGTACCACAAGAGCCTGATCCATTTTAATTGTACCCAAAAAAACCCATGATCTCACAAATACTGAGGAGATCTGCATTCCACAGACAAATTTCCAGCTCAGAAAGGTTTACCTGAACAAGAAAAGTGTCCCTTCAAACATGAGCTCAGTAGCAATGGCAAAAAAAAATCAGCAGGGATTCTGCACAAACAATTATTACATAAATGGCTCAAAAAACATTTATACAGCTAAGTAGCTTACAATGTTCAAAATTGTAGAAAACTGTCAGAGCTACCTTTACATAGCATTAATGAGTTATTTTGCAATCTCACATCACAAACTATCTAACAGATATAAAGTCTACTGCAGGGATGAATGTTACTTGGCTAAACACTTCAAATTCAATTCATATTCTTCTGCTTGGTTGTAGATTTTTGTTAAATATTTTTTTTGCAAAAAATATCCCAAGTTTACACTGAAATGCATTAATTAACTGGATTAATATTTGTCTTTAAATGTATTGCTTATTCTGCTCTAAATAAAACATATCTGGAAAACTGTCTTTTTTCTGACTTTATATTAATTGCTGTACTCAAAGTTTGACTCCTTATGCATAGCGCTAAGACCTTTTTATTTTGATGTTTTACAAACCTTGTTTGTAACGTGAGAGACTGGACTATGACTTGAAACAAATTGTCCATTTGTGGAGGCACCAGGGTGCTTTGCTGAGACCAGGTTTGCAACTTTCCAAGGAGAAGGAAGTGAGGTTTTGGGTGTGTAATGGCAAACCTCTGGTCTGTATGAGACAGAGGGACTGAAATCACTGCCAGAGGCTGCAGACCAGGCTTTGAGGCTGATGGAGGCAGACCTTGTGGAGACAGGATGGTGCTGTTTATCACACCAAATTGCCCTCCCTAACACACAAGCTTCACTCTCCTCCCCCCTCTACTGATGTGAGAAGCAGCTGTCCTGTCTTAGAAGGTGTCATAAACCATCAAAGGCCCCTGAAAGACCCCCAGACTCATTGCTGAGGCCTTCCACCAGAGGACTGCATGTGATCAAGACAGTGGGAAACTACCCCCCTCTCCCAGCTGAGGTGCTTGGGCATTCCCACCTGAATCTCAGTGTATATTAACCCACTATACTTTGTATTTGATGGGCTTTTTCCCCCACCCCTGACAGATCAAGACCTTTGATCACCACTTTGACCAATGGCAATGATCAATGGCACCCATTGTAAATCCATGCGTGGTGATCATGCATCTTTCTTCTCCTGCACTTCTTTCTCTTCCTTCCTTTCTTTTCCCTTGTACATTTTCTTAAGTGAGTGAGTGTTTTATGCCTTCATATTGCTATATTACTATAGACAATTATAAACAAAATGGCTATATACAGTCTTTTCATTGCAATCAAATTGTTCTAAAATAAACTCTACAACTATATATATTTACAAACACCAATCATTCAGTGTCACTTCACTCTAATCCACCCTGAGGGATATATTAACAAGAACATGAGTTACTCTAATCTTCAGTCATAGGTTATAACGTTACAGAATCTAAAATATGAAGAAAAAAATTCGTTTTAAAGTAAAAACCATAAGAGTTTTGCATTATTCATATTTTGGAACATCTGTTGCAGATTTTTCAGATATAGATAATAAACCAGAGTTTTACAGTTTTTTAATTCTGAAAATATATATCACACTGGAAAGTAAAATAGAAAATTTATCATAGCTGAAAATAAATATGGTTGTTTAAGGATGTAAGCCTGAACTAAGTGATCAAATTTGTATTATTGAAGAAGGAGTGAAACTTCTATTCATGGTTCATCCCTCTCAGGAGTGTCATTTATTGCATAATTACAACCATTTTCTCTCTATGCTACTTTATTTTTAACTATTCAAAGACTGCAACTGTTTCTTTATCATTCCAATTGTCAATATTTTTCTCTACTTTTGCTCCCTTTTTTAGGGAGATGTAATAAACTTAGCAGTTTATGAGTAGGAGTAAGGGCTTCTTTTTCTTTAAAAAAAACCAACATATTTAGATCCATGCATAATTTTTAGTTAAAGACAATGATTTATGTCAATTAGTGGTGCTTCTTGCTGGCAATATAAATACTGTTACTTGAAGCAAAGGCTGTGTGAAGATTACTCTGTTTTATATTTTACCCTTCCTTTTGTGTACAGATAAATAATTAAATAGTTTAGACAAATAGGGGAGTGCATACACAGTCATGGATAATGACTGAAATTATGCTCCAAAAATACAAAGTATAAGAGTGCCATCTTCTGGAAATAATATTTTTTTAGTTTTCTCATTTCAATTTAATCCTTGGTTTACAAGAAGTATTAGTTAAAGATTAATGATGTTTACTTGCCTGTTTGCCCTGTGTTTCCCTTTTCATTTGTCTATGCTGGTTTTAAAGTTAGTGGTTCCTCTACAAACTCTTTTCTATACAAGGGCCAGGAGAGTGTGAATTCAATAATCAGGGTTTAGGCTTTCAGGTTTATAAGTAGTTGTACAATCACCAAGGGTTAAAACAATCTGAACAGTAACCTCTTAAGAGAAAAGAACCAACTTTATCTGGTTCTAGAAAGTTTTAATCCTTTATCTTAATAAACTTCGAGAAACTATAAAATATAATGAAGCCTACTTCTCATTGTTCTCCAAAATTTTAAACTGAACTTGCTCTGTTCAGCCTATTCTACACTGGGAGCAAATCACTGATTATTACAATATGAAACTCTTTGTTCTTCTGAGTCAGACACAAACACACACCCATACTCCACACACACAAGGTCTTCAGAGTCTTAGAAGAATTTTACACTAAAAATATTTTGTCCTACTGTTTTCTCTTCCAAATATACATCTAATTTCTACTAACACTGATAAAAATATTCTAGTCAAGGTACCTCTATTTCTGATTAAAATATTGGAATACATTAATCCCACTGTTAACAAAGAAACCCCTATGCTCTATAAACATAGACAAATCAGGGACCCTGCAATAGCACAATTACCCTTGACTTTGAGAAGTCCTTGTATCCATAAAATGCATGCTGAAAACATATGTTAAGGCTCTGCACTGTCTGGGAGTTAGACCTTGGGGAAGTGATGTGTAAAACACTGTCCTACCTTCTTGCCTTGGAACCCAATAAAATCAAATCTCGCCTACTGTACTTCAGATGGGATTTTTCTGTCTGTGTTTATTTTATATATATTTTTTCAGTCCCCAGCCTTCATTTTTCATGTCATTTTTTGTATTACTGCTACCAAAACCAATAATCGTTTGTCCTGCATCTCACTCATTCTTTGTGCACTTAAAAGCCTCTGAAATGAAATTCCCCTTCTTCTCTGCTCTTACCTTCCCAGATTAAATATACCTATTTGTCATCCTTCCAAGCTTTCTACTTTCTGTTGTCAACAATCACTCCACCCTTCTAGACTTTCTGTCCCAGAGGGATTTCCTCTTTGACCAGATCCTATTTTCTGTTCAGCTAATCAAAAACACGCTCCACACCACATCTTCTTTCAAGGAGATTTTAAAACACGTTCTTGTAACTTTTGTAGATAATTCTTTCTTCTTACCTAAGAATCAAGATTAAAGAAAAACAAAAACAAACCAAACAAAAAAGCAAACAAAAAACAAAACAAACAAAAAACCAACCACAAAACAAACAAAAACCCAAAAACAAAACAAAAAAAAACTGAATAAAATAAGACTTTCCAAATAGGTTTTAATCAGATTAAAATTTATGTACATTTAACAGTTCTTCAAGGTTCTCATGTTATTGGTATATGTATTACAACAGTCCTTCACCTCTTACCAAATGTTAAGCCCTGTAAATTGCTCGAGTTGGTAATATGTATGCTGTAGTTTCTATTTTTCAGTTCCAAATTGCATTTTGTGTTGTCTTCTGCAAACTGTTAATACCAATTTGGAAAATTTCAATTCTTGCTACTATATTCTTGTTTAGCAACAATCTAAAATTACACTGTTATAAGAATTCACAAAACAGAAGTCTAGAAAACTGTCATTCTTAAACACAGATGTGTTTTCTGTCTTGCCGCTGTTCCTCTGTGGTTGATGGAAACAAATTAAAAGACCCCTGCACAGAATTTGAACAGGACCCAAGAACAGTAAGAATGTCAAAACTCAAGATGTGGACATAACCACATTACAGTAGTATAAACTGCTTGGTAGATATATAAAACTCCTTTCTTGCTTGTGCTTTCTTGCTTATGCTTTCATGTTTCAAAACAAAAAATGAGATTAAGCAACTCACATATATATTTTGCAATATTAAAGGGTGCAATGGGAACATTGAACAAACTAAATGATCTCTTCTTTGCCTATAAACTTCCTACAGTCTCTTATTAATTAGGAGAAATTGAATGAAGCCTAATAGCATGAGAAGTTTTTGTCAGGCATAGTGAAAAATCCAGGTTAAAAACAAGCAAAAAAATGCTTATTTACTGTGCTTTGTTATTCTAAATTAAAGGATTTTAAGCTAATCTCTGCAACCACATAGACTATGAACAAACTAGAAGCAAAGACCTGAACAGTGCTGGAAAAGACAACTGAATGAAACTTATTCAGAGAATATTCTTTTATTGTAAAAAACGATGTATCACAGTTTTGAACCAAAATGAGAGTGCAGCAACCAAATGGACTTAGATACCAAAACACTTTAATCATAGGTATAAAAGAAATATTCAAGCTACACAACTTCACTGTCATGCACTGTCCAGGAGGAATATTGAACAAGCCAGGTGGTCACAGTGTGCGGTGCACCATCCTAGGCCTGTGATGTTTGATGTCACCTCAGCACCCTTTTCTGCTATCTTACCGCTCCTGCCTTGAGAATCACTATTCCTTACAGAACACTGTATATTTTTTAAATTTTATTTCTGTTTCTCCCCTTCCAGTCTCTTCTGGAGATTTGCATGGCTTATATGGCGTTTTTATAATCTTTTTCAATTTCATGCTTTTTTTTTAAATTTTAATTTTAGCCACATTTTGAAAACTAGAGCAGCCTATATTTTTTTTTGTTTCTAAACATGTTTTTCTTTTAGAGGCCCTCAGAACAAAATCTTCAAGTCCATATTCTGACCTAGCATACTATTTCTCCAATGTTAAACTTATTTCTATTGATATCAGAATCTTCTTCTATCTGAAACAATACTATATCAAAAACTGTGTTCTCTGAAAATTTGAAGATATCGATGTTTTCCATCTAGTACCTTGCTTAAAACACTAAGTATGGCCTCAGCACCCATAATGCAGACTTTCACTGATAAATTCCCAGCACACTAATTATTCACATTTTTGCATAAACTTTATGTAAAATATTTTTTCTTCAAGTTTATCCACTTCTTTCTTTTGTGACACTCCTCAGACATATTTAATGAAGTTCAGAGAGATTTTCCAGACAAAACAATCAGCAATTGACAATGCAAAAAGAATCAGGTAATCAGGCACACTCTATTTTTAAAAGAAGTCAATGTTGTAACTGTTAGTGATGTAACATTAAAAAACCCCAGAACATTATTATGAACCTTGTGTTAAAATTGTGAGTGGTAGTATCTTAAACTGAAAATAGTCACTGGCTGTGCAAGCTACTTCACTGAAATCTGTCAAAAGATTTTGAAAATATTGTCCTTAATATATGAATGTTAATTAGTTCAAAATTTTTATAGGTCCAAGATTAAAAAAAAAAAACAAAACAAAACAAAGTTATTTTAAAGTTATTACAATTATAGATTCCTGCCAACCTATCACCTCCAAACATTCACTGTGACACAAGCAAGAGAAACAAATTTGGTGAGACAACCCAGTATATTTAAAAGTCAAGCTACAAAATGGTAATGGACAAGCAAGACCCTTTAGCTGCAGCTAACGTACTGTCCATATGTCAGGTTAGATTTTTTTTTTGTAACTTGACTTTCATAGTTTGACACTGACTTACCTAGATGTCAAATTAAATTAGACCAAAGAAGAGAAATACTCCTAAGTAATAGTGAATGGGCCTACTGTATTTTTTTTTTTTAAACATGGCTAATTAGGTAGTTACAATAAAATGTTTTTTTCTTTATCATCCACAGGTAAAAATAGGCAGAGTTGACATTAATATGAACTTTGAATCTTTACACATGCACAGAATAAAACAGCTATAAAGATCTTGAGTTTGTCACAGGAAGTGCTCTCTCTTCCTTTACTTTATAATTTATTTATTCATTTATTTTACCCTAAACAACACCTTTTTATAACTAAGCAATAGTTAAGTGAGAAATCTCACTGTAGATACATTTTGTCACAGTGGTAGTTTCAACGAGTAGCTATAAGAATTTTAAAAATCCATATTTCATTTTATGCATCATGGATAAAACAGGAAAGAAGTCTAAATTCACTCATGCTGAAATATTTTCACTTACATCTGACAGTAAGTCATCTTCATTTGAAGGTATGCCTTTGAAAATGGGCCCCAATAAAGAAATCTAAAAGGTTCTATGAAAGATTGTTTTTCTGGTCCATAGCTCAAGAATACAGCCGCAATAATACACATAGATCTGCTTGGTCAAAACTAAAAAAAAACAACCCAGCAATATTTTAAATATGGAATCAGTAATTTCTGGGTATAGGCACTTTAAAGGAAGAGCTGTCAAAGCATAATTCTTCCTTTTTAGCTTGTTGTCAGATAACCAATTGAAAAAACTTAAATAAGTAAATAAATAGACAAATAATAAATAAAAATGATTTCTCTGAAGTCCTCTGCAAGTAATCAGAATACAATGAAACTGTAGTAGGCAGTGAGTCATGGGCTGGAATATTCTTCACATTTTATTCAGTATTTTGACTTTGGCTGAGAGTTTACAAAGAGAAGATATCAGAGGCCATGCTTATACACAAGGACATCAGATTAAATGCTGATTTTAGGTTATTCAATTAAATAATCTGAGTTTCTGTAACCTCTAAAGTAATTTTGGAATGGGACAAGTAAAATGAATATGGTGTTGCTTGGAAGCTGAACAGTTAATTTGTCTAAATGGAATCACACCTTGCAGAGTTCAGTCTCTGATACACATATGTGAACTGAGTTTATTTTTTTTTACTATTTGAAGGTCTATAAAACCTCAGCCGCACTAGTGAAAAGGAAGAAAGCACAAACACATGAACCTTCTGCATGGACATCTCTTCTTCTAACTGCAAGAAATTCTTCCATGGTTTGTGATGTTTTGCCATACTAGTGTAATATAACTATCTTCATTTTTTAGAGCAATTGCTCCAAACTCCTCTTGATATACCAGAAAATTCCTTGGCACACTACTATTACCTCAGCAGAACTTAATTTTATCAAAGATAAAAAACTTTTAGAACCCCACAAGAAGAGGGTTTTGTTTTTTTCTTTCAGTTTAATAGTCTGTTTCCAAGATCTTCAAGCATTCATTTTCCAAGTAATAATACTCTTTTACTGAGTAATATTTATTTTACTCTTGACAATTTATTTGTTTATAATGTGCTATGTTTCTCTAATATATCAGTAAGAAACACCTAGTAGGAGAGAGGGTGAAAAAAACAGTTAATAGTACTACATAAAAGGTTTCAGTCAAATTATTAACAGAAAAAGCAAGTTTGGAAGTAATTGATAATAATTCATAAATACCTTGAAAGAGAGAAAATATGAAGTATTAAATGAGTCTTTGTTTTAGTGATGAAGGACATAACAGAAAGCAGTGGAGTAACAGATGAAAAAGGATTACTTTCAACTACAAAAAGGACAAAAAAGGATATTGATAAGTGCTGAAATAATAGTAGTCATTAACAGTAAAAATTGTGAAAGATTAATATGGAAAGTACTGAACTGTTCACATCTTTAAATCAAGATAAATGCCTCTCTGAAACATACGTTTAATGAAATAAATTATTAAGCTCAATGTGGGAATAAATTGATAAAATTTTTTGTGATATAGGAGGTCAGACTAGATGATCTAATGAAACTTCTGGTCTTAAAATATATGAAACTGTGAAGAGTTAACCAATAAACCATATGGTGATAATTTTTTCTGTCCAACTCAGCCATTTATATGCAATAAATTCTCCAAGATCAGAAAGAACACACTCCAGGGCCTTGTCTTTCCCTCTTTTGCACAGTTATATCTTCTTCTGAAGGCTAAATTCTGTGTGGTTAGACAATTGTGCCTTGATGCAAGGAAAAATGCTGAGTATTTGAAGCTTCATTCATGAAAGACCAAAAAGAAGTTTAATAAACACACTCCCCCAGAACCCATTGCTAAAACTCCAAAGTTAATTACATTTATCAACTTCTTAAAACTGCTGAAATTGATTGAGACAAAGCTTATTTTTGCCAAAAAACCAAACAAACTAAACATACTTACAATATGGTGAATTAAATGTAACTTTTTTTGCTTCAAAAAACTTCCATATTGATAACAGCAATCCAAATAACATTGGATTATTTTTTAATCAAATATCCTCTTCTATGATTTGAGTCACAACTAATGCAGAAAAGTCCTGTGGTGTGCTGTGCATAATTTATTGCCAAGACGAACAGAATTATTCTTGTAATATATTTATCAACTCACCTCCAAACACATTGGTTTTTCACAGCAGGTTGGTTGGGCACAGAAGACTGAAAACTGTAATTTTTCATTATTTTTCAACACCCTACCATAAAAATACATATCCTTACAGTGGGTTTGAGGACAAGTCACTAACCTTCCCCTTTAGACAGTATCTTATGTTAGTAATTGGCAATATTATTCCTTTTCTTCTCAGATTGAGATGATTCTGTGTCTTAAAAATAATTCAATTACTTGTTTTGTGTATTTGTTTAAAACATTGCAGGAAATGTTTTTGTCATTCATCCTATGCACTATAATAGTCCTTGGCCTTGCAGACTCCTTGGTTCCACCATGTTATATCTGACTTTTCCATTCCTTTTTGCTTTTTTCTGTATCAAAATACAAATGCTGAAAGATATAAAAAATAATTCACAGCAATAGAAAAAATCTAATAAAAAATTCTTCGTCTATTGATTCTGTCTAGCTTTCTTTTGCTGTTAAAGTCAGTACTATTAGGGTTGTTATTTAACTTTTGGTGTTTTATATAATATGTATATTTCTATGTGTTGAGATTTTTTTCTTGTCAGAAAAATGAATATTCCATATGTTGAACCAATTTTCACAATTGCTATTTCATCAAGATGATCTGGTAAATGGTGTTCCTCTTCAGTTTCTCTCTTCTGATATATTTGCCTGGACTTTTCTAACTTATGTGTGAACTGGACACAACCCTTGTTTAATTTAAATTGCAGCAGCAAAATAAATAGATATTTAAAATTTAGGACACTTAACAATGGAAGTACAACAGTTAGGCAGCAGTTATCCAGTACATTTAAATCACATAAGGATAAAAATAAAGATATTTCTCTGTTTCTGCAGTGGCAAAACTTTTTGTTAAGTCTCTTCTTCAAATATTCTGATTATATAGGTAGCACCTCAAAGCTTACTATGATGAAAACTGAAAGAGAGGATACAAATAATTTAACTGAACTAAAAGGAAACAAAATCTTTAAACTTCTTTTAAAGTTTAGGTCTTAGGCTGAAAGATACCATGGGGAGATGACAGATTTGCTGCCACTGAATTAAATTAAAGCACCTATAAATTATATCACCTTGACTATACTTCTCTCCCACATCCTCACATTGAAAGAAGATTCATTACAGAATGTCAGCTTGACATGAATTTTAAATGAATGAATTCTCAACTAGTTAATTACAAGTACAATCTAGTTCTTTGTATTTCTGGAGCAACAAAGAAATATATTACCCTAGCTACTCTGAAGCATAAAAGCTGCATTATACTTTTATTAAAACTAGAAGCTTACCCCAGCCTAACCAGTTTTCCAGGATGACTGCTGAGAGAGCGAGCTGAGGTGGCTCTGAGGAAAAAAAACTGAGAGACATCTTCACAGATTACATTGCCCACTGATCAAAAACAAATATTCTTATTGAAATACTTGAATTCTGTAAGTTGGAAAATTCATATGAATGTGTCTGCATTGTTGAAACCATAGTAGGAGAAATTTTGCCATCTCAGGATTTTTGCCAGTATAATTAATAGGACACAAAACTGCAGACATTCCTGTCATACTTGGCCATATCAACTAGAGGACAAAGAATTCTTCAGAAAATTTGTATTTGTTTGTAGCTACAACCTAGAATGTTGGAATGTTGCAATACAAAGACCTTTTTTTTTAATTTTTATTCTTTTTAAAGGAGATGAAAATTAGAAATATTTATTTTGCAGAGAGATGTGATACACTAGCTTTCTGGGGTTTTTTGCATGTCAATATAACCCTTACAAGTAATTTAAAAATACCTTTACAGTATTTCCTATTTTGATTCATTAGTATTCAGAACAAGTTTTCCTCTGATTAATCCTTGATGCAGAAAGTTAAGAAATGAAATATTAATACAATCTGGGGATGTACTATAACTGCAATTATTTTTCCTAATTAGAAACTTGAACATTTTGTATAACAAGCTGCATTTTTTCCTTACATGATTTGGATTTCAAAAATAGCAGCAAAAAGATCACCAATATGGCAAAACAGAAAAGTGGGAAGAATTACAAAAAATCACTATCCAAAGTGTTTAAAATCAAAATCAGGTGAAGAAGTGATGAACCAACCAGTAATACTCTTTTTAAAATACACGGAAACATGCTTCACACAGTCATTTCTTCACACTCAGCTTCTCTATAAAAAGACTTCGTAGAACATGAAATTTTGGGTATATTTCAGAAATGTAGGAAAACAATTCTCTAGGTAGTAAAATCTGGTGTCTAGAAGGTAAAGACATGGGTGAAGCTTTGTACTTCACAATATGAAAAATATATGGCATTTTTATTAATGTGGACATATAGTTGATCTCAGGAAGTATTAGTCACTGGATATTGTTATGACTGTATTAGTTAATATATTATTATAACATTAAATGAATGCCATATAATTTCATTTAGAATAATTGTTAAAAGAAGGGCTGTTCTTCAGGATGCATCCTGGAATCCCCCCGGGAAAGTATCCTGTGGAGATAAGAACCTTCTGATCAATGAATCCTTTCCACAGTTGCCTGACTATGCCTATTCCTTCATTGGACACTGTCAGTCTTAGGGTCAAAACCAGAAAGAAGACAATAATTTATTTTTGATTCCATGTGCTAAGCCAATAAAGAGCTCAAACCACTAGAGTCCTCAAGAGGTTAAACTTCTCCACGCCTTTGGAAAAGGGGAAACTAAACTGCCACACACATTTGCTGAGTCTGCAATGGCAAGGAGTTACTTTAGATGAGTTACGGTCAGACAGTCATGGCAGTTTTCACAGGCTCTAGTGAAGAAAAAAATTATTGAACTGTAGAATAATTTAACACAACACTAATTACTTGAAAATACAAGGGGTATGCTTTTAAAATTGCTTTACTTTTTTATGTATGGACCTGTGTGGGATCCTTTTTTTAAAAATTAAACCTGAATTCAAAAGGTTTTTTAAATTGAACCTTCCTGAAAAATCTTGGGAAAATTTTTTACTCTGCTGTCTGCAATTAGGGGTCAAACCAATTCATAAAGATTCTGGCGCAAGTGCAGAAATGTTATTGATTAGTAGTTTAACTGCATATTGGAGAAGATTCCCTTGTTTCTTGGTCTAGGCACTCAAAGAATTCAGAGTTTTGAGGACATTGACCTTGAGCTAATAAGAGATTTTAGGCATGGGGACTTTTAAATAAATAACTATAACCTCAAAAAAAAAAAAAAAAAAAANACAGCTGGCTGCACCATGCCAGTGTTCATTTTATTTAAAAAAAAAAAAAAAAAAAAAAAGGAAGTTTACCTATAAAATATACTGCTTTGGGAAAAATCAAACCAAATTTTTATTGTGAATGTGTTGAATGAACAATTTCTTCTTCAATATAAGTTTCAATTTATATTGACAAATTAAATATAATGAAGTACAAAAAAAAAAAAAGCCAAAAGAAAACCGACAACACCAAAAAGCCCTCATTGTTTGCTGTGAGTGCCTAAGGATGGAGCTGGGCATTCAGAAAATCAAATTCATTCCCCTTCATTAACAGCTGCAAACCTTTCTAACAAGCAATTAGCAGAATAGTTTGAAAAGAAGAACAAAACATTGTTTTGAAGTAACATCATTGCCATGTTAACATAAAGAGTGGTTTAAGGGTATGGCCCTTGGCAGAATTCCTTACTTCTGCAGCAGTTGCTTGAAAAGAGCATGGGCCTGTATTCATATTCCTATTCCATTTGAAGGAAGCTGTGCTGTTATGAAAAATAGCTCATTTAATGAGGATGAAGATGTCAGGGAGTGAAATACTTATGTTATCATTGTTACCTGTTTCCTAATTTTTCAGAATCTTCTCATTTTATTAAAACCTACTTTCTAACATGCATGGAACTGATGATTCTTGCCATTAGATTTGGATCTTTTTTTAAAAGATTTTTATTTTAATTTTTAATAAAGACTCTAAACCTTCCCTTTTTTAACCCGTGTTTCTCAGAATTCTTTTTTCTATTTTCTGTTTATCTAACCTGAGTTTACTATTAGTGACCTAAAGACATCCATTTGTCTGGTCTATTGTTTCAGTCAGAGAAGGAAAACAAGTCCTTCCAGAGGGCTATTCTTTCCTCCTTTACATATTTTTGCAAAGAGCCTCTGCAAGTACTAATTTCTTTGTATAAAAGAGACCTAACCAACTAGTTTAAACTTTAGCCATGAGATAAAGTTGGGTGAGATGATCCCAAGTTTCAAGAAACATTTGCCAATTATATTTATGTTGTTATTTCTGACTAGAACAAAATCGGTCTTTCCCCTTATCTCTAGTTCAAATCACCATCCTTTCACCTTTACCTTTGAGTAGCTACCACCCTTTTTTAGTTTGATGTTTACCTTATATTTATCACATCGCCAGGACAAAATCAAGCAGGCTACTCACGATGAAACACCTCAGGTTGTGTTCTTGGCTCATTTGAGTTAAATTTCAATGTGTAAGGGACATTCTCAAACCCAAAAAATAACATGGAAAATTATCCCTCAATTTTAAATTCCTTCAAATATTTATTTTTTGTGATTAAATGCATTTAATAATGAACATTGTCATCAGTTGTACAATGGTAGCATACTTGAAGTATAATTTGGATGGTACTCAAGCAATACATGAATTCAAAATAACTTGAGTTGGTATATCCCCTAACATAGGTTAAAAAAGTAAGAAAGGAGAGATCTGCACAAAATTCAATGATTGACTTATTCTTACAGACAAAAGGAGAGAAGGGGTTTTTTGTAATGCAAAAATAACAAAGAATGATTATCAGTCATCTAAATTATCTGTACACAAAGTGAGATATAGAATAATTCAAGGAGACATAGAAGTCATTAGATGTCAGATAGTTCTATTTCATTAGCACAATAAAAACTTAATTTGATGTTTCACATCACTTGATCATCAGAGAGCAAGGTCCATACATAATTGATAAAAACAGAGAAAAGCTAGCGATTAGGGCAAACACTTATTTCCAAAGCTTTAAAATGCCAGTGGAATTGGAATTTGAGAAAACAGAGAACTTACCTTGTTTATTTGATAAATCTCACAAAAAATAAAGAAAGAATGGATGCTAAACTTGTTCAAACTTTTTACACCCTTTTTACACATTTTTTACACAATATTACTGCATGTAATATTCAGGCATATGTTCCTATGCATTTCTGAAAAATCCTTAGGAAACTTTTCTGAATTTCTGTGTGCTCTTAATTCTGACACATTCAATAATAGATGCAGACAACAGGAATTATGAAAGAGAGTGATTAGTAGACAAGGTCATGAAGAACTTAGGCAGAGGAAAAAGCACACTTGATCTTCTTGTTATCAAAGTTATTATTGGGAGCAGGAGAATGAAAGAATCTTGGTGATGGTGACCAAAATCTGTTGAATATAATGTAGGTAGCTAGGGTACTTGAAGCTGCCAGAAAATTCAAAGCAATGGTTGCAATAAAAGAAATATTAAAAACAAAGTACTGAATCAAGACTGTTTTCCCAACAGTCTGTCTGGTAGAATGAAATAGATTACTTCACCAAAATGAAGAAAGGAATAGAAATGATCTTATATGGTTTTATGAGAGAAATATGCCAAAATATTTGGGGGTTTTTGGGTTTTTTGAGTTTTTTTTACAAAATACTAATGTATACATTTTAGTGCAACTTTTTGACTTAAAAATGCCTTACATTATCAGTTTCTATCTTTGAAGATTGACTTCCTATTCCAAAGTTATAAAATAATCAGTGATAGGGAGAATATTTTGCTTTGACACTTGTATTTACAGAATAGTTGTTGAATGAGGCCTCTGTCATAGGAACACAGCAAAAGGTAAGCATGTTTATTTTTTTTTTTAAATTATTTATTTATTTAACATAATGAAGCTATTTTTCTACAGTATTTTAGTACATTGAAAAATGTATGGAAAAAGTTTTGGAGAAAGTGTGACCCAGGTTAGACCATCATATTTTTCAGATACTTGAAAGAATGCATGCACCATGTGGTTGAATATTATAAAAGCAGTTCCAGTTTTATAGGGAGTCCATACCTAGAGTAAATAGGATTCTTTGAAATCATTTTCATCATATATCTGATTAAGGGAAAACAAAGAAAAGTTTACAAAATTCAAATACAAACAAGAAAATATAGATGCATTTTTACAGGAGATGAAAATAAAGGAAAAATTAAACTAAACAAAAAAAAATAGTTTTTGTATCACAAACAAGCTATTAATGATCTTATTATTCTTTAAATCTTACAAGCGTATCATCCTCAGGAATTTTTTATGGTGTCCAGTGCTGTGACATCCTCTCTGTTCATCTTGGTTATATTGCTTTGAACTATTAAAAAGCATGAAATCCAAGTTAACTCAAAACAAGAAGCAGCTTGAATAGATTGGCACCTGTGGTAACAACAGTCTGAATCATAAGAAAACAACTTAATTAGGGAGGATTTTAGTAGCTTTTTACATTCCATGTATCTCAGATGATAGTTCTGGTTCAGTCATTATCAACTGACCATCCTGTTGGAAATAAATGAAGAATACTTTTTCAAATAAATGACTGAATATGTCCAAAAAATCTCTCTCACCCAAAATCTCCTTTCCTTATCATTCTTTTACCTGTTCTGTATATATAGTATGTGTATATATATATTAATTAAAATTTATATTCTCTCTGTCCTGTTTTCCCTTCATTTTATGAATGAATGAATTAATGAATGAAATGCTGTAATGTTATTGTGAGTCATATTAGTTGTTTTTAAAAAACGTGATGGAGGATTCAGCATCTGATTGTTACTACATCCAAATACTTCTAACAGCACCATACAGCTAGGCCCAGATGCTTTCCAGCTGCTGTTAGGTGTCTACTTTGCCACTACAATTTTTCCAGTTTGAAAATTAACATCATCAATGGTCAATGTTTGAGAAATATACACAGAGAAAGAGGATTTAGTGACATAATTTCCTATGTCCATTTAGTTTCAAGCGGCTTAATTTTTCAGAAATACATAGCCATGGATGCAGTTTTACAGATTGAATAGTTGAGAGTAGGTGACAGAAATCCAGCTAAATGTTTCTTGTGTTTGAATACTTTGAAGTCAACTGTAAATATGGTCTATGTATATTTTCCAGGATTTTTTCCTGATTTCCCTAAGCTCTTTTCAGTTAAAGTGATCACTGTAATACAAGGACATGTAATGTATAGACAACATGAATGAGAAGACAGCTTTCTGTCCCAGAAACAAGTAAGATGTTAATAAATCATTGCCTGCTGTGAACTGTAAGATGTATCTTTGGGAAATTGTCAGACTAACTTAAGGAACAAAGTACTCACATTTAGTCTGAAATAATGGCTTTAGGTACAGAATGGCAAAAAACTGCAATTTAGAGAAAAGGAGAGCTTCATTCCATAGTTAGTACTAATTCTGAAAGACTAAGCTAGTCAAACACTTCCTTGAGCATACTGGATATTCACCATGCAGTAAGGTACATTTGCAAAGCAACACAAGTAAACTGATTCAATGACTTTAAGAATACCAGCTTTTTTAAAGTCAAAAGAAAACTATTCAGTAATTTTAAAACACTATTTAAAGTGATGTAGTCTGGAACACATTTTTACTGAAAAAGACATATTCCATATGTACATATGTAACTATCTAGCTATCTTCAATAAACGATTATAAATGAGTCTGAACATTACATGTTACATTGCTTAGTGTAAGTCAGTTTATATTTCATTCTAATAGCAAAACCTTAAGAATTTAGATATAAACCAGAAAAAAAAAACAAAACCCACGTTCATCAATGTAAGTCCAAGTTCTTTTAAAACACAACTTATATTGGTTTATAATTTTCTGTCTATTATTGTGACATCAAAAATATTTAGATGTGATAATAATGATATCTGTTAGTGAATGTACATCTTTATGATTGATTTTGAAAACAGAAGCCCAAAAACCATTGCTGTCTACTTTAGAACTCCTGACTAAAAAAGAGTGACTTGAAAGCAAATTTAAATTTGCAGATCCTGGTGTAAGCCTGACTTTGAAAGTAAAAAGCATGCTCCAAATAACAATCTTTATGGAATAATTCAGTTATCACAACTCATTATTTCCATGAAAAACATCCTAGCACTAAGTACATCAAGGCAGATACTGTACTTAACTTTTTTTTTTAAAATAAAATATTTGCCTTTTTAATTCTCTGATAAGACTTCTTCACATTTCATTATCTGATAGTAGAGAAACTAAGAAAAGAGGAAATAAAATTCTCTCTTTTCATGGAATGCAAAAAAACTATATAAAAACATTCAAGGACACTAGATTAATTATTAGAGGGAACTACTGTACTAAACTATAACACACATATATGTAAAAATACAGTATTTGAACATGCTGTATCTTTAGAGAGTAAGAGAATAACAACAACTGATTTTATACTAACCTGTTTAACAAAAGAAAGTAGATGAAATTGATCAGTTCTATTTAGAAAAGAAAAATAGTCCATATCAAATATGCATAACAAAGGAATAAATCACTGACACATGACCACAAAGGCAGAGGCATACATGTGTGAGTTTCAAAGTCTAAATTATCCATGTTTCTAAGATTCAGTTTTCTCAAATTCTTCATAAATGTTTTTGAAGAAAATATTTATAACACAGGAGGTAAATATGTCGGTTTTCTGTTTTTACTCTGATCAGGACTCAGGAATAAGAAATAGGTAACCCTATACATCTCATTAAATGCCTGTCAAAAATAATAATACAAAAACTCTTTTAATGAATCACACTTTGAGAAATTCATTATCTTTATGAAGGCAGAAAGAAAATATACTTTTTTCAACTAGAGTTAGTTTTCTCCAAACTATCTGTTTGCAGAGGGACCATGCTTCAGCAGAAAAGGAAGCTGATGTATGTATGTATATATAAATTTTTAATATTTTTTCCTGAACCACTTAACTTATACAGTAATCAAATTATCCTCTAGCAGACACAAAGGAATGGATTTATCTGCTTAAAACTAATGTGATCAGAGACACCTGAGGCTATTCAATAAATTTCCCTGCTGTTGGTAGGTATGACACATGGGCTACAAAAGATTCACTCTGTCTCTCTAGCAGCAGTTAGAACGAAAACTGGATACTTAAAGAGTGTCTAAGATATTGCTATGATCACTCTTAAAAATTGTAAATTAGGGATCTTTCAAATGAGTTAACAAATTTCATTACCAAGGCATAGAGAGTGAGTGTGGCGGTTTTACTTGGCCCGGTTTTTGCTAGTGGGTAGGGAGGGGCACAAAGATGGCTCCTGTGTGTCCTGTGCGAAGGTTCTGGAAGTTTTTCACCCTGTCCAGCAGAGCCACTCTCTGATGGCTCTGAAGATGATGGACATGCTGCTGGCCAAACCTGGGCCAAGTAGAGATGTTAGTTACGCCTCTGCGAAAACATATTTAAGAAGAAATCAAAACAATGGGTGCACGCACTTCTTTTTAGCCAGAGGAGGAGGAGGAGGAGGTGAAAATATGTGAGGGAAAACAACATGGAGACACCAAGGTCAGTGGAGAAGGTGGGGCAGGAGGTGCTCCAGGCACCGGAGCTGAAAACACTCTGCTGGCTGTGGTGAAGACCACGGGGGAGCAGGTGGTCCCCCTGCAGCCCATGGAGTCCAGGGGGGTGCAGAGATCCACCCACAGCCCGTGGGGAGGTGCCCACGCCAGAGGAGCAGGTGGATGCCTGGAGGAAGCTGTGAGCCAGTGGGAGTCCCAGCAGAGACTGAGAGTTGCAAAGGCTGTGGACGAGAGAGAAAGGCCTTGGCCCCGGGATGGAAACAGCCTGGCCTCGGCTCGGGAGCCTGCACCCCATGGACAAGCACTCGTGTTTGCAGCAGATTTCGGCCGGGCTGCTGCTCGTGAGATTGGACCCACGCCAAAGAAGTTCTCAGAGGACTGTCTCTCGTGGGAGGGACCCCATGGCTGAGTAGAGGACTCTTCTCCCTGGTGGACTGACCCTGACCAAAGGGAAACCCCCATACCCTGCCCCACCCCAGAGCTGTTGGTTGTGTGAAAGAGGGAGGGGGGTGAGCTGAGAAATGGTGTCTTAAGAGGGAGAGGGATGAGCAGAGAAACAGTGTTTGTAGCAGAAGAATTGTGCTGACGGACTGACTAAGGAAAAACCCCATACCCTGCCCCCCACCTGGAGCTGTTGGCTGTTTGAAGCAGGGGAGGGGGTGAGCTGAGGAACAGTGTCTTAAGAGGGAAGGGGGGTGAGTGAAGAAATGGTGTCTTAAGAGCTTATTTTTACCTCTCATTTATCCTCCGACTCTGTTAGGTTAATAAATCACTTTGCAACTTAAGTTTCTCACCTGTTTGCTCATGTTTTCGTGTGTCCCCTCCCCACCAGTGCCTCACCTCAACTCATGAGTCCAGTGTGTTTGTGTTAGTTTGATTCCTCTCCTCTGCATAGCTGCAGCAGGAGAGAGCACAGAGAGCAGACAACGTAGGTCCCTGGCATTTGTCCACTGTTGTAGGCCTCAACAGTGAGTTTCTGAATGAGGAGTAGCTGACTCTAAGCAAAATGATTTCTGATCGAAAGAAGGAAAAAAAAATTGAAAAAAACTCTATAGGGTACTGAGTCAGTACTTTCTATTTACAGTGTATGATTTATATTTTATAGATTTAGATTTATATTTTATAGTGTGGCAAGATAGTAGCAAAGAATCATCCTATTTTTTAGAAAGGCTAAATCTTGACCTTGAGATAAGGCATCTGTAACCTTTAAAGTAAGGTTAATGTGGTTATCTCTCTGGAAACCAAATGTTTTTATTTATGTTCAAATCAAAGTTTGTTCAATGGACCCTTTCATCAATTCTTCTTTAGGACAATACAAACTACAGAAAGATCAGCTGAGGGTTTGAGATTAAAAAAAAAAAAAAAAATCTTGGTCTGTAGGGAGGGAGATGTCAACAGAACCATCCTGAAATAGGTTTTAATTACAGTCTGTTTGTATGGGTTGCATATTCTGATCTCTTTAGCAAATGTTATGAATACGATTGCTTTGCAAATTTCTGGGAAATTAATTTTAGTCAGTATAACAGTAAATAACTGATATGCACAGATCCCAGGAGGAAAAAAATTGCTAAAGAGAGAGAATGACATTTTAGGACAGGTAGTTAGGTAAGCCAAGAAGCGGTAAGTGCAGTACTTTGGTGGTGTTGCCTCTTCACAAAAACTGTTATTATTTCTAGCATGACAAACACCAGGATGCAAACATTTTGTCCATTTTTTCCAGTGAGAAATCCCTCTGGCAAGTAAAAAAAGTGTACCCTGCATTAAAAAATGTATGTGTCCTTATCTACAGGATACCACTTTTATTTTCAAATGAAGAAGGCCAGAGACTCTGTTATATGTACTAGAGAATCCTCTTTCATGAGTAACTTATTAGTAGTCATTATGGTCACAGACAGTAAAACAAATCTCGGCAGTTGAAATCAGACTATACAGCCTAGATATAAACTTTTTCATCTTTATCTTTTCAATGGTTTCCCAGGCAAATTCCTGGCTCTGTTCAGTGAATTCTCCTGCCAGTTTTTGCCTCTCACATAGCCTGCCAGGTCTCTCCTAACACACATCTGCTGCTGTACTGATTCCCCTCAGTAACTTGCTGCTCTATCAGATGCTGGCTCAAGTTGCTGTTCCTGCCAACACAGGACATGCTGAGACCATGCCTGGCAGCTGGGCTGGCCCTGGCTGTGGTGCTTTGCCATTGCTGCTTTTGTCTGGCTCCCATTCAGGGGCCTGATTTCCTACTGCAATACCTCTTTCGGCTCAAAAAGACCCAAACCCACCTCTGAACATACCTGTGCAAGGAGTGCGAAGAGTGAGGTACCTTTGTTAATTGTGTAGGATTAGTTCTTATCTACCTTCCTATACCTCTCCTCTGCCTTTGGTTCTTGTTTTGGCACTATCTCCTGATCGGAATATAAATAAAAAGATGCTTGGATTTTCACTAGAATTAGCACTGCTAGGCTGATGTAGATGGAGAATTGACTGAACACTACTCTGGCATATGCATTAACCCTAAAACTTATATTTGCAATGAGTTCCTTGTTACAATTTTGTGTTGAAGAATCCCAAAACTACTGTTTTGTTTTCCACTTATTAAAATCAGAAAAGTTTCCAGAAGCTGAGAGATCAAGCAGCTATCTATCTTCAAAGTAACTCCACTGAGTGCCAACAGCCACCTCACCCTGATGAAGAGCTAAAATGTTGAGCTGACAAAGCTACAGCTTGGCACACATTGTAGCAATGTTATTTCCCACCAATTTCTATTCAGTAGAAAAAATGATGTTTTCCTGGATCTCATGCAACACTAAATCTTTTTTTCTTTTTTCTTTTAATGAGTTAGTTGCTCAGTTAGTGATTGTTCAAGTTTTATTTGACAGCATGACAGAGTGGAAGAAATAATTTTCTGAAAAATAATTACATATACGCACACACACACAGACACAAATTCTATGTGCACACATATACATTTATTTATGTCTTTATTTATTTACATAAAGGAGTAATTTCCTCAGAGTGTAAGCATGTTTTTGTATTGTAGAGGTTCATACAGTAAGCACTTTAAACAGCATATATTAGTTAACATAACTGTTGTTCACAAAATTTTAAAAATTAACTTTTCTTTATAAAAATCTGCATGGCCACACTTTTCAGCATAAATTCAATTCAGTCTAAATAACACATCTGTTGCTCTTACTGTCTGGTTTGCATAGGTTTATTGCTCGTGGAGTGTTAGCAATATATTTTATAAGGAAAGAAAGAAGAAGAATATGCCCTAAGATTCTATTGCAAATTAGAGTTACTGCTGTCTTAAGGCCTTAGATGTTCTTTTCATTCCCAAGAGGGGAATCTTTTTAATGGGATTCTGTGAAAAATCCCTGCTGGACATGTGGGTCATATGACTACAGGAATTGGAATTGTCAACAACATGCATTTTAAAAATACATTTTCAATTCTCTGTATTTGTGCAATAGTTTTGTGCCTTCAGGGTTTCCACTTTCAAATGTTTACTTCTTCTAGCCTAAGTGCTAGAAACTATACTCTTTTTTCATGACAGCAGAAATGCTTCAATCACTAAATCATTCTAGTATCTAGGAATCAAGGAAAATGTGCCTATGGGTACATGTATTTTATAGATATTTATATAAATATACATGTGGATGTATATAGATCTATTCTAAACATTATACAAATATACACCTGCAGGCCATATCTATTAATACTACTCTCTTTCTCAGTGATAAGTTCCTCATCATCACCACTATCACAATCACCTTGGAAGCACCTTTCGTCATAATAAAAATCTGTTTTATTCAGTATATCAGTATAAATAATTGCAAACAGAGAAGAATATTGATTCAGGTTTGAAAATTTCCCCTTGTTTTTAGACAGTTTTTTTAGTTTTCTAGGTTTACATTATTCCCAAATTATAAAATATCCATGAATGAAAAAATGTACAAAAAAAAGAGATTACCATTGTCATGAACTATGACGATAATGATACTGATTGTGACTGCTATTTGATTGTGCCCCCTATAAGCTCTCTGAGCTCAGCCAGAACAATCCTGTTCCTAGAGTGTATTTATCAGCTTGTTCTGAGTATGGCAGAAAATCGACTGTTTTCAGAGTTGTTGTTTAACAAAGAAAATAAAGACTGGTGTTTCATTACTTCCTGAGCACACAAGAAGTTAAAATTGTTTTGTTTTTTTTTTTTAAATTTCTCTTCTGAGAAATAAATATTTCAGTATTGTCCCTAACAGTTTGGAAGAGTAGACAAAATTTCAGGAATGCATGTTTTTTGTTCTACCTATAATATGTGAACAAATTCGTTATTTTTCGTAAACTTTGTTTCCCTGTATCTACTGGTCATCACAAATTCATCCTGACATTGTTAGATCATGGAGACTACAACAGTCCAAACTTCCTGTGTCTAAATTCCCACCATTTTTCACATGAAACATTTTACATAATATAATTTTCCCAATATACAAATAAAAGGGTTGTTTTGGTTTTTGTTTTGTTTTTTTATGTGACATATATACACACATATTTTGACATATCACATGTTTCTATAGAGATTTGGAAACGTTTGATCTAAACATATGGTTTCTGAAAAAATAATTGACTTCAGGTTCTGGAATTATAATATTTTGACTAATGTTGTATATAGTATTCAGACTGTCAGATGATGTCTTCTGTAATTGATTACCTTTCCAAAATGTCTTCCAAAGTAGGTTATAGTATCTGATAGGCAATAAATTATAATGAAGTGGGTTTTGTCACTGAATTCATAATACGTCTGGTCTTTTACTGTGTAACTTTACAGCAAGATGCCAAACAGTCTTTTGCTTGAGACAAAACATGATCGATAAAAAACTCCTTATCAAAATGTATTGTTTTGACTTCTGGTTTGAAATTGCACATTATGTAGAAATTAAACTGAACAGGGTAATTATTGATTTTTCATTAATTTTAATGTAATTATAATTTTTCATGGTTTGATTAAATTAATTTGTGATGTAAATGTTAAATGCATTTTGACGGAGAAAAAGAAATTCCAAAATGAAGGTGTAACAAAGTGTTTATTCGCTAATATTTATTTAGGATGGACTTATAAAATACTTTGTAGGGAACAGTAACATCTAAAGCATAAAAATCACGACAGTCATTTTTCTCTTGGTTAAGTGCATTCTTTAGAGGTTGTCTGTGTACACACAGCCTCCTGTTTTGCCTGAAATATCCTTTATTTCATGAACTTCACAAAATAACATAAAAAATTTCATATTTGGTATTTCTTAGACACACTCTGCAATTAGCCCTTTAGAGACAAAAATTCTCATTGGCTCCAATTTATATTTTTTTTTCTTATTTCTATTATAAAATGGACAAATCCCTGAAAGTAAAATTTTCATCAGCAAAGAACATTTTTCAACAAGTTTTATAGTTCTGAAGTCTAGTTTTCTCTAAATTTTTCTTGATGTTTAACTGCAGCAAATACTGCAGTATCACTGTTAAGGTATTAAGACTCAGAACTCACCATCACCTTTTGTGGCTTTATAAATTTAATCTGATGTGCTGCCCATTCCTTCTGGATGGGTCTATAAATGGAAAGACATTGCAATGCTGAAAATCAAGGCGATGAAAGAAAAAGACCTGATGTTCTCCCTTTTAAGTAAATTATGGGATGCTCTATCATATGAAAGGGAATGCTTGAGAAACCACATGTTTACACAGCTACCATATCACAGTCACTCAAGACTGAAGGGCAGCCAGCACTCTGTAGTCTCTTTCCTTGGCATGGCTAGAGGTCCACAAGGATTTCCCAAGATGAAGGCAGTGCTTATTACAAAGGAAGAGGAACAGACACAGAAGGAAACATTTAATGAGGTCAAACATGTACTAGCCACAATAAAGAGCGGGACATTTTCTGTGGCATTTTCTGCTAGTTATAAAATAGGACATGTGTTTTGCTACCCAACAGCACTTCAAACAGCACACATTTTAGTCTGAGCTAGTTGCAGCTCCCCCATTTATGATGCTTAACAATCCCTTTTGTAGAATACTGTGAAATTCTCTACAATGTCACTTTGCTGTTTTCACAGATCCTGTCACATTTCTTGAGGAAGAGATTTCAAATTTTTAAAAAAGCAGCCATTTGTATCAGAAAAGTTCACTTCAGTTTCTGTGAGATGCAAACTCTTACATGCATATACAGAGAAAAGTACACACATGCACACTCAATTGCACATCTTACTTTTCTTAAAGTTGAATGTGTTGGCAGCTTACCTGGGTAATGGAAGATAAATAATGTGCAGCTGGGCCAATTTGATTATGACGGGGATAACCACTCAATCAGGTCTGGCCTTGGATGCCTGAAACACTGAGAGAGGCAGGGATGACTACAAGGAGATTCTTCACCTTCCTGACTTCTGTAGCGTGCAAAATCCAAGCATACAGCTCTCCTGAACTGAATTCATGGGGTAACATCTGTCCTCTTCTGAGAGCTCACAAGTTACTCATCTTGTAATGCAACCCATGTGTAACAGCTTTGCATATTTCAGGTTTCAATTCTATGGACCATACAGGCATTTAAAAAATAATCCCTAAGTTTATATTTCTTTATATAGTGTAGGGTGTGAACACATATCATACATCCCACACACATTTCATGCACTAGATTTATTAAGAGGGGTAATTGAGAATCCTAGAGAGAAATGCAACATTTTTCCTTTTATTCATGTATTTAGGTTTCTTCCTTTCAAAAAGTAGTTTTGCATGGCATTGTATACTATACACAATGAATACTGACCTGGAATAAATTAGAATTTAAAAGGACAAAATGGGGGACTTTAAAATTATTTTTACTACTAAAACCTTATCAACCTGATAGTAGGAATAAAATTATGGTGAGGGTAATTTAATCATGACATAAGCAGAAAAGTAATGTTTTGAAGGATTTCAGATATTTGACTTGAATTACAAGTTTTAGATTCTAAAGGAAAATTGTTTTCAAACAAAGTATTGTAATATCTGTTATTAAATTTTTTTTTTAAAAATCTGATCTATTTCTAAGTGGGAATGATCATGGTAAGACCAAATTCCAGATTCAGCTCTGTCCCTGTACTGTCTGCAGAATATAAATTATTTTTCGTCATTTTTAAGGCTTTAAAAAAACAGCCTCCACCTAATCCCACAAACGGTATCACAGAGGTTTAGTTAGAGAGCATAAAGTCTTTAATTCAGTCCAGGACACAATCTGCCAAACTAGGGATAGATAGAAGACCCTCACATAGCTGGTTTGTGCCTTGACCCATGCAGGACCTTAGCTGAACCTCAACAGACAACACATTTCAGAAAAGGAAAATTAAATGGATAAAACACAATAAAAAGTGGAATCCACAACTAGAACTAGGCCTTTAATGCTCTAGGCTACTCTGACATGGGCGCTGAATATGAGCAGACTTTAAGATCTCAAAGCTGGGCTACAACACCAGAAGGAAAAATAATGGTAAGCTTGCTTCATACATGACTATCCCAGTAGATTTCTCAGTTTCAAGATGTCCAGAAAGGCTGAATCCCAGATCTTTATATTGGCTCAGAAGATTGCAGGCAGTGGGCAGTGTGTTCCTCTACTTGGCTGCTATTGAGAAGCCCTGAGCATGGTGCTGGAATTTTGTGAGTCACTTATTCTAATCCTCCCAAATGGGAGAATACCATCCTTTCCTTTTTATATTCCAATTTTCTTAATAGTTAAAGCAAATTAGTATATTTTGGTGCTGCCTGTTGTTATTTTTTTACATCACCTGTTTGTTTTAGTAAGGATTTTGGTAACACTATTTTTTCCCCTCAGTTATTCATTTTTATTTATGTCTTTCATAATTTTCCAGAGAAAAACCCAAAATATAACCTTATCTGGTTACACAACATGTTTATCTATAGAAAGCTGCCATTCTACTAACTTTAAATACATGTACATGTAGATTATACTATGACCATGTAGGTATAGTACTCATACAAAAAGAACAGAGACACTTTAGTCCTAGGTTTTGAAGGCAAAGGAATAGAAAACTGTATTGCCTAAAGGATATTCCAGGAAGATCTAAATTTCTTCAGTATAGAAGGATTAAAGTTGTAAAATATATGCTAATATATGTTAATTCATGGTTATAATTGGCAAAAAAGATGCTGACTCAGTACCAAATATTATGTTGACATTTCTGTATCATTTGAATCTAAGGCAGTATATCTCTAGTAATAATGTCTGATAAGAAATCTCTGATAAAAACTCATGATGGCTCTGACTGATAAAAGTACTTAAAATGTATTTTTCTCTTCACAAGTATCACTGACACTGATGGAGACCATTACAGAATAAACCTTAGAAACACAGAATATAGAAAATTTCTGCAACTGCTGGCATTCTGCAATGCAGAGACACGCACATAAATATTTGATGTAACTAAATTTACCAACCTGTCATCAAAGTGTGTCATGACCCAGAAGTGGGCGTGATATTCATTATAAATTCTCATTGGGCTGAATAAGACATCAGTCCACATATCAAGGACCTCTTACAATTTTTATATAGTTGCTTTAACTGCAGCAACTAGCCCACTATATAATCGTAGACATGTTGGCTAACAAGTTCTCAGCTTTTACAACAAATATTAGCAAGCTCCCACCTCTTTCAACAAACTTTGATATGGAGTTAGGGTAGAATATGATTCTTACACATGCCAAGATGAAACAAGAGAGGAGAGATTAAAGACAGAAAAGAGAGAAAGTGAAGGAAGAAGATCAGCGATCCTTAGATCACATGTTGGTTCTGCCTCCATGGATGTTCAGGATCTGGGGTCAACAAAAGCCCAGGATAGATTCACTTCCTTTTATATCTTCCCTAGTCTTAATTTTCTCATCATCTGCTAATGTTCATGTGTGCACAGCCAAGTCTCTAGAGCCCTCCAGGAAATGAGTCAAAGAGAGTTGGAGGTCTTTGGTGGTCCTGGAGTCCCCTTTAATGAGATGCCCAGAACCTGACCTTTCTCTTGATGCAGGGGCACTGAACATGAGTCTAAAGGAACACTTGAAAACATTGCAACTGAAAGGGAAGTTGGTTCAGCAGTGCACTGCCTCCACCTCCATGGGACACTCTCTTGCAATCACAACTTTCCTGTAGCAGCACAACTGTAAATGTCTGAGACAAACTTGCTAACATACTTATGTCTGGTCCTCCACAAAATTCTTAATCTACTGCTTGTTCTTAATTTAGCCAATGAACTGAAAAATCAACTATTCTGAGATGTATCTAATATAGATGAGATGACTGAAGTTACCACTTCTCTCAGTTACAGAAAGATCTAAGAACAGAGCAGACATTGAACTTCCATCTGGTTAAGCTAAATGAAATAAATCTATCATTTTCTATTAAACAAAGTAATAATACAAAAAAACTTCTAGCTGATTTTCTTCACACAGAACTCTGTGTCAGTGTTCAGGCAATAGATATTTTCCCAGCAGTGCCCCATGGAAAATGCATTCAGTGTTTTGTGTCACCCACTTTTCATAAAATCTGGACAACTTCATTGGCCTGTTTCAATATACAACAAAAGTGTTAGATATGAACCAAGTATTCTTACACTTTGGTTTGCCTAGTTTATTCATTCAAGTGCTAAATAGTGTTGGCTATTGAGTATCATTGGAATTCACATGCATTCTTACTCAAGAATAATAAAAATGCCCTTTTTTAAATTCCCATCAGAGACAGCAGTTTTTTAGTTTTTAACAAAAAATAATTTTCCATTTCAGTAGTTCAAACCCAGACCAAATTGAATTCCCTCTCACAGTGCATACAATGGGAAAAAATTAATACATAAAGTGAGTGGATTACAAATGTTCTGAGAACATTAACAAGAGGAGTTCACATTTTAAAATATCTCCTTCAAAGTTAATATGAGTAGGTAATATTATTATTAAGTATTAATTTTTAAAAGATAAGAAATTACAGTTATGGGAGTTGTCTTTGTTTCTATGTCAGACTACTCAGACATTGGAAACTGACCCCAGATTTGATTTACTGTTCTTTGCTCTTTTATTCTCCTTGTTAAATCAGTAGCATTTGTTCAGTGATTGTTGAGTTCCAATATTTACTTCCAATTTTTTTCCTTTTTTAAGCAGATACAAATGATGCATGTTAGGTATCCAAGATTAATAGTTAAGAAACTTCTACATTTCAGCTGTCTGAAAAAGAAAAAAACAGAAATAAAATGAAGTCCAAGAAAATTAAAAACAAATTACAATCAAACTACAAATTGCTTTTCATTTCAAAGTGAAAATCTTCAAAATATCCATTTTTTTGTTTGCTTTGTTTTTTTTTAAATTATGTTCTGTATTTGGAGGAAGTGTTTTGTAAGTCCTTGAAAATGTAATCCAAATTAATAAATACATGAACACTACTGTACAGAACCATGAAATTGGTAACAATGTAAAGATTCTCTCCTGTGTAGGTCTGAAAGTTGCAATGTTTTGAGAAAACCAAAAGATCTTCAGAGGACTGCAAGAAATCAGGCAGATTGCCTCCACTGATTCATGAATTTTTAGTCTCTGCGCTTCAGGGTAAAGGATGCTTATGTGTCTGTGAAGGAAATAACCATGAGCAAAGAATAGAATAAAATAAAATTACAAAAACTAAAGAGGGAAAAAAGTAAAATTAATTAAAAATCCAACAATGGAGTGGACAATTTTAAGCAGCAAGTCCCTTTCATAAACAGCTAACCAGCTGCTATCCAATCAACAGAATAACAAAGCATGAAACAAATAGGAAAATTATATTTTTTTGCAGATTATCATGTCACCTGGGAAATTAAAAATTATAAGAAGTTTTTACTCATGTTTGTAGAGTACAAACATCTTATGCATTTGACAATAATAAGCTTCAAAATAGAGTTGGGAATATCACCCATGACCTAGATGAATGGGCAGAGTTACCATCAACAAGTTGGTTGATGATACAAAACTGGAAGCTGTGGCTGACACACCACATGGCTCTGCTGCCATTCAGTGAGACCTGGACAGGCTGGAGTGTTGAGCAGAGCGGAACTAAATGAAGTCCAACAAAGGCAAGTGCAGGGTCCTGCCCCTGGGGAAGAACAAGCCCAGACCTACAACACAGGCTGGGGGCTGATCTGCTGGAAAGCAGCTCTGTGGAGAAGGACCTGGGGGTCCTGGTGGACAACAAGCTGTCCATGAGCCAGCAGTGTGTTCTTGGAGCCAAGAAGGCCAAAGGAATCCTGGCATGCACTAGGAAGAGCACTGCCAGCATGATTTGGCTGAAAAATTTAAAGCACAACAAAGGCAAGCACACAGAATCAGAACTTTATGCTTATGCTTAATTTGACATAAAAGGGGAAAGATCTTATTAACTAAAGTTGATTTAGAAGTTTTCATAACCTACATTAACATAAATTGTCACATTTCCACTCAGGACAAACTTTCTTTGTATTTTTTTTCCCTTTAATTGTGGACAAACACATATAAATTATGCCATTATATATGGCACACACATTTATATATGACTAACATATATGGCCACATTGCAGACAGGAGCCATGTCCCTAAATCTGAAATTCCTTATAAAGATTGGATTATACTGTTTTGATGATTGCACTACTACTGATCCTTCAATGGCCCTCTTTTAATTGTTTACTGGAAAAATACTAAAAACATGCTTGTCACTTTAAAAGCATAGCACAAACATAAATTTGACTGACCAGAGAAGAAGCAATGTTTTTAAATTGCAAGAGCGAAGATTTAGATTCACGATAAGAAAGAAATTTGATAAGAATGTTGAGACACTGGAAGAGGTTACCCAGAGAAGCTGTTTAAGCCCCATCCCTGGAAGTGCTGAAGACTGGATAGGGTTTTAGGCAACCTGTTTTATTGAAAGATTTCTCTGCCCGCAGCAGAACCTTCAGATTACACGATCTTTAGAGATCCCTTGCATTCCAAACTGTTGTATGATTCAATGATTTTTTTTTTTTTTCCCAAGAGGAGAAAATTGGTGAATATGGAAAAGAAATTCTGAGGAAACAGAAGGAAAATCTCTTCCACTCTGAAAGCTGTTTTTTTGATTATCATATGATTTGTCGTGGTTTTCCCATGCATTGTATTTTCTGACTCAGCTCCAAGGAAAACAGTAGCTGAAGGAAATATCTGAGAAGAATCAGATAGTCACTGTGAGACAAATGACAGTATTTCAATTAAAAACACAATTCAATATTCTATTATATCCTTCCATCTTCCAAATATTTCTTCTCCAGCCATCCCCTAGATCTAAGCAAACTTATGTGGAGACTATGTGCTATAACTCACAGTATTAGATTAAGGTTCGGACACAGTTCTTAACACAAGGAGAGAATTGCTAAATATATAAATCAATACATTATTCACATTCAGATGTCATATTCCATTTGCAATTCTTAAGTATTCTGACTTGCATGATGTATAAATATTTACTAGAAAAAGCATATGTATTAATAATAAAGATTACAAAGACACAATAAACTTTGAGGGTTTGCTTGTCAGATTCCAAACCTTACATAGCAGTCACAACAAATTTATTTAACTTTAGGTCTAATTGTTCATAAGTTTTCTAGCCTTTAAGTTTTTTAGTTAAAGCAAAGAAAAAAATCTACACTTGCAATCCACCAGCTATTCAATACAGTAGTGAGCTCTTTCACTATGGATACAAGATTGTTACTATTGTTTCTACAGTACTATTGGGATAGTTGCTTCTGGTCTTGATAAAGCAAAATCTCTGTAGGAAACTTCTAGACTCTGAAGTGTATACCTGTGATATGCATAGAATTTCCTATGAGCCAGATAGATCAAAAAAGTAGTACAAATGGGAAAATGGAATTACACAAAAATAATATAGTGCATAGTAGTGAAAACCTAAATAAAACACATAAGATGCGTAAACATCACGTAGATTACTTTTATGTTCAGAAACATTAAATTTATCGAGGTTGCAATGGATAAAAATATATACGGCTGAATTTGCAGAGATGCTAGTAACAGTCATGCATTTCACAAATGTTGTGTGCACCTTATAAAATATGTTTTCTTAGTTTCTCATTAATTATTTTTAATGAATGCAACAAAGAATGGTAAATATTTTCAATGTAACTTGTTTACTGTTTTCATCCCAAGTAATTAAAGAAAATAAAGTACTTTAACTTCCCCAAATAAGCAAATTTTCTATGTTAAGTTTTTGTTGGACCACTAATTCAAATATTTAACTCTTTTTGTTACAAAAGTTAATTTCATATATAATTTTCTTAAGCATAAGCCATTTAAAATGAAAATTTCCAATTGGCTTGAAAAGCACCAGCCGAATTTATTAGGAAGAAAGAGGTGGGGGAATAAATTATTAACATTTGTAAGCAGAATTTCAGTAATTGGCACTGAAGGTTTTGATGCTTTATATGACAGGAGAGGGAGGTCCAGTGGATTACCACTGGCATAATTTCTGTAGACTATATATTAATTCACGTGGTTTTGGTGACATTAAAATCACTGGGATAAGCTTTTGTGTTTTTAGGTAGTATTTACTTCAGGATTTGGAAACACCTAGATTATGCAAAAATGGTGCATCATATCACCAATGAATAACAAAATGACCAGTTAGGAGGCTGATCATTCATTATGCCTCTGAATAGGCTTTTCAGAGAGAGAAGGAGAGGCCCAGAGAAAAATAACCTGAAAAGTGAGGCATATCCATGGAAGGAAATGTCATGGAGCATTCAGAGACACTGTTATGCCTGAGACAGGTAACTTCAGCAGCTGAGAATACACACCACCGTGTCTTTCATCTGTCTTTCCCAGACTAGCAATGATCTCCCTTATAGAAGTGCACACCATGTAAGTGTACCTTTGTAGGGAGAAATTGCATGTGATAATCAAGTAGGGTATAAGCTCTACTCTCATTGCTTTTTAAATAAACTTTAATATCCAGATCCACTATGGGTTGTGATATATTTCATCCATGACCCTCATATCCACACTGCTTAGGACTATCTTCTCCTGGGAAAAATTCACAAAGAACAGAAGTTGTTAACACTGTCCAAATCACAGCCAAAGATGAAACCAAGTTATTAAGCTCAGTTTCTGGTTTCTGTTTTATTTAGAGTGCAAACACATCCATTGGAAGCACTTCCATAAAACATATAGAAAGCTGACCTCTCATCTGAGTGCAGAAAGACTGCTTGAATTCAGCAAACGTGTGTTCCAGAAAAAGAATTCTCAATACAAAGATCCAATAACTTTCTAGTCAAGGATCTCCTAAAGGACTGTGACAAATTCCATTAGGTTTTCAACCAGAATCTATAAATTATCTTACTTGAAACAGTTTGCTCATATCTTGTTCACTAATATAAATTATAATCTTACACCTGCTGATAACACACTTGCTTGTCCCTCTTTGACAAGGTAGACACAGACAAAATGCAGTATTTGGAATGAAGCTCTTTTATTTTACAATTGCCTGTTTCTGTTTTGGCATTGTATCATGTCAGGTCCAAATTAGTGTCTTGCCTGTGAAGTCTGTAATATGTCTTCTTGCAAGAGAATAAACCTGGAATAGAGCAATTGCCTTCATTGGAGGCAACCACTTTTAAAATAGAATTTCAGTGGCAGCTTTGGACTATTTGGGCTGGAGGGAACATTGAATGGATTACTAGCAGTTGAAAGAATACGTATTTTTTTCTTTCCTGTAATAGCATCAAATCAAAATTTATTGTTATTTATGTTACATTAGGGTTTTTTCCTTTAAAATACATGATTTTATTTCCTCCTTCTCCATCAAAATTTCAGAGCTTAAACTGTGACAAAATATCCTATCCAGTGAGAGGTTGGGGTGGGAATTTTTCTTTAATATTAGAGAGGAGAAAAAGAGTATTTGCAGTTAATATAGTACAAACCACACTGATGAGTGTGTTTCCTGATGAGTTTGCTGCTTTTCTATAAATATATTTTCCCATAAATATTACTGCATGTAAACAACTTTAAGCAAGCCTTATCTATTAATCAAGCTGAAATTCTACCACATAGGCAGATATCTGATTTGTAATGCAGAAGATATTCACTGTCCTCCCTTAGTAGATATTACATTTCCATTTACTAATGAAATATCACAGATGCAATATCTCATACTGAATAACCACAAACTTATTTAAATCCCAGATTTTAATTTGTCAGCAATATTCCACAATGAATTTAGACTAATTTCTGAGTAAGGCTATGAAACTTAAATTAGATTAAACCAACTACACTATTTTTTTCCCCTTGGAAACCTGCTGGTAGGAAATTATGTTTTTTGTATCTGACCCCAAGCATGGCATGTTATATATTCCAACATACACCATGAAATTCATTAATATGGAGTGTGTGTGAGGATTAATCATCTTTTAATATTTTCTAACATTCCCATTGGTATAATGCTATAATTTATATATCTTTTTTCATTCAAGGGAATAAAAAATATTGTAAGCATTATGTACATTTTGTAACAGAAAGTTGAACATATAGACAAGTTGCACAGAAAGCTTGAATTTCAAGTAAATTGTGACAGCTAGAGAATGTCTTATATTTAATTTTTCATTTATCTAATTGAAATGATATCTCAAATTTTTTACATATAACTGAAATTGCTGTAATAAAAAAAGTTTCCTTGAAAATATGATTTTGCAGTCAGGGAAGGCATTTCCTTGATTTTATTCCTGTCACATCATTTAAAAATAAAGATAACCTATTTCCATTTTCCCCTAAGATTGCATAAGGTTTAAATGAAGCTGTCATGACAGAAATGTAAAATGTGAAGAATAGTCTAAAAGATTACAAAAAACTTTCACTTATGCTGTGCCTCTGCCATCAAAGACTATTTGTTCCAATTTTCATACTAGCAGATGATGCAGTGTATGCCACCATGAGTAGAAAAAATTCAAAATAGATATGAGAGTGTATGGGACAGGAAGAAGAATAATATAGTAGGACTGCTCTAAAATAAACCCCAAAACAAGAAACCAACAAATAAACCATTTAAATATAATAGCCTCCCCCAATAATCTAGTAGTCCCCAGATTTAAACAAATGAAATCACAATAGAAGGAGCGTTTCTCTCACCATTAGGCAGTTGTCATCAGCTCTTAAAATTTATTTCTTTCAAAACCCATGATTACTCTCCTTTTCTGATCTGTCTTTGAATTTGGGGAGTTGTGATGAATGATGAATAATATGGCAGTGCTCATCTGGATCATTTAGTTTTCAAGACGGACTGTCTCTCCAAGTAGCACAATTCCCAGTTGCACCAAAATGACACCACCTCTCCTTTATTCCATGAACAAGATGATTCTGGTCCACAGGTCGTGGCATTGCTCTAAATTTGTGAGATAACTTCAAGCAGCCTATAATAAATATCCTTCATTGTGTGCCTGTTAGAGACACAGATCAGATCATTCTCATGCCTAAATTATCCTCTTCCTTGTGGATGCAGCAAAAACAGCTAAGATTTTCCAGGAAAATATTCAGGATCATGTGGTATCAGAGGTTCTAAAAGAGAGCAGTTATTTCCTGCAGTCTTAAGGGACATTGCATATGGTGCCATCTAGGTGTTCCTGAAGTATCTTAGCCAGAATGATAGACTAGGTACCTCAGCTAAAGGAGATTTTTGTCTTCCTGGAGCAGTAGCTGTCTTGTTAAATGAATCCCATCTTTGGTATCTGAAGGGTGACATAACGAATATGTATAAATCCATATAAAACCTTTTTTTTTTTTTCCTAATATACACACAGGAAACAGTAATTGAAGGCATAACTGTGGCTACTATATAAGTGAAATTGCCAAGTGTTCACTTAGCCAAGATTTAGAAGGGACTGTATCTTAAGGCAGTCATTTAAACTGTGCCTACCTTGCCTGTGAATTGAACAGTTTTAAGTTGCAGGAATACTTAACCTGAAATGTTACATTATTAATTTCAGGTTCTTTATCATAACTGATGTTTCCATGGAGACAGGTTTTGGATATTCGTTGCAAATTTTACTGCTACTGTTCTATGAACTCTGTGAAAATTATCAGTATTAATTCTGTGGATTTCATTTTCACATTCCTGGATAAATGTGTTATGATGCTGACATTATTCAATTTGCAATCAGTGTTAGCTACCTTCTTCCAGACTACGTGACAATGACTCCTGCCAAGCAAGCCCTTGAAATGCTGTCTCTTTTGCTTGCTAAAACAGCATGAGCAAAATTATTGTCGGAGTAAACACTGAGCTTCAAACAATAAGAATGACCTCTCTACAGGTCTAAACCTACTTCTACTACAATGTTAAATTGGTGCTGTGTTGAGGTCATGAACTCCATGAAGCAGAAAAATGCAAAGTTCATCTCTGCTAAAGTGGAAGTAGGCCATCATATTTCAAGTGACGAAAATGGATTTACATAGCACCTAAATCAGTGACCACTACTTTTGAGATATTAAAAAAAAAGGAGTACTGCACTGTTTTCCTTTCTTTTATGTATTTTCATTTGGGTTGGCTATATAGAGAAAATTCTTACTAGATTGGGAAGTCAAAGCTACACAGGACTCTGATATTTATAGTACAATATCACAGCTAAACACACTGTTCAGTAAAATTAGGGGTCTTTATTCTAAAAAGATATCTCTGCATTTTTACATAGACTAAGTTCTCTATTTTGCCTTATTTTTCAACAAACTAATCAAATAATTGAAAGTGTCCAAGAACAGGAATATTTAAATTAATATTTTTTTCTAACTTGTTTGGGCATCACCTAACAGGTTTCATACATTATTGTAATGCAAATATTTCTAGAACTGTGGTGTAATTGACACTTTTAGTGAAGGGCTCAGATGATAAAAATATCAACTCTTTTCTTAAATTTATAGAAAAGAAAAATGGTACAATAAAATGCAAAATAAGAATGTGACTGTGTTAGATATAATAACAATGCTTAATATGTTCCATGCAAATGGATGTGCTATTTCCTCTGTTGTATGATTCTTGCCTAGCCAAAAAATTTCCTGAAATGATCATGGGAATACTGAATAACACTGTTATCCATCAGTACTTTCATTTTATAAGCATTAGTAACCAGCAAAATCAGCTTAGAAATGTGATTTATTCAGCAGGGGCACTGCTAAGGAGAGTAAAAACATTACTGTGAGTGAGAGGCTTTATAAAATGTTTTTTCATTGAATGCCAATCTCATTACGACTTCTGAAATTCAGACAAAAATTACATATTCTCCGGCAGAAAGATAAAAAAATTTCCATCAGGATGCATCTTAAACTAAGAAAAAGAAAATATGTGTGTCTAGATTTCCCTTGTGCTATTAAAACAACCCAAAACCCAGAAAAAAACCCCTGTTGATATTTTATTGTTTTAAAAATGGCATTAGAAAAAGAATATTATTTCCCAGCACAAGAAGTGCAATGCATAGGATAGATTTAAGAGAAATTAACTTGCACCAAATCTAAAAGTAATCATAATTGGTCTGTTTAGTACTAAAGGTGAGAAGCACATTCTTCAAATAGAATGATATGCAGTTAAGTGTGTTTATATTTTGATATCTAAACTAGAATTAACTGCTATAATTATCTTCCTCTAAGAAAAGCTTGCAAGAAATACTGAAAGCAAGAAACTCTAAGAAACTTCTGCTGAAATTGCAACTGAAACACATCTGCAGGAAAAATAAATACTGCATCTTCACATCACAAACAATACCCAAACACGTACTTTTCTTATTTTCCACAGGTAGAGAGGTAGATTTTTCTCTTTAGAAGTGTTAAGTTTTGAGGTTTTTTATATCTCTGCACCAAGAAAAGTAGACATTAATCAGAAAAGTGACTAGACATCAGACCAGTGTCCTTTAGTCCACAGTCTCTCTGCTTAATACATTACTTTTACTAAAAACCTGTAGTATCTGTAGTATTTCTGGTATCAACTTCTACCGGATAGCACAGCACAAAGTGCGTCTGCTGCTTTTGTTAAACAGATTAAACAGAGATTACTAAAAATAAAACTTTCATGAAAGTTCATAACTATTTCAGACATTATACTGAATAATTACAACATAACTTAGTCTTGATTATCCTTCAGCTTATAAATTACAAAATGGCCCTGTCAAAAGACTACTTGAAAAATTTTAGGTGTCGCTTCTAATTCCTTTATTAAGCTCTATATCACCCAGCGAGAAGTATCTGTATGTGTATGTATAGACAGTGTTTATATCACTGATAAAATATATATGTATTGATTTAACTGATAAAATACATATGGATACATTTGCCTTCTGCTGAACGTTCTTTTATAGATACAGTCTGGGAGCCTAAGTGGAAGAATATTTCTCATTCAGTACCCACAAATGCTAGATATATTTACAGTTTGAGCATGGGATTAACTACTGCAACATTTATGTTTAATGGCAGTCATTAAATTTAAGTCTTCTAAATGTAGAAAATCAAAGAACCAGTATCAGCTATAACCAAACAAGAAATCTTTTTCATGCAGACTTCACAGATGGAGAGTTTGCTTCTACTTTAATATTTTTAGTACCATCAGATAAGAAGTGCATAATAATTAGAAGCCAACTCAACTAAATTCTAAAATTTGAACACTTGGAATTTTAAGTGCATTTCGGCTCCAAATCATAAACACATAAATTTACTTCCCAAGTGCAGGTTTCTGCACTGGAAAATGACATCTCCTCCTGCAACCTGTTGATGCCTTGGGAAGAATCCACCTGCACAAAGTTAGTCACTCTTCAGAAGGCTTCCTTCTTTCTTCTTCTTACCAACTAACTAGTATTTCTTAGTAGTTAACATAGGTCACTTATATGAATACTTGGCAGTCAAGTTTCCTGTGACTTTAATCACGCAGAATATATGGAAAATAAACAGTGTGAAATGAGACCTGAGTTGATCATGTGTCCACTCTTATTGATTTCTTCATTGCCATGAAATTAAATGGAAGTGGAATTTTCAATGCATAAAAATTATATTCACTTGAATTTTTGATTTATTTTTCTTCAACTGAAATTCATTAGACTAAAATGATACCTCAAATCTGTTTAAAATGCTTTTGGTTTCAGTAGATGAATTTCTTAAATGTGACAAAATGGACAAATTATCTATTTTCTTTCAAATAACTATTTCAGCACATATTTCTGCTATTTAGATTTTAAAAAAGAAGCTCAAAGGTCATTGTTAATTGAAAACCTATCTTTTCCATCAGTAATTTCCAAATTCCTTTTTTTCTTTTTGTGAATTGTGAAAAATAATGCAATACCAGTTGCAATTTCTTGTCTTTTTCTATATTTTCCTTCACTCACTACTCATTATTTCTATGGTTCCTCACCATTACTTCTTCACATGAAAATGGTACAAGACACATTCTAATCAGGTCTTAAAATTAGTAGAGAATGTGAAAGTAAAATATCTGAAGGAACAACATATGAGACATCTTTACTTCATTTATTCCAGGATAAATATATTTACTTTTCACACAAAACTCTGCAATAATAAAATTATTTTTTTTTAATTGTAAAATTTTCTAATTAAAAAAATAATAAAAACCCTCTCAGTGTCTGTGCCAGACGGTGACAGTTAATCCTCTGGATTAACTTTGCTCTTCCTTAACAGCAAGCAAGCTGACTATTTAGTCCTCTCGAGTGAGTACTATCTTGTGGCTACGTCCATTTAAAGCTCGCATTTTGAGCCACACTAATGTGTAATTGCATGAATGCAAATACATGGAAATATTACCTCAGGAGCAATTTCAACTATTAGTCCAAGTGAGGGTTAAACAAAGGGTATTTGGACATGCAGTATTGCAAGCCTAATTAAACAGACAATTGTCAATGAAGCTTTAAAACTAGTCCTATTGCACATACAAAATGATTGCATATACAATTTGGCTTTGTCTTGCATTGTGCTTCACAGTTATTTTTAAATAACAGTTCACTTCTCATGGCACTGCTTTTCTCTGAGAAAATTGCTAAACATTAAGGTTTTATTTGGTTTTGTGTGTTTGGATTTATGATTTATTTCTTTTCAGTTCTTATATGGCAGTAATTTTTTCACAGCTAAGAAAAAATAGTATCGGGAAATTTTATTAAATATCTTTTATGTATGTTTATTTTCATCAGTAATATTATCACAATATTCTAAAATTGATATATTTAGATAGATTTTAACAATTGGTTCATAGATTTTAAAAAAAAAAAAAACACATCAAAACAGCTTAAAAAAAAAAATCCATATTTTTTTGTCCAACTAGGTATTCTACTCCTATCAGAACATATATGAAAAGCCACAAGAGTAAAGGAGACTAGAAAACATTTCACATAATTTGGAAAAAAATACAGTGTCATCATTGGAGCAGTGTGGCCTCTTCTTGACAACAAGACGTTTTAGTTCAAAAACTCTGAGTAAGCTCAAGAAAGCAGTTTCAAAAAGTGTCTTTTTGTGCCAGTACTGAGACAAACCATTTTAGCAAGAGGAATGCACCAATCTCTGCCAAACTTTCTATTTTGCCATGTTCAATGCCTAGTCACCACATATTATTCACAGAGCTGGTAGACTGGACATAATTCTCCAGAGCTGATCTTCAGTGAAAATTCTCCATTGCTCAAGCTTGTCTTTTATCAATACCAATATCAATCACTGCTTCAAATGATACTGTTTTAATCTTTTAATTTAATCCCAACACAGATCCTCGTATCCTGCAGACAATGCAGTGGAAAACAACAATTGAGAGTTCTTCACCCCTTTTTCTCTCCCCCTTGGTTCTTATGGCATTGATATTGGTGCCATATTGCACTGATGAGGCTGCAGGTCTATTTAGCATTTCCAGTTAGATCAGGACTGTGTCTATTCCAGGTTCTGTAATCTGAAAAACAAAGATGTTTTTTGGTTCTGCCTCTAGAGTTCTTGTTTAAACATGAACAAATTAATCAATTACCTGTTTAGGTAGGAAATGTTCCATTCAAAATTGCCACTGACAAATGTGTTTCATGAAGCGTGGTTGTAGTTTGGGTTGTTTTTCATTTCTTTCTATTTACAGCAAAGGGAGACAGGGTGAATTAATTTGGGACAGAATAGATGGGAGAGATGAGATGGAGCTAATTTAGAAGCTCTGTAAAACTGTTTCTCTCTTTTCCTTATGCCACTTATGACAGCAAAGCAAATGCATACTCAGTAATTCTGCTGGCATCAATGGAGTTATTCTGTGGAATAATTTGACCTTCAAATTCTAGTTTTCCATTTCCTTACACCCTTCTGAAGTCAGATATATGTTCTGAATAAACATAGTAATTGTGATGATTCCTGGTTTATATCTGCTCCTCATGTCGGTTGAATTAAATTATTAAGTGGGGAAGTTTAATGTGGGGTTACTGCACCACCTCAAATCACCACTTCCCCACCCCCCTCAAAGCTATATCAAAATTAGTACTGTTTAAAATAATGTACGTCTATATCTTAGATATGGGCAAGGCCATATTTGAGATTTAGTATGTGCACTCTAAAGGTTTCTATTGTCATGTGATTGATTAAATTTTTATTAAAAGTACAGGTTTCAAACATAGATTTTTTTTTTTTATCTATGGTATGAAGGTTACATTTTATTTGGAATTTTATTAAACACAAATCAAGGTGGAAAAGCTTCTGGAGGTTATGTAGGGCGTTGCTCTCTTTTGAAACACTGCTAGACATCTGATCTTTACTTGAATCCTGTGGCACCCCTGCTAACATCCCCAGACGAAGCCAGCTAGCCTTTCAGCTGAACAGCCAGCCACCTCCCAGGTAACTGCCACACACTGCACAGCCTTCAGCGCTTGCACCAGATAAGGCCAGGATCTCTCCAGGGTCCTTGTTGTCTCCCCCGCTTCCATGCCAGTGTCTGGTTAGCTCTAGAGCACCTTGAATGGTACAGAATGCTAATGTTTAAGAAATCTGAAGTGTAAGTTACTAAAGAAAGGTTTGTGTACAGGAAAAGCATGTAGCTCAAGGTCTGAAATGCTAAAAATTTTTTAGTAGCCACCACTATTTGGTGCCAACATCTTCCTGCTTAACCCACAGATTTCCTTATTATGTAGGAAACTTCTGCTTATATTTATTTAGACTGCAACATAAATGCAGTGTTCTAAACTTGATAGAGTTACAAATATTTGGCATTTTTCTTTTTCTGCTGCCCATCATAGTGTTTCTCCATTTGATCCTTTGAAGGTGATTCCATTTAGTATGATTAGAGAACCCCTGGCATGTACTGATATGGTGAACACAGTTTGTTTGCCTATTTGTCTTTATTTAGTACTATATAAGATATTCTGCAGTATCCTGGTATCTCATTTGGCCATCAACATCCTAAGTTCTAAATCTTAGGTCTTGGTCTTCCATACATTTGGCATTGTATTTACCATGTTTTTGGTGACTTCACTGTATATAAGAAGACCCTGAAAAATATGTATTTCAAATCTACTTTTCTTCTGGATTTCTGTTTTTCCTACTGGCTGAGATTACATCATTATCTCCTAACTTACTGATGTTTTGTACATAATTACAACTCTATTAGGCAAGAAGCCAGATGCACTGATTCTGAACAACAGTTGATAGCTAGAAAAGAAATGTTATAATACATCAAATCTTTACCTGATTTTTTGCATTTCACATGAAAACTTTTCCTGACTTAAGTCTCCTATGTGGAAATGTTTACCTTACATATTAAATAAGTGTTGCATTAATTGTTTGTGTACAAAGTGTTCTGATATCCAGCGACATGAGGACCTCTATGGCATCCCTAAATGTTGAAAATGCATCCAAACTCCTTTAGATATGTATGACAGCCTGGCATTTCAGAGATTGGATAGTAATATTAAAGCTTATCATTGCAATCCACTTTATTAATTTTTGATAGAAACAAATAAATATCTGGACTGCAAACTATGGAAACAAACAAAAACAAGAGCTTATAATTTTGTTAAGGAGTTTTAGATTATTGGGATTTTCCAATTATAAGTAAAGGATTCTCAATGTAAAATATTTTATAAATATCCCAGCTTTCAGAAAATTTTATTTATTAATTTTTCTGTTCTCCAAAATAGTATGTTGAGGAATTAAAATAAACACAGAGGAAAAATGAGTACTTGTCAAAAATCCTGAGGAAAGGTCATGTCTTATTCATTCAGAAATAGCAAGAATAAATGCACTATGTAATCTGCAGTAATAAATTTTTACATTTCTTACATTACATGAAAGTTATATTGTTGAGCATTCTTACTTCTGCAAAAAGATTCTGTGTCTGCTCTAAATATTAGAGTTGGATACTTTGAAATTCTGGATACAAATTATTTCCTGTCAGTTAGTGACTCTGCTTTTCAGTAGACTGGCATTCAAAAATATCTTACATGACTTGGGAGGCATATAAAGATTTTCTGAACAACCTATAAAATGTATGCTATGTATGTAATTTGCAATTCCTGTCCTTTGTAAAATGAAGAAAAATGCAGCTGAATAAATATCTATCACTTGAACAGAAGGATTTTGTTGTGCAGGTCTATTTATAAGCAATGAATTCACTGCATTCACAGAACTACACAATATTATACCTTTGTGCTACTATACAGCAGTTATGAGCAGGAAGAAATGATTTTTGCAAAATATTATGTTTACCAGAAACTGTCAAAAAATGCATATTTTATACCATGAAAATGTATTTATAATGTGGCCTCCTAGATTTAAAACCTTCCTAATTCACTATCAAAATACAAAAAGAAATCTCGTAGTTATTCCATTTAATTTCTGCAATAATTGCATTTTGCAATATATGTAGCACACCCATGATTATTATGAAAAACAAATCCCAAACTCTTCATAAAAATGAATGCTAAACATTTAGGCTTGCATCAAGTGTGTGCAGATGTTCGTAACTTATCTAGATGTCTGTGTGTATCTCAGTCATAACTGCTGCTGCATGAGCTGTGCTTGGAAGTGGGGGCACCAGTAGACAAGAATCCACATCCAATGCAGACAGCAAGTGAAGTCAAGCAGACCCTGATGGCCTAGCAGATTTTATGGAATTTGTTGTGTGACTATTTCCTTTAAGATCATTGCCCAGAGACAAATTTACCCTTATATTTTTTTGTGCTCTAGCAGAATTTTGAAATAGAAAAAAAAAAACCAAAAACCAAACCATTTATTTTTACTGTACATGCATCACAGTTTAATACATTTTCCTTCTTAAGAAGTTGTTAAATGCTAGGTTGCTGGAGTTGAGTATAGCAACAGTTTGAAGAGGAAAGCAGATTCATATCATTCTACACTGCTTCATTTGCAGCTGTACAGAGTCAGAGATCCACTGTTTTATACATAGGCGTCTCTTCCATTGCAGTATTTAAACAGCACTCCCTTGTGCAGTGTGATTAACAGGCAAAATCCTGTGCTTACATCACACATTTTTATAGGGCTGAGCACGAGACAATAGACATAATGAGGACAGTATTACAAAACACATTTTAGCTGCTAAAATGAATGATAGCTGACAAGGACTACCAGTAAAGTACAGGTCAAAGAAAAAATCAGAAGGCGAAGAAGAGAGAACATGCTGTAAAGGAAACTGCTGATAAAAGATTCTGGCCTTTCAGGGAGACTAAAGAGGAATAGAGGAAGATAAAGGTATTTGTTGTTTCTGCTTCTGATAACAGCAGAAAAAAGAAAGTGAGACTGTCAGTACATTAGCAGTAAATAAATAAATAAATACAACCATGCTGGCAGCAGCCAGGCTAAGTTTGATATGTTAAGACATTTTAGAGGAGACTTCCAACCTGCTCTTCTGCCTTACAGGGCTGAGATAACGCTTGTTAACATATTCAAACTTTGGCAGGCTTTTACCAAACCAAAAGGAGCTTGTGAAACTTTAGAATATCACCTTTCTGCCTGAATGCATTTCTTCCTATAGATTCTGAAACTTTGTGTTGATTCCATGTCTGCAACTCAAGATTAATTCACATGGCAAATCAAGGGAACAATTTGGGTAGTGTCATGTAGTCATAAGTCAGGTAGCACAATTTGAATTACTAAAATGCACTCAACACACCCATGGAGCTGGCATATAGGACCTGCAGCAGACTTGGGAAATCTGTGGCTGACAGGCATCAGCCACACAGAAATATATAATATCTAAGATACTACCATGTTCAGGCACTAGAATTAGAACACCTTCCTTCACTTTTAGTAAGAGTCATGTAGGCAACAGATGTCAGCCTCAGTTACTCCCCAAAATCTCCCTCAGGGTTAGATTTTCTATCCTTGCAAAGAATGACTCCGGTAAGATAGCTCTGTGTTTGTGTTTTGCGTGCATAAGTAGGAACAGAAGATAAGCATGCTGCAGCGTAGTACAAAGACCATAAGTTATTGAGAAGCAGTGTGTGGGGTTTTTTTGTCTGCAAGGACCTCATAAGAAGAAAAATCACTCTTAAGAAAGCTGTTTGGACTTCTGCTCTAAAGCCTTTAAGGCAGCCTTTCAGGTAGGCACAATGCAGTGTTGTGGCATGACTTATCCCATTGCACCATAACTTAGAGGTGATATCACTGAAGTTATTAAGGTCACACACATCCAAGCCACTGGGAGAAGAAAAAATAAAGAGGCCTAATGAATTATGTAAAAAAAGCATTTCTGCTGGAATTGATCTTCCTGTTTTCCAAGTTACATATTTCTCTACAAATTGCACATGCTTCAAGATTTCAGCAGGACACCACTGCATGCATTACCATGTACTCCCTTTGTTAAAGGAGGTAAAGAATTTATTACTAAGAAACCATTTTTCATGTTCAGAACTATACTGAACAGGTTATGTATAATAAGGAAAAATATGACCTCAAATAAGTAATTAATTATATCTGATGACAAATATTCTTTAAAAAAGAGTAATATATCAACAAAAATATATAACATTTTCATCTGGCAATAGATCTGATTCTTTGATCCAAGCATTTTGTGTCATCTAGATAATGTTATTCAATCTTGATAATCAGATGCAGTCTATTCTGTCCCAGTTACTAATGTTGTCAATTTGATATCTCCTTTTTAAAACACTAGCTTTCCCAAGAGAGTTAGAGTAATGCCTTTGAAGACTGAATTTGACTGAAAAGTTCAGAGTAACAAAAAGAACACAAAATAATAGAAGTTTGCCAAGAGGTTTTCTAGTTATCCTAGATGGGTTAATGATATAAATATCCTTCTGGAGGTGCAGTATCTGCTCTAACTTAAACCAGGAAAAAAATCAAAGTTAAAACCTGGTCCTCATTTAGTAAATCATGAGAAAAACATCTTTAACAGCAGAATTTCAATCTGAAAGAGTAAAGGAAAAAAATCTTCACTAGACTACGATGCTACTTCTTGTCATGGGGTAGGTTTTGCTTAGCTATGAGTCCTATTGACAAAAAAGCTTGGGCATAGAACTGAATTAAAAAACCTGGATCATTCACTTTGAATTCCTTTAAAATACAAGGAAATATTTTAATACCTATTACTGTGACACACAAAGCCTATCTAGATGAGTTTGAAACAAAAAAAAGCCACAAAGAATGTGCTAAAGCCTATCCTCAAATTAACATCCGGGAAACTGACTGGGTTACATGTGTGCTAGCAAGCTAAGCTAGCACCAAGACAAAGTGGAATAGAACAGCCTATGCTGATGGTCTTAAACTGCATTTCCAAAACAACCAATGCTGAAGTTGCTCCATGGCCCATGCCTAGTTCTGAATTATGGTCATGATCAAAGCCTATGTCAAAGGCCTTTATAAGAGCACAGCAGGATAGATGGTCAAATTTCAGGCTGAGAAGATTCCCTGTCACTGTTTAATTCATGAGTACAGAAGTATCTTAGCTACTAAAATACTAAATTTCAGTGCTTTTGATTTCAATACCAGATAACTGTGAGCAGTCTCAACTCCTGTAATGGTGAAGAACATTCTGAAATTAGACAACATGACTTTTTCAGTCCACTCTCACACTGGAATGATTGATCTTACTGTACGTAACATTTACCACGCATGAGCATAGATGTGGCCACATCAGTGCCGAGTACAGTGGAACAATCTCTTACCTAGTCCTACTGGCCACACTATTTCTGATGCAAGGTAGGAGGCCATTGAACTTCTTGGCCATCTGGGCACACTGCTGGCTCACATCTTTTGGCTGTCAACCAACACCTCCAAGTCCATTTCAGCTGAGCTGCTTTCAAGCAACTCTCCTCCAAACCATGGGGGTTATTGTGACTCAAATGCCAGACCCAACACTTGGCCTTATTGAACATCATACAGCTGTTCTCAGGCCATTGTTCCAGTTTGTCAAGATCTCTTAGACCCTTCCCACCCTCCAGCAGATCAACACTCTCACCTAACTTGGTGTCATCTTTGAACTTTCCAAACCATGTACAGCCAGATTCCCCAAGAGAATACTGTGGGAGACAATGTCAAATGTTTTACATGAGATAGACAACACCCATAGCATTTCCACCATCTACTAAGCATGTCACTTTGTCGTAGGAGAATTCAATACCACATTCTTCCATAATTTTAACTGAAATATGTATGAATTGAAAGGTCCAGTTTAAGAGCTAAACTTTCCTTACTTTAAACAGTTCGATATGAGAGAAATATATACATGAATTGAGGCAGAATTTGCTGACAAATTAATGATACATAGAAAGGCATACATATTTCATAGGCTTTTCCGAATTTAATTAGTGCCCCTTTGTGTTTTCTCTTAGATGTGAGTAATAAAAAACTCTGGCATAATGGAGTATGGACATAAAAGCAATGCAGTAAGTAGTACAGATTGATTTGAATGTAATTACCCTGGGTTTAGGTATATGAGTTTGTTTTTCTATTATCAATCCAGTATGAAACAGAAGAGTTCAAAACATAGAATCATCTTTGCAAATCCAACAAGCCAAGAGACCTTGAATTGTCTGCCAGAAGTTTCTCTTATGTTTCATGAAATTTAAAACTATCTTCAAAAATTTTTTTTTGTAAAAAAGCCTGTCTGTATACAGCATCTAATTTTGGTCTTCTGCATACAATCAAGCCTGTATTCTTTTGGTCCCACGACTAAGTACCATCTGAAGCAATGTTTTGTGAAATATTGATTTCAGCAAAAAGAAAGAGTTATAGTCATTTTTATACCAAGTAGAGTGTTAATGATTTTTTATACCAAGTAGAAGACAATATTCAGAACAATTGGGACAAGATTCTGAGCACATGCCTACAACTGAGCAAGTCACTTTAGGCTTCTGTATTCAAAGGTGAACAATAAAGGAGTGTAATGCTGCAGTCTGCTTGGCAGGTTTAGGGAAAGGTAGTTGGATTTCCTCTGGATGGTGCACAGGAAAAACTACAAAATTCTCAGGATGTTCAATGACACCTTTTACTTGCAACCTTTAGAACTTTTCAACTGAATGTGGAATGTGGCAAATTTCAAATTAGCAATCTTTAACTTACCCAGACACAACAGGGCACTTAACAAGGTATTGACAGGAATCTTTTGGTCGGGTTTGCAATCTCTTTCAAGGAGAAGATAGGAGAAGAAAGGGAAGGAAAGAGAAAGAGAAAGAGAAAGAGAAAGAGAAAGAGAAAGAGAAAGAGAAAGAGAAAGAGAAAGAGAAAGAGAGAAAGAAGAGAGAAAGAAGAGAGAAAGGTAGAGAGTCACCATTCTAGGATTCAGTATGGTCTCAGCTGCTTTTAAATCAGGGGTAGTGGATGGTGCCTTGCAGCACATGTGTCACTGTCCTTTTATCTGTTCTGGTCTGCTGGGGCCTTCCTGCAGGGGATCTTGTGCTGATTTCAAGGCAGAAGTCTAGCACCTGCATTTTACAAAGAGCTAGAATGGTCCCAGCTGGCCCTTACAGTCAACTACCCCCATTATAGTGGGGTTTGGGGGCTGATTTTTCCAATGCTCATACCCTTCCCAGTGCAGTGTGAGAAGGCTCAAGGGTGCCTGGGGGAGCAGAGTGCCATTCCACCTATGCAGAGCTTGCCCTGTTTCCCACCACTTCCCAGCTGGTTGTTTTGAGCCAGTCAACCCCTCCTCCAGTCTCCCACAACGAGGAACAATTGATACAGTCTATTTTAGACAGGTATTTATCTGGCTTCAAGTTCTGTCATGGTGTTTATTCAGAAAGACAGACGCAGGTGCACAGGTCTGAGCATAGCAAACTGTTGATTCCTAGAAAGGTTATGGAGTTTTTTTTAAGCAAGTATAATTAAATGAGGACTTTGGTTTCACGTGTATCTTTGAGCAAAGAATCTTATGCTATTATTAAGAATGATGAGGAGAGCTACAGTTTCAGCCTGTCACTGAACAGGTAGGAGTGGAGGCATGACATGCTTCAGGATGTTAATTCTTCCTTCATATTTATGTCAAATCAAGTTAGGAAGATACTGTAAAAATGTCTTTTCTCTGTCAGATACTGATTTGGTATGTTCCAGGAAATTAGGTCTTATTCTCTTAAATGATCTGTGTGCCCATGACTATGAATTTCACAAAGTCATTCTCAAAGGAAATAGAAAATGCTATCAACATTTAATTTCTGGATCATTTATTGCATTTTGCCTTATGGAAAGGATGTAATAAAAGAAAATTTCACATTTGAGATGGATGTGGAGATGCTCTCTGACAGCTGCTTTCTACCTTTGTTACGTGATGCTGGATTCTAACTACTTTATTTACCTAAAATACAGATATCTAAGCTTTACTAGTCAGTTTGAATTAATGAACAAAAGTAAGCCCATCTAGATTATAGTAGTGATTCATTTTACTTCTCTTAGATGCCTATGTCAATAGATATATCTCATCCCAGAGGTATGTATTTCTCTGACATGACTATGAAGAAAGTGTAAATCTTGACTTATTTGAAAAAATTCACACTGTGTAAGATGAAAATAAACAAAAAAAATACATGAAACCACCTAATTTGTCATTTTTAATCATACATATATAATATTGCATATATATATCATAGTATATATATATATAATGGTATATAAAAATTTACATGTATGTTTATATTTTATATAAAATTTGCAGGTAACAAGTAGAAAATCACATTTACTAACTGTTATTATTTAGGAAGATAAATTGATTCCTTTTGTGTATTTATTCATGTTAAAGTGCAGCTAAATACTTGCAATATTCCTTGCTCTAAAACCATTGCATGGGTGATGACACAGCAATTGGCACAGCAGATGACACAGCAATTGGCACAGCAGTTCCACCAGCATCATACCTGTCCAATAGAAGCGGTGGCCTTAAAATGCATATTTATTTCAGTTGTGATTACTCACAGTTGCTCTCAGTCAGTTCACATTTTTCAATGGGGAAAGCTGGCCTCTAGAAACAGATTCTACTGAACAGACTGTGTCTGTGTACCAGCAGATATACATATTCATTGATGTGGTAAGAGGTTGCATCCACAACTACAACACAGTACAGAAAGACAGTAGTGGGAAGGGGAATCTAGATAATACTCTACCCTCATTACTGATGATCAGGACAAGCCAGCCTTTGTTTAGCAAGAAGTTGACTTTGAGCCAAGACTCTGATAAGAAGCAGATCTTCCAAGCAGGGATAGGGCATTTTTATCATGCCAATGTTGCCCCTTCCACAACCGTCTCAGTTGTAAAACTTCCCCCCAGGAAGGTATGGGGACATTCACATGTCGGCTGAGGGTTTTCATCCCTTCTGATGGAACATAAGTGGCTCAATGATGTTAAGGAGAGGGACAGCTGTGATGTCTTAAAAGGGGTCACAAATCATCAAAGGCTCTCCAAGAGCCTCCAGAATCATTGCTGGCGCTGTGCACCAGAGGACAGCACACGATCCACAGTGTTGCAACAGATGGTGCA
>VZTX01028413.1:3934-17970 GCA_013400915.1 Pardalotus punctatus
CTGTCGTCCCCCAGCCCCCCAACACGGGGCTGGCTCCCCCCCAGCACCCCCACACAGAGACTGGCTTCCCCCAGCACCCCAACACGGGGCTGGCTCTCCCCAGCACCACCCCTGCTCCCCTTCACAGGCTGGGAGCGCTGCCCACCTTCATCTGGAAGAAGATGTTGTTCCAGCTGGTCTCATTGAACTTGTAGGCGTCGAGGAGCAGGGTGAGGATGTAGTTGGCGTTGGCGCAGTACTTAGGCAGTCGCTTGGGATTCTCTTTGGGGTAGCTGGAAGATAACTGGGGTGGGCAATGTTTGGGGATGGAGGGGAGTTATTCACAGGCGATTTATGTGCAGAGACAAAGCCCTAAAATGTGCTGCATGAGCGGCGGTGGCTCCACAGACACCAGCATCCAGGAGATTTCTGGGCCAGGCAGTGATTTTGGATCTGTCTGTACAGGGCAATTCCTTTGGGGAGGATTTACACTCCACATGGAAACAGGCACATATCGTAGCTCCTCCTGCCCCACATTCTCCCATCTCAGCCTCCTCATGCAAGGGGCTCCTGCTCTCTGACCCACGGTGGTGCTGGCACATCTCTGAGCTTATCCACCCCCGTTTGTTGCTCAGAGGAGCTGTGGCTGCCCCATCCCTGGAAATGTTCAAGGCCAGGCTGGATGGGCTTGGAGCAACCTGGGATAGCGGAAGGTGTCCCTGCTCATGTCAGGGATGTGGAACAAGGTGAGTCTTCCAAAGCAAACCAGTCTGGAATTCTGATTCCATTATTTGATTCATCTCCAGCATGGTGCCAGCAGCTGGCTCTGCTCTCACCGTCTTCCCGTGCTACAGACCCACCTCCATCCCCATCCCCACCTCCATCCCCAGCTCCTGTGCTGGAGATGAGACCTTGCTGTCCTTGCCTGCCCTGGATGCCCTTTTCCCAAGGGTTTATGAGCAAGGAGTGGATGCAGGACAGTGCCAGCTCCACGCAGAGCTCAGGGATGGCTCTGTTGTGTAGGACACAGCTCAGAACCAGGGAGCATTGCCTTAGAGGGGTTCCCATGTCCTCCCCCCACCCCAGGACCCCTTTGCTTGTGACTCTACCACACAGCCTCCATCCTGAGGAACATACATCCTCCCAGCTCCTTGTGCAGAGCCCCTCAATGGCCTCCTTGACCACAGGCAGTGGCTGCCCCTCCGTCAGGTTCAGGAACTTGAAGTTATAGTAAAAGGCAGAGAAGGCCTGGAAAGGAAGAGACCAAAATGCTGGTGAGCTACGGTGGGGAACCACTGAAAGCTGCAGCAGGAGGTGAGGCTGGTCCTTCACAGGGCTGATCCCTCACAGGGCTTGTCCCACCCCATGCAGGCCCAGGGCATGGTTGTGCCTGTCCCAGCAGGTGATGAGCTGGGATTTGGTGCCTGCTGGTGACAGCAGCACAGCCAGCACAGCCACAGCCTTGCCTGAAGGCTCCAGGCTAAACTCCTGGGGTTTTACCTAAAACTTGGGTTTTGACAAACCCCTGTTTCATTAACAAATCCATGTGAGTGTCCAAGCCAGGTTGGATGGGGCTTGGAGCAACTTGGGACAGTGGAAGGTGTCCCTGCCCATGGCATGGGGTGGCTCGAGATGAGCTTTAAGGTCCCTTCAACCCCAACCAGTCTGGGATTCAATGATTGTCAACATGGTCCCATTTGGAGATTTGGCTGGAAAACCATGCACAGCAATCCCTAGTGTGCCCTCAGGCAGTACTCTGGGAGTTTCTTGCCCTGTTCCCTGCAGGGAGGTGACAGTGCCATGGGGCAGCGGGGACACCCGGGGACACTGGGGAGGCAGGGGGATGGATTTGCCTTACGATGAACTGCCCCCGGAGTGGGGGCTGGTAGACGCCGTCAAAGGTGCAGTCCTGGCTCTGGCCGCACGCTGAGAAGTTGAAGAGCTTCCTGAGGGCTGCCCGGCACCCGCTGGCGTTGCCCCTGCCCTCCAGGGTGACCTTGGTGTCGCGCAGGGGCAGGCGAGGGTCACTGCGGTCGGTGCAGGGGCTGGCGCGGAAGGAGGACAGCGAGAGGGTCTCGTTGTAGCCCTTTGGGTAGCAGGGGTGGTGGACTTGTGTGCTGGGGGACGACTCCTGGGGACAGCAAAATGCAGCTGCAGCTCCTCCAGACCCTCCTGGCGGTGTGTGGACGCACCCAGCATCCCCCCCAAAGACACAGGCACCAGCATCTCCCAACTCCTTGGCGGGGAAAGACCCCCCTGCCTTGCAGCCCTGGTCTTGTTGGCTGTCTGCAGTCCCAGCCTGAGCCCAGCACTCGTTCCCACCCTGCTTTATCTCATTCCCTCTCCCACAGAGGCAGAGCAGTTTCAAGGACCCAGCATGTCTCTGCCCTGGCCAGGAGGATCATTTCTGGGGACATGCAAAGCCCTCTCCATCCCAGCTCTTGCTCTGGTTCTAGCTCCAACCCCACCAGGGTCACCATGTGGGACTTTCCTGGCCATACAGCAAAGGCAAACCCTTCTGGCTCACTCGAGGCGGCTCTGCTGGCAAGGGGCAGCTCCATGAAGATGCTCTTCACCTCTGACCTTCCAAGAAATGGCCTGGGAAAGGTCTTTGGTTCACATTTCTCAGGTCCACGAAGTCACAGAGTAGCTGAGGTTCAGGGGAGCTGTAGGTTCCCTGTGCCAACCCTCTTGTTAAAGCATGACCAACTAGAGCAGGTTGCTCAGAGCCTCATCCCATCAAGTTCTGAGGATCTCCAAGGACAATGACTCTACAGCATTTCTGGGTCCTATTGGTTATATTGGGTCCTATTGGTATATTTGGTTATTCCTATCAGGGAAAACTTTTCCCCTTTATCTGGCTGAAAACTCAGATGATCCAGCTTGTGCCCCTTGCCTCTTGTCCTGGCACTTTGCACCTCTGTGAAGAGCCTGGTCCTGCATTTTTGTACACCCTGTGTAAAGCCAGAAGATCCTAAACTGCCCCTTTTGACATTTTCTCCATCCCTGGAAGTGTCCAAGGCCAGGCTGGACAGGGCTTGGAGTAATCTGGTCTAGTGGAAGGTGCCCCTGCCCCTGGCAGGTGAGTGGAACAGGATGAGCTTTGAAGTCCCTTCCAACCCAAAGCAGTCTGTGACTCCCTGATGTCCCTGCTCCTCTCCACATCTGCCCTGCCATGCTCCAAGGAGTCTGTCCTTGCTCTCAGTCCTTGCTGATGCCTCTCTGCAAGAGCCCTGCCTGTCCTTATGCTTTAACAGGTCTGTGGTTGGCATCATGACACCACAGGCCAATTACCCCTCAGCTTCTTCTCACCGCAATTAATTCCTTTGCCAGCCGCTTCAGCATCTCGTTCTGCCCGTAGCAGAGGTAGCTGTGAGTGTAGATGTTGTAGCTGTACCCGTACAGGGTGAACTCAGAGGCTTCATTCTGGCTCATCACGGAACCTTCGGGCATAAAGGTGATTTGAGTGGATGCTCCTCCGAGATCCAGAGCCCCGAAAATGCTGGCTGCCTCTGGACGGAGCCACGTGTGTGCTTTGGGGGAGTACTGCCAAGGAGAGACATGAGAGGAGGATTAGTACAGAATGCCCTGAGCAGAATTCTCATCCCACTGAAATCGTCAGGATGTTTTTACTATATTCAGTGGATATTCAGTTATTTTTGTGTGTGAGGCCCCCCAGTCTCCCTGCACAGCCAGCCTGGATATTTATCAGAGGCAGGACAGAGATGGGACTCTCTGATGGTCAGTAAGTGCCAGTGTGCTGTGGGCTCACCTGGCTCTGAGTCACCATCCCCAGGCCAAAGTGCTGGTGGGCACTGGCTTGGGGACCTGGCCTTCCCGAGGAGGCTGCAGGGGTCCTGGTGCAAGAGGAAGGATTTCTATTCAGGAATCCTCCAACAGTGCCCACAGGAGCCCGACAGTGCCAGCACCGCACTGAGCTGTGGCAGGGCTGGGATAGAGCTTTGGTCTGAGCTGCCTTCAGGCTGACACATCGAACCAGAACTGGAGGCTCCCAGCACCACAGGGAGATGGAGCTTCCCAGGGCAGGGGGACAAAGCCCAGCTAGGCTGCACTGACCTCACTGCCCCGAGAGACCCTCTGTCCACACAGTGTGGAGACTGCCCTGAGCTCTTCACATTCACTCATTCCTGAGTTTTCCCTGCTCACTCACGGTGAGGATGTGTCAGAGGATGTATCTCCTTCCCCTGGGTCATTCCCAAAAGCCACTAAGCCTGACCTGTTTGGCACTAAGAAAGCTTAAGGAAAATCAGAAAAGCTGTATTAGCAAAGGAGGGGGCATTCCTCCCCTCTCCCACCTTGGTGAAGGAGTCCAGCAGGTAGTTGATGGTGATCCAGCCATAAGCCCCCTCCTCCTCTCCCGTAAGGATTCGAGCCCCTTTGAAAGCCACAGGGTACTGCTGCATGGTTTTAGCAACTTCAGCCAGGACCTGCTCTGCTGCTGAGCTGTTCTGTTCCCTAGAAAGGATGCAAAGGACAGGACACATACCCAGCTACGCAAGAGGAAACACAAGGAAAGAGTCTGGTTCTCTCCCTGTTCCACATAGTCCGTTTTTGCAACAAGCAGCCTGTTTGAAAGGGTGTTTCCTGCTCCATGGCTTGTCAGAGCTGCTTGTACGGGGTAAAATCCCTGCTGTCTCAGCTTGCATTGCCAATCCAGGAGCAATAGCAACCTCTTGCCTCCCAAGGAGCTTGATCCCAGTCACCCAGAGCTTTCCCAGGCCACCCTTCCCCTGCCTCAGTGCTGGGGGCTGGAGGGGGCTGTGCTGCAAGACCCAGGTTTGGACATCACCAAGGGGCTGTGCCCAAGGCAGGGCTGGTTGCTGACCACCAGGGGGTTTTTTTGGGAAGATTCCAGCCTGGGTTCAGACCTCTCAGTGGGGAAGATATCTCAGGGCTGTTCTTGCTCTCTGAAGTGAGCAACCTTCAGGCTATGGCCTGGCTCCTTCCCACATCTGATTGCCAGAGCACGGAAATAACGTGAGCTATCTGCAGCCATAAAACCAAGAGCTATGAAATGAATGGCATTTGAAGAGAGCTCACATGGGCTGGTGAAAGGTGAGGGCAGGACATGCAGCACTTTGTCACCTCCCACCTCTGCCCCACTCGCCCACCAGCACCCATCCACCTGGGCAGGTGGCACATCTCCTATCACATCCCAACCCCCTTGTTTTTAAGGAATAATGAAGAGCACACAGAGCTCTGAAAAGCATTTCCTGCTTGAAACTGGGCATAGAGCACCGTCCTGGGACATCCCAACATACATTGCCCAGAGACAATTGCTCACCAGTCCCCACCAGGCTGCCTTTTCCCCTTCTCCCCACTCCCCAGTCACTTGCTCATGGCAGTGTGGGAGCTGGGATCCTGGCCCCGTTCAGGACACTGTGACAGCTTTGTCACTGCTGTCACCCCCCTGCCCCACAGCAGTACCTCAGCAGCCTCATGCCAGCCGTCGCTCCGAGATAAGCTGGGACATCCCCCTGCTTCTCAGCAGGAACAACCTTCAGGGCTTCATCCAGGCACTCCCTTAAGGAATTGCCAGCTTCAGGGGGATTGTTGGCATAGCTTGATATGCCTTGCCCTGGAAAAGAGTCAGGATGGGACAGGCTGATGGGAATGGCTGTGGGAGCAAAAGGGCACAGGGCAGGGAGGGCTGTCACCTCTTAGCAACACAGGTGCTTTTGCAGGGTCTGCTGGTGCCCTGAGACCTGACTGACCCACACTTATGTTCCCCTCCCATGTCTCCCATTCTTTCAGCAGTGTCCCCAGGTGACACCTCCCGCAGCCAGGACAGCAGCTGGGGACACTCCGAGGTTGAGGAACGAAAGTGATTCACCATCAAGGTGCTTCAGTCCCACCCAGGGTGCAGGCAGACGGTGCTGAGGGCCCAGGAATCAGGGAACGTGCAGCCACAGCCACAGCTCCCTGTGCCCACAGTGCCAGCCCGAGGGACAGTGCTGTCCAGCCAGGTCACCCCACCCACCACTCGAACACACAGGGCAGGACAGAGCCCACGGCACGGGGATACTGACCCTGGACATCACAGGACAAGGTCTGGCTGACCACTCCAGTGTTGTTCTCCTTGTCTGAATCCCACTCATAGACAAACAGAGAGGTGTGGGATGAACCCGCATCAAACACCATCCCATACTGGAAGGGAAATCAAGACAAAATTGAAGGTGGAGGAGCAGCAGCCTGGCCCTGGCCCCACCGTGGCCCTGCCGGGGCAGTGGGGCCAGAAGATGCCCCAAAACTGTGCCCTATCTGAGGCACAGCTGTGCCGAGGCAGAGCAGAACGGTGGCCTCAGCCCCCCACAGTGACTAAGGGATTTTGTCCTTCTCTCTCCTGAGGTCTGTGCTGCAATGCCAGCTCACACAAACATTTCCTGTTGTTTCCTCATGCTTTTTTATTTTCTTTCATGGTCACATACCTTTTGTGTCCACACCGGCCCCACCTTGGGGCTTGCAACTCTCCCATCCCTTGTGCTCCCTGCTACCCCATGGCTGCACCCAGGCTGGGCAGGGATGGGCAGAGCCACTCCAGGAGCACCCAGCCCCCTGCCTCTCCCCCATAAAGCCCTCCACCTCACCCTAAACCCCTGCCAGCCCCCTTCCAGCAGCCGGGGTGGGATGCCATGCTCAGGGCCCGACAGGGGGGAGGCAGGATCCTCGTGCCATGGTGTGAGCAGGTCGGGAAGGACTGGTGGGCGCTGGCAGGAAGAAAGGGCACACGGAGGTGCCGTGCCCTGGCAGAGCAGAGGGAGCAGGGCAGGGCTCTGCCCTACCCACCTGCCCCAAGGTAATCTCCAAACCTGGCACAGCGTGGTGATGAGTTCAGAGGAGGCTTCCCCTCTCACTTCAAGCTCACCAGGCTCTATTTCTTCTGTCTGCACCTCGAAGTGAGGACGAAACACCCACCCTGCTACTGCCAGGCAGGTCCTGGCCACACTGGCCCTCCTAGCCCCATGGAGCAGCTGCTGGCTCTGAGCACCTGCCCCAGGTGACTGGTCTCACCACCGGTGCTCAGGGACCTTCTCTGGGCTCACCTTGACCGTGGGTGGCAGCGTCACATCTTCAACTCTCACCAGGCTGAGAACCAGGGCGATGATGGAGAGTGCCACCAGCACCCCGATGATGGCACTGGTGAAGGGCTTCTTCTTAGCCAGCATGGGGGTGAAGGCTCCTGAAAACCCAAGCATAGGAGAAAGGTGGTTGGACACCAGGGAACAACGGAGTCAGTGAGAGCTGCGGGAAGATCCGCTCCAAAAGGTGACCCTGTCTCGAGCTGTGCCACTCAGAAATCCTGATGAGTAATCAGATCTTTTTGTGGGAAAAGCAATGTTAGGATAAAATACAGGGAGCTGGAGGGAAGAGGGGTTGGTTGCCCAGGAGCCTGGCAGAGCCATGATGGGATCCCAACAATCTTCCAGGTCCCACACCCGCTCCTGCCCAGTTTTGGACAGTTTTCCACTGTGGAAAGGATACTGACCGGGAGGGGTGAGAGGAGCTCTGCACGGAACAGAGGAGAGCACGGGAAGTGCAAAAGCCCCCAGCGTGAGGTACTGCAGCAGGGCAGGGTGGTCGTTCACGAGCTGGAAGGAGGGTCAGCTCACCTGCGGGCACTCCCGGAGCCCTGCACCCGGCAGCACTCGGGCTGTGTCCCGGTGCGATCCCTCTGTGCTCCTCCAAGTGCAGCAAACCCAGCTTGGACTTGACTTTTATATCCTTTGGAAGTGGATAGTGCTGGAAAATCTTTCCCCCGTTATTTTCTCTGAGAACTCATCAGCCTGAGGCAAAAATCCCTTGAATACCTGTTCTCCTGTTTGTCTTGCAGGTGTATATTCATGGCCCAGTTTGGCATTGTCCTTATCTTCAGCCAATTAGTTCCTCCTCCTCATTTGAATGGAATCATATGAAGGACACATCTCTCCGTTTAACCCTTGTCCCTCTGCTTCTCTGTGCTGTCACGCCCCCTCATTTCTCTTCCCTCTGCTCTCACAAGCCCTAACATTCCCATTACAAGTTCTCTACAAGGTCTGTAAGAGGTGAGTCAGAGTGATATCTGCAGTATCCAATGCCCTGGAATCTAATAGAGCAGTAGGTACCTGATAATAAGTTTTATTACAATGAGGTGGAAACACATCAGAGAAGGAGGATTGTCCTGCTGGGGGGGTCTCAGTAACACTGCTGGGCTTTGCCAGGGGACACAGGAGAGACCAACACACTGCCATGGCCAGCTGGGACTGTGGTCACCCCTTCCCTGTGTTTGACCCAGCTTTGTGCCGCTCCTGGGGGTCCCTGCAGACCCCGAGGAGAGGTGAGGGAGTGGGAAGGACTCAGGACTTCCCTGGGACTGGAAGGGCTGGAGAACACAGACCTGCTCTCTCCGGGCCATCCAGCCGAGCTGCTTCCTGCAGGTTCAGCTCCCTGATAAGAGCCTGGCGGGGCTATCACAAGGATCTGTGTGGAAAGACGGAAAGACCCAGTTCCAGCTGCCTTAGGTGAGTCCAACAGGGCGATGGCGGAAGGGAAATGCTGTGCTGGGGCTCCACCTCACCCAAACCCTGCCAGCCTCACTGCCCTGACCCTGCCCAGCACCTTTGGAGTGTTTCAGAGGTCCTGCTGTGTGCACTGGCAGGGTCACTGTGCTGTGACAGCAGGTACAGCTGTCCCCAGCTGCTCCTCAGAGCTCCGGGTCACTCCCTCCTCCTGGTGTCCCTAATCTGGGATCACTGACCCTATGTGCAAGAAGCAGATTCACACACTAAGTCAAGATAAAGATTTTATCTCACATCTACGCAGAGATGGGTGCTGGCTGGTGAATCAACAAAGCTGACACATCTTCGGCGTGCCAGGTGCCCGTTTTTACACATTTGAAGCAACAGAAATCAGCGTTTCCCTATAGGTAACAACAAAAAGAGCAGCCATTGGTTTTGAAGTCTCTGCTTTATTTAAAGATACCCTGAACACTTCTTTTACTACTCATGCTCTATGGGGAAGGTGCTTATGTGAGTAGGGGTGATCACAGCCTGTGGGCAGGGATTTTACTGGGATTTTATGCTAATGAGAGCAGGAATCACACAACACTCTGCTTTGGCTTTTTAATTTGATTTATAGCATCCTCCTACTCTTTAGTTCTCGGTTCATGGCTCTCGGTTCCTGCAGGATTTGTTATTCCCTCATCTTTTGTAAGTTCTTTTGTTTGTCCTGTACTGCAGTGAATTTTTAACCTCGTGATACTTCATTTCAACAGAACCCCTCTTTGAGATTTAGAGATACGTCCACAGTGCATTCCCCGTAAGTCTCACCCTATTTTTGGAAAAACACGGTTGACTCTTACGTGAAAGAACAGAATAAACATACAGTCTTTCATTCTGTGATATGATGGCATGTCATTACAATCTCTATGAGCTTGTGGCACTTCACTTCAACATTCCCATGGCAGTCTCCTTTGGGGTGGGTCCTGAAGCCCAGAGGGTGCCACCACTCCTGCATTCTCACCTCCACACAGCACACAACCTTTGGATTCACACGGGTTCAGTGGAAGGGGTGAATGGGTGTCCCTGCTCTGGAAATGCCCTGCTGACTGCACAGGGCTGTTCTGAGCGTGGGGGTCTCATCCCCACTCAGGTCAGAGGCACCGAGCAGCCCTGGTTCCTTGGGGACATGTGGCATTGCCAGTGGCTGTGTGCAACTGGAGCTGACCAAAACCTCCAGCTCCAAGTCCAAACACAGAACGAGCAACTCTTGACTTTTCCTGTCCCTTTTTGTAGTAAACAAATGGTCCCAGAGGTTTTGTTGAGGGGCTGTTCCCCCTTGTCCGTGCTGGCCCCACATGCAGCCCTGACCTTCTGGCAGATGATGCTGCCCTGGCTGGGCTCTGGGTAGTGCATCACAAGGAATGTTGGGGAAGATGAAACAGGAAGGCCTCGTAAATATGATTGCTTAAATTCTGAGTATATGAAACCTGTAAGTGAAATAGAATTGAAAGCAAGTTTCGATCTCTACCCAAATCCACTACAAGGATCACAAGGATCTGCACGGAAAGACCCAGTTCCAGCTGCCTGATCTCAGCTGAGTCAAACGGGGCAGTGCTGGGAGGGAAATGCTGTGCAGGGGAGCCCTCACTGCCCCTGACCCTCCCCAGCAACACCCTGGCTCTGTGCGACATCCAGCCCTCAATTTTCTCCAGACAATCCCACCCAAAGGGGTCTCTCTGCTGAAATTCAGGGTCTCAGAGTGATGTGGTGTCTGAGCATCCCAGGACCTGGAAGGGCCATGGGGTGCCTGGCCCCCAGGAGCAGCTGCTCTCGGATCCTCAGGGCTCAGCAGCCGGGCCCTGTTTGGCTTCAGGGCTGTGCTCTGGTGACACTGAATTGTGCTATTTGCTCATAACTGAGAAAGGGACCAAATGTCTCATTCTGACTTCTGATAGACAAATCTGCTGCGAAGAAGTGTGGCTAGAGTACACACACACCCCTGTTTGATCTGCTTTTGACATGTATTTGCCTGTGGCCCTTGAAGTGACTCTGAGACCCAGAAGGGACTTGCCAGGCTGGTGTGGGGACTCCGTGGGGCTCCAGCACAGCCGTCACTGCCAGGCACTGGGCTGACTGGTGTTTGTGAAATGACATCACCTCCACTGCCAACACCTTCCTGGTGCCTTCTGAGAGGACAGCACCCTGACTCAGGTTTAAAAAAGGGAGTCTCATCTCCCCAGCACTCAGGTTCTGCTCCATGAAGTCACCCCAGTCCTGGGGTGGGAGGTGCAGGCAGGGGCTCTGAGCACATCCCATGACTCCAGGTGAGCTTCTCCTGCCCCATGTTCCTCTTCCAGGCATACCCTGGGTCTCCAGGTGAGCTTCTCCTGCCCCATGTTCCTCTTCCAGGGCGTACCCTGGTCTCCAGGTGAGCTTCTCCTGCCCCATGTTCCTCTTCCAGGCGTACCCTGGGTCTTGCTGTGTCTTGTCCCAGCAGGGACCAGCCCCAGCCCTCCCTTCCACTCTGACTGCAGCAGGACTGGTGGAGTTTGGGCCACTTGAAGCTTCCTCGTGGATGCCCATACCTGCTGTTCCTGGCTGGCAAACAGCACACCAGACCTGTCCTCCTCTGCACCGCCTTTCCCAGTTATTAAATATGGCCTGGCTGCCCTGAGTGTGGCAGTCCTGGTGCCACCTCCCAGCTGCGGGTGCGCTGAGTCAGGGCCATGTGCCTGGAGCCAGCCCCTGTGCAAAGCATGGGCTCTCCCCTCCATTCCCTTCCCCGTGCACAGCTACAACAAAGCAGATGCTGCTCTGGGGGCAGCTCCAGCCCCCAGGGTGCTCAGGTGGGGCTTAGCACAGCACGTGCATCCTTATGAGATCCCAGAACTAATGATATCGATGAGAAGATCAGCCTTTCGATGCCGGCAGTGGCTGAGCCCCAGGGCAGGGTGCGGGGGACAGGGACAGCTCCCAGCTGGGGGGCTCTGAGCTGCCCAGTGCTGTGGTCACGGGCTCCATGTGTGCTGGGATCAGGGGATGTGGGGGAGGGATGCTCTAGGAGCCTGGGGCTGTTACCCTCACACCAGCTGTGTTACTGGGGTGACAGCACCAAGGCCAGGGTGTCTCTGATTTGACTCGCAAGAGCCCCAGGCACGGACTCTGCTCTTGCTCCGGCCAGCCCGAAGGGTTTTTCTTCCTCGACACAGGGAAAGAGGGATGAAGCCCCCCCAGGGCAGGATTTTCCCTTCCACCACTGTCACAGTGAGTGCTTGGGGATAGCACAGGAGGGAGATCAAGCTGAGAAGCAGTTCTGGAGATGTTTGATTGCCTCCAACAATCAGCAGGGCCATAAGAAAACAAGGCAGAAGGTGAAAGGATGACTGATAGGGATGTCTGCCCCTCACAAATGCTGCGGGGTGTTTGCAGAAGGGCAGGACACTGCTCCAACCACAGCCTCAGGGTCCTTCCAAGAAGCAGCTCCCAGAGCAGAGCCATCCACCACACTGGGATGTCAAACCACCCCTGCACTGAGGAGGTCACAAACTCCCCAGGTGCTGCCCGTACCAAGATGCAGGGAGGGACTGAGGTCCCTTGGGCCATCCATTCCCAGAGGTCTCATTTGGGAGCCCCCTTGTCCCTCTGGAGGCTCAGCTCATGCCAGAGCCCTACCTTCCTGGCGCATGGAGGCCATCTGTGCTATCCCACACAGGCTCTGCTCTGGGGGTGCTGTTTGGACACAGCAGCACTGGCTTCTCTCCTGCCAGTGTAGCCATCCCTGATTGCAGGTGGCTCTCCAAGGGCTGCTCCTGTACCCACAGCAGCTGGGACACACAGACAGGGGTGGCAGCTGGGGCTGCTACTGCCCCTCTGTCACAGGGATGCTGGTTTGGCACCTGGGCTGGGCTGTGCAGGGGCTCCTTCCCCAGCAGCCCATGGATTCAGAGAGCCTCGGGGCTGGGGTCTGCAGCACCAGCCTTGGGAAGATGCATCACCTGCCAGACCTCCAGGCTGGGAGCTGGGGCTCTCCCCTGCTGCTGGGTTTGGGAAAGGTCCTTGTGGCAGCAGTAACCAACCCCCCAGCCACAGCAACAAAAACAAACCCAGAGGTGAGGTTTTCATAGTTAAAAGAGCATATTCCAGTGTGGAAAAGAGAGTTGGCTTGAAACTCGAGAGTCTCCAGTCCCGTGCCAGAGATGTCAATGCTCGCACCGGGCAGGGAATGGGTGTTGGGGACCCCTCAAATTATGCCAGCAGGTGGAGGGTCCAGCAGGATTTTCCCAAAGGGGATGCTCCCAGAAGGAGTTCTGTGTGGCCACAGGCTGGTGTGCCAGCACTGCACACTGCTGGGTGCCAGGGCAAATGCCCCAGTAAGGTTTGTTACAAGACTTGGTGGCCCTGGGCACAGCAGGCAACCCCTCTGCACCAGGCACAAGTCCTGGGAAGGGACACGGCAGGTCCTGGCTGCCAGACCCTCCCCCTACCCCAGCACCCCCATCAGCAGCACACCCAGTGCCACTGTTCAGTGTTGTGTCACCCCTGTGTCCCCACACACCCCAGGGAAGCTGCCTTACCTCGGACAAGCAGAGCTCGGACACGCTGACCCCTGGCTCGTCCCCAAGGCAGCAGCAAAACACTGGCAAAGCCACTTGCAGGTGAGGTGGGTGGCACACGGGGGAATGTGGCACATGGGGGGATGTGGCACTGTCCCTTTGTGTCGGGCACCACACCCCAGTGACAGGGCTGGTGTCATTTTGGGGCTGACGGCTCAGGCAGCCCCACGGTGGCCGGGCAGCAGGAAACGGCTCCGTGCCTCTGCAGTGCCGCAGCGAGGCTGAGGGATGTGATCACCTGTTTGATCTTCCTCGGGTTTGATGAGCCCCTTCTTTAGTTTATTAATTAGCTGCTGCTTGGGAGCTGTGGGAGTGTCCAAAGGCACCATCGGTCCCCAGGGCCACTGAGTGGGTGTCCCCTCGTGACTCAGAGGCTTTGCTGCTCATCCTGCTCCTCTCCCTGTTCCTCACCTGCTGTGGCTCCAGTTCCTCAGCCCTGAAGGAGACACCGATCCCACACAGCTCTCACCCAGCCCTCCCCCTCCCAACGCCACACCAGTGACCCTGTGCTGCTGCTGACACGATTCCAGGACAGCAGATGATGGAACACCTGTGGCCTGTGCACTCGGGGTGACCTGGGGATGCGTGGCACAACCACACCAAGAGGGGGGTGAGCTCACACCGGTGTGAGCTGGAGGTGACGAGGAGCAGGGGCTGCCTCCTCCCTGTCCTTGGCCCAGCCGAGGGAATGAGTGGCTCCAAGTGCACAGAGCCGAGCACCTGGGGCTGTTACAGTGACACCAGTCTCTGGGAAAACACATCCCAACGTGAAGCAGGAGCTGAAGAGCGCTGTGAGGCAGGTCCAGTGCCACCTCAGGGTGCGCAAGAATCACAGAATCTCCTGAGCTGGGAGGGACCTGCAAGAATCATTGAGTCCAACTCCTGGCCCTGCACAGACACCACAACAAGCCCAGACTGTGGATTGCTGGCCAAACGCTCCTGGAGC
>VZTX01028415.1:0-16733 GCA_013400915.1 Pardalotus punctatus
CAAATCCTGATTCCTCCCGTCCTTCTCACAGCCATTGCCCCTTCCTTCATCTTATCCTTTTGTATTCATTGAGAGAGCCACACCTAAGGGAAGACATGGAACAGCTGGTGTGATTCCAGAGGGGACAAGTGTCCCCAGAGGTACAGACAAGTAAGAGAGGATTGAAAAAATAAGCAGAAAATAGATAAGATTGGGCTGAGGATGAAAATAGCCCTTGGATTTGTAGGGAGTTGATAAAAGAGAACACGGCTGGACTGCTCCCCATTTCCATGAGCCAAACTGGGAATTGTGGGCTGTTGTTTCTTTTCCAGGGTTCAGTCGGGAGAAGAAAAGCTTTGGGGTGACCTAATTGCCCTTTCCAGTGCCTGAAGGGAGCCTGCAAAAAAGATGGAGAGAGACTATTTCCAAGGGCCTGGAGTGCCAGGACAAGGGGAAATGGCCACCCACTGCCAGAGGGCAGGGTCAGATGGGATATTGGGAAGAAATTCTTCCCTGTGAGGGTGGGGAGGCCCTGGCACAGGTTGCCCAGAGAAGCTGTGGCTGCCCCTGGATCCCTGGAAGTGTCCAGGGCCAGGTTGGACAGGGCTTGGAGCAGCCTGGGATAGTGGAAGGTGTCCCTGCCCATGGCAGGGGGCTGGAACAAGATGGGCTTTAACGTGTCCCTCCCAGCCCACCCCTTCTGGGATTCTGAGATTCTATGAACTGCAGCAAAGAGTTGATTCAAAAGGAAAGGTTTAAATAACAGATCAGGTGAAGGTGTGGACATTCTTGATGAAGTTGTGGAATTTCCATTGCTTGTAGGGCCTTAAGAGCAAGTGAGACAAGCAATTCCCAGGAATGACCTGGAAAGAATTGTTTCTGCTTTGGAAGGAAAATGAAAATCTGTGGTTAAATGTAAGTGTGTGTAGATCAATAGAGCACACAGATCTATCAATAGATGGATCTACCTATCAGTAAATAGATCTTCAGATCACCATAAATCTGGATCAATAGATCTGTAGATCACCATAAATCTGGATCAATATATCTGTAGCTCACTAAATGGGAACCAGTAGGTATGTAACGTGTTATAAATCTGTCTGGATCAATAGATCTGTGTCTCACTATAAATCTGCTTGGATCAATAGGTCTGAAGCTCATTGTTGATCTGTCTAGATCAAAAGATCTGTGGCCCAGCAGCCGTGTGAGCTGCTCAGGTTTCACAGGGACATAACTCCAGTGACTCCTGGTGGCCCCTGCACCCTCCGTTTGTCCCCTTTCACTCTTAATGCACTGACCCAACACAGAAAGGGCCACCCACAGAGCTGCACATTCCAAACACGAGCTCCAGACTCAGACCAGCGGATCCGAGCCCACGGCAGGGGCTGGAATGAGATGGTCTTTGAGGTCCCTTCCGACCCAAACCACTTCATGGTTCTGGTCACAGAATATGTTGAGCTGGAAGGGACCCGCAGGGATCAAGTCCAACCCCTGGCCCTGCACAGACACCCCATCAATCCCACCCTGTGCATCCCTGGGAGCGTTGTCCAAACACTCCTGGAGCTCTGGCAGCCTTGGGGCTGGGACCATTCCCTGGGGAGCCTGGTCAGCACCTCACCACCCTCTGGGGAAGAACCTTTTCCTGATCTCTAACCTAAACCTTCCCTGACACAATTCCAGCCATTCCCCAGGTTCTGTCCCTGGTCACAGAGCAGAGGGCAGTGTCTGTGCCTCCCCACACTCCAATCTTTAACCTCACTGTACAAATCTGCTCCTTCACTTCTCTCTGCCTTCTGTCACCAGCCCAGGGATTTTCTCTCTCCCAAGGCTTGTTTTCTATCTGGAGGCTCTTCTGATCCTCCCCTGACCTGTGTCCTGGAGAGACACCTGTGATCCAAGTGTGGGACATCCTCTACCAGAGCAGGGCTCGCAGAGGATCCCCACAGTGAGGGATGGCATCCATGGGCTGCTGTGACCCACCTGGGGACAGCGGGCACAACTTCTGGAGGCACCTTCTGGAACACCCAGAGATGATGTCATCACAGTGCCGTGCAGAGCTTTATCAGGTAATAAACGCTAACATTCCTCAGTCCCGGAAACCAGAGTGTTGCTGGAATTGATTTGTTATTTTTATGAAGGAGAAGATGAAAGGCTGGTGGGACAGAAAGCCCCAATAACCTGGATACCAACTGACTGAACACCCACATCCTCCCATAAAACTTCACCACAAATGAGAGTGGTTTGTAATCGGCCCTTTGTCGGCTTTGAGTGATCTAGCCTCAGGAGCCAGGACCTGCAATTGCCCCTGTTTCACATGGAACAAACATTATTCCTTCCATAAATTCTTCGAGGCAGAGCACCTGTTTTATTTGCATTAATTTGTCCAGCCTCTTTTCCAAGCCAGCAGTCTCCTGACTTCCTCTACTCACAAACCCCACAAGTGCCTCTCAGAGATGCCAGTCCCTGACTGATTTAACTGATGGCTCTTTTTTGATGCTGTTTCTCGTGGGGAGCTGCAGAATCCCTGACCCAACAGAGGCAAGGCTGCCACAGGCCCACCAGGCTCAGCGGGGCTGGGGCTGTGTCCCAGTAGCTGCACATCAACCCAGTAGCTGCTCCTGGATCTTCCCCTTTGACCCCTCCACACTCCAAAATCTCTCCTGCAGTTGGCCAGGTCCCCCTGAACCTCTGGCAGTCAAATTCTCCGGTTTCCACACCCTCACACACATGCAGACTCCTGGCTCTGGAGGCTCTTACCCATCTGGTCAGCTCGTCTGGCTGGACACTCCCTGGGATCACGTCCCCATATCCCATGGCTCCAGCCCCTGGCACTCGAGCCCTCCACCCACAGTCCCACTTCAGAGGGGCTCTCAGACCTCCCTGCAGAGGGAATAAACCATCCCTGACCCAGGAAACGATTTAGGAGTGGAGGTTAATGAGAAGCCAGGTCACAGTGAGCTGATCAGGATCACACTACCCAGTAAACTCTTCACACAGCACTGGTCACTCTTGTCCCCTGAGCTTTACTTTTTCCCTCTGTTTGCTCCTCTCCAAATTCCATCAACACCTCCATTTCCCCACCTTTGGTTCCTCCACTAAACATTCTACAGTAAACCTAACGGGCTCCTGAACTTGCCTTCCCATGCACTTCATAATGTTCCCCACTCCCTGTACTGGGAGAGAGGGAGAAGAGAGCGGTTGGTTGGACAGGACCTAAAGCTCCTCCGGTTCCACCCCCTGCCACGAGCAGGGACACCTTCCACTATCCCAGGGTGCTCCAAGCCCTGTCCAGCCTGGCTTTGGACACTGCCAGGGATCCAGGGACAGCCACAGCTTCTCTGGACACCCTGTGCCAGGGCCTCCCCACCCTCACAGGGAAGAATTTCTTCCCAATATCCCATCTAACCCTGCCCTCTGTCAGTGGGAAGCCATTCCCCCTTGTCCTGTCCCTCCAGACCTTGTCCAAGTCCCTCTCCAGCTCTCTTGGAGCCCCTTTAGGCACTGGAAAGGGCTCTGAGCTCTCCCAGGAGCCTTCTCCAGGTGAGCACCCCCAGCTCTCCCAGCCTGGCTCCAGAGCAGAGGGGCTCCAGCCCTTGGAGCATCTCCATGTCCCTCCCAGACATTTGTTGACTGGCAATGACAAACGTGGCTTAGGTCACATCTCAACATGCTCAAATTACTACAAATTACTACAGGACAATCCCTTGGCACAATCTGTTTTCCTCCTGGAACGAGGAAGAGAATTCTCTGTGTGATCTTCTGTGAATTCACCGATTTCTAGTGATGAGTTATCTCTGCTGTTGCCTTATCAGGGTTCAGACCTTCCGCCCTTCCCCAAAACAATCTGTTCAACAGTTGGATTGCTGGAATGGGACCTTTGTTATTCCTGCAAGTTCCGTGTTGTTCTCGGTGCCTTTGTGTGCTCACTCACCCACATCTGTCCCCGCTGACCTCATTCAGAGCCATCACAAGAGCTCTGTGAAGGCCCCGAAGGTCTGAGTCAACAAGAGATCAAAGATAAGGCACAATTTAGAGCACAAAAAGGTAAATTATACCAGACAAAGGCAATTTAGCACAACGATCAGGCGGCGGGTTCTGAATAATCACAAATATTTATTTTTCACCCACAAATATGCACCCCACTTGGTACAAGCTTTGAAAATACCAAAAGAAAAAAAAATATTAAAAAAGTCAGAGCTATTAAAAGCCAAGCACCTCATGAGCAAACTGAGACATGGATCCTTGGAAGTATCACAAAAATATCATTGGATGTCCCTCTCTGAAGGAGTCTGGCAATAACAGACGCTCCATGATTAACCTGTTCTTCATAATTACCCAGCTCACCATTTGCCTCTCCTCTTTCCCAGATTAAAGAATTTTATCTCCCCCCTCCTGATGTGTCACAGACCCCTGACCTCCTCAGTCACCCTGCACTGGATTTTGCAGGGTTTTTTCCCAGGTATCTCCCAGTTTAGATTCTATTAAAATCCTTTTCCCACCATTGGACATCTATCAAGAGACAGCAAAAATTCAAAATTTCCTGGAATAAATCACCTGAGTGACAATTCAGTGCAGGCCCCAGCTGGGAGACACTGAGCTGTGGGGTATTTGTTATTTAATGCAGGTGAATGCTAACAGGGATATTGGGATTCACTGTGTCACCCCATCCACTGGAACAGCAAAGCAGAACATTTACTGACCTGGTCCTAAAGTGTCTCACCATGACAGGACTGAAAACAGCAATAAAATACCTTTATCATCAATTCTGATTCCAGTACCTGGAATCAGAAACACAGGATTTGTCTTTCAGATTCCTGGAAAAAAAAAAAAAAATCTGAGTGTTTCTATCTCTACTCTGATATTTTTATCAGAACAGGGTAGTCATGCAAGCTATTTAATGCAAATTCTCTTTGGCTGTGCCGTTGCTTTTATGGGCTTCTTATTGCCCATAAACCAAATTATATCATCACTGGTACTTTCTCTGACCCTTTAGTTAAAATGTTACCCCAAGGACAATCACACCTTTGTGTTCAGTGTTTGCTGAGCACTCCGGGATCCTTGGATTTTCATGGGGTGGGAGCAGAGCCCCACCCAGGGATGAGACCAACCCCATCAACACTGCCTCCAATCATTCTGCATTTTTCCCAGGATAAGTCCTTGGCATTGAAATTTCCTCCAAAAACAGCTTCATTTTAAATCAGCAAATCCTGGTTCTCTCTGTCCTAGGTGGGGGCATGTCAGAAATTCACTGATATTAAACTAAAGGACAAAAAAAGGGAGACTGAGCACTGGAATGGGCTGCTCAGGGAGCTTGTGGAGTCTCCATCTTTGGAGACATTCAAAAGTCATCTGGAAATGGTCCAGGTTCCAGGGAGATGGGACTGAATGACCCCCATGTCCCTTCCAACCTCAACCACTTCAGGATTCTGTGAAGAAATGGGTTTCAGCATTCATATTTTTTGAGCATTTGAAAGGAAGGAAATGTTTTTGCTGATAAAACAAGTTTCTTTCCTGCTTGCCTGAAATTCTGTCTGGATGTTTCCCTTTAGGGAAAATTAAAAAATAAGAAAATAAAAAAGGGAAAAAAGAAAAAATTAAAAAGCAAGGGTTAAAAAACATTCGGAAATACAGGAAGAATATGGGCAAACCAGGACATGGTAATGGCCAGGTGGGTGGGAAGACAGAGGTTAATGGGAATAGAAGCAAATAAAGACAGAATTTCTGGATAGAAGGGATACAGGAATGGGACTAGAGGGTAACGTGGGTGGGAATTGGAAAGAAATGATGGGATTAGGATTTTAATAGGATCTAAAGCTGGTTGTTTGAGAACACTGGTGGCTAAAATTAGAGGAGAGAGTAAAACTATGAGAAATACATAGAAATTATATATTTTAAACTAAGAAAAAAATATCAGTCCAGGAAATTTTGAGCTTCAGCAGAATAGAGGGAGAAATGGGCCGGAAAATCCCACAAAGACCAGGAGAGTCACAGGGCAGGAATGAAAGGGGAGGAATAATGAAATCTGGGGAAAGAGCCACATTATAGAATCAAAGAGGAAAAGAAAGAAACAACTCAAACTCCAAAAATTAAAGAAGAGAGACTGGGGATGTGCCAGTAGGAAGGACCAGATCTGGCAGCAATAAGTAGAATAAAAGGATGAATCAGGCAAGGCCTGGATGATGCAGACATTTGGAAGAGCTAAGCATAGTGAGGAGAAAGGTAAGAGAAATTTGGGGGAAAGATGAGGCAAATTTAAGGGAGTACAGGCAGAAAAGTCTGTGCATCCAATAATAGTGAGAAGAGGAGAAATCCTTCCTGATGACTGCAGACATCGTAACACAGAATTACACAAAGGGATGAGGGGAATCAGGGGCTCTGAGTGGCAAGTGCTGGACATAGGGAAGAGCTGCCAGTCTCTGGATTAACCAGTGCTTCAAGGAGCTCTTGGAATTATGGAATTGATTGAATTTGTCATCTCAGTGCTCACCAGCTGGCAAAAAAAATCCAGTATTGGGAGCTGGCAATAAAGGAGTGTTATTATTGCTGAGCTTCAGGCCTGGGGGTGGCCACACTGCCCTTCATACGGATCAGAAAGGAAGGGAGAATGATTCAGAATGAAAAATTCCCACATTCCAAAGCCAAAAAGACCACCCTGCATGTGCCCAGTGTGAACTGGGATTTAACATGTTCTAGAGAAAGGTGTGCATATGTTAAAGAGGAATCTGTGTGTGGTTAAGGGATGTGGATGTAAAATCTGTGTTTATGGCATCACTGAGCCATGAGAATGGATATTAAAGGAAGCTGATTTGTGTGACAAAGAATAAAGAATGAGGGATGCCTGTGATCAGCTCCAAGGGTTGAAATGTGATTGCTCCAATATTCAGGTTGCGTCACTCTTCAAAAAGCCCGATCTGCACAAGACCAGGCATTTCTGCTGGGGAATATATTTACCTTTGAATCCCATTTCCCTAAAAAAGGGAGTTCTTTGCACACACTGCTCTGATTTAATGCTCTTGGTTTAGTGACATGCACAGTAAGTGGGATTTAGAGCAAAATCATGTGTCCTCCTGATTCACTTCCATCACAACACTGATTAAATTCTGCCAACACTTCCCAGGTAATGCTGGCAGACAGGGAAACCTGCTGGATTTAGAGTTCAGCACTGTGGAAGGGCCCCAGTGACCCAGCCTGGCCTCTGGTTAGAGGCAGACTGGAATTACAGTATTGATCCTTTGCAGGATCTGTTCACACCACTCCTACATCATTCCTTGCCTTCTTCTGCCCATTGCCCCCTTGTTACCTGTTCTGAGTATTCCTTATGAACAGCAATACAGAAATATGATCTGGAATTTTCCAATCAGAGCCCAGAGCTAAGTGTTGATTGTCTGTAAATCTCATATGAGGAGAAAGATATCAGCACCAGGCTGACGTCTGTCCTCTCATTAGTGATGAAACGTTAATAGCAAATCAGAGAATGCCAGTCTGGTCTGGGTTGGGATGGACCTTGAAGCCCATCCTGTACCACACCTGCCATGGGCAGGGTCACCTTCCATCATCCCAGGTAGCTCCAAGCCCTGTCCAGCCTGATCTTGGCTCCCCATTCCCTGCTGGGATTCAGGAATCACTTACAGAATGCAAGTGGAGAAAAGGAATTAACTTTAATATAAGTGGAACAGGGCAAATAATGGATTTGGAAACGAGAAGGCTGTGGGAGGTAACACAAGCCTGATGGTCTGGTGAAAAATAAGGGAATTAACACCTGAGGGAGCTGAGCAGGGCAGAGCAAACACTGTCATCAGGTTCAACCAAGAGTTCAGATTTTAAGGAATCATGTGGATGAGGTGGATGTGAAATGTATTGGGGAAGTCAGCGTGCAGGTCAGGGACAGATTTGGGGCCAGGGACAGTAAAGAGCATCAGACAGAGCCCCATGATCACCAGGCAGGTCCATCATGAAGAGAGAAGTCCCAGCTCAAGCCAGGGGGGTTCTGTGGGTTGGGGTCCATGGCCAGGCTCACTCAGGTGGTGAGGACCAGCACCCCGAGGTACCTGGCTGTGGTGGAGAGCAGCACCCCTCCAACAAAGCCCTGAGCTGCCTGACACGCAGCCCAGGGGCAGGTGGAGGACTCAGGTTACCTCAGGTCCATTAGAGCTCCCTCAGTGCCCTCAGATCCACGACTGATGGCACCAAAAGACCTTGAAAACGCAGAGCAGGGTCTGTGGGGTGAGAGGCTGCTCTTTGGGGACAGGAGCAGCCAGTCCCAGCCTGGTGGCACTGCTGGGTTGTGGGCTGGATTTGACCTTTTCCAACTTAACGATTCTGTGAATCACAGCAGCTCCTGCGGGGCACTCCTGGCATGTGCTGACCTGCTGCAGATAACAGCTCTATGTGGAACGGTATTTCTCTGATTGACCTCCAAACCCTCAATATCCCAACAGGGAATGCCATCAGACCTTTCCAACCCCCGACAATCCTGTAGGGAAGGGCAGCCAGGCTGAGGGGGGTGCTCAGTTGCTCTGAGTTACTCATTTCAGAGGAATTAGAGACAGGTTTTGTAGATTTTAGCAGAGTGAAGCACGTTTTGGGTCTGGGAGGAAATCTCCTACAGGTGTTCCCAGCTCTGCTCCTCTCTGCTCAGAGAAGGACCTGTGGAACAGGGGGAGCTGACAGCTGGAACTGCAAGGACACAGGAACATTTCTCCAGGTTGTTTTTCTTTATCTCTGCTTGTCTTCCCACCCATGGGAGGTTTCATCAAGATCAGACATGCACATTATCTCCTCTCACCCCCTCTCAGCTGCCTGAGAGCCAGGTTCACATGCAGGCAGGAGAAGGGAGGAGTTTGGAGCTCAGTCTGTGGACTGGGGCTCAGCTCTCCATGTGTAGGGCAGATATTCCTGCCAGGCTTCTGTGCCAGAGGAAAAGCCGGCTTCAGTTCTGTGCTCTGGGGGCTTTAGAAACGCCCTCTTCACACACAGCTGTGTTTCTGTGAGCTGTGAAATGCCCTAAACCAGGCAGCAGGTTCCAGGCAGAGCATGTTCCAGGCTCCCAGTCCCAGACTGGGATGGCCACACTGAGCAGTGCCTGGAATTTCCCTCTGACAGCTTTTCATTCATGTGAAGTGAAGCTCATGTACTTCAGCTCTCACCAATCCTGCTCTTGGCCCATCAGTTCCCAGCTTTCCTTAAAATAGTACAATTCTGTCATTATTTGTGCTCCAATGTGTGCTCAAGACACAACCTGGACCTTCCATCCCCAACCCAAAAGCTTAAAAACCCCCACTTCTTCCTGCTCAAGCAAAGCCAAAGTCCTCTCCAGACCCATGGATCCAGGAGGTGGATCTTTCAGGAAACCCCCATGTCTCAAGGGGTAATTGATAAGATCACAGATGATCACACAAGATCCCATCCTCAATGTCATGCACACAAGGCCATGTATGACCTGTACCCAGTTTGGGTAGTCCCAGGTAAAAAGAAGGCACAAACTCCAAGGTAATTGGAAGGGTCTTCCATTTTTATAGCCCAGCATCAAAATGTGTATTTCTTGGATGTTCTCTCATTTTCCTTTTTAAACCCACTATTAGACCAATATGTGAATGCCATCTTAAGCTCAGAATTAAACAGCACAATAAAATCAGGTCTTAAAGCCTGTGAACATTAAACATAAGTACTAGAAATGGTAGGAGAGCTCATTGCAGGAAAATCCTGAGACACATTCGCTCTTCAATAATTTACTTTTCACTTTTTCTGGTCTGATTAGGTGTTCATTGGCATTACAGAGAGCAGGGAAAAGGAGACAATTTCACTTCCATAAGAGCCATAAATCAGAAAGGAACCTAGAGCTCTGACAAAACCCACTGTGTAGGGCAGCAAGTCCAGCCCTGGCACTGGGCTGCTCCAAAGGCTTTTACTGGACCTTTGTGGGACCCCTGCATGAAATTACCCACTAAAATATTTTCTGTAAGTCAAGAGCTGTTGAATTAGAGGGTGGAAATACTAAAACTCAAGACTGAACTAGTGTAATCAACTTGCTTTGAACATGATCCACTCAGCCCGGTGATGGAAGAAAAAAATCCAGACAGCATCTGAAAACAGTCCCAAGAATTTAGTCTGGAATTCATCTGATGGAGATTTTTGAGGGTTGCCCCCAATGTCCCCAAGTGGTGGGATTGTTGGGGTGTCCTGTGCAGGGCCAGGAGTTGGATTCGATGATTCTTTTAGGTCCTTCCAACTTGGAATATTCTATGATTCTGGGATTCATCTGATACTCCTTCACGAGGAAAAGCTTCCCACACTTATACCTGAATAGTTTTAATTCTCTACGTTGGTTCTATTTAAACTTTCATACTACATCTCACACTGGTTTGAGGTTCTGGCAATGATCCTGAAAAGTCTCTTTAGGGCTTTTTTGTTGTCATTTTTGTTACAAGTCTATTTATTTCCTCTCCTGGATGAGAATACTGGGACCAGTTCATACCATTGTTCTCTACAAGATGAGAACAGTTTTACAGACTTCTCATGTAAGTATAACACAGGAGCTTTCCATGTATTTTATTTAATATTTAATTCAGTGGTTTATGTATTCTATTTAATATTTAATTTAGTGTCAGCCTCCTGTGTCACAAAGATCCTCACAAACTCATGCTCTAAAAATTATATTTTTGTCCCTTGATAGCTGCAGATCAAAGAGAAGAGCAAAGGCAGTTGGGGTGTGACTGTTCTCTCTGAAGCAACATCAGTGTGATCATATCTGAAGTTGTGTTGCACCCTGACCTTGAAATGTGCTTTTTCAGAACACAATGATCACCTGTTCAGAGTTTCTTCATGTTGACCAACAAATCTGAATGAGCTTATACAACATTTGCTTAGCATTTGTTACTTTTCCCAGTTTTCAGTTCAAGAAATCATGTGAAAATTCAGTTTTTAAACCAACCTACAAAATTCCCAGCTAATAGTGGTCTAACAGTGGATTTAAAAAGAAAAATGAGAGAACACCCAAGAAATACACATTTTGATGCTGGGGTATAAAAATGGAAAAATCTTCCAAGCACCTGAGACTTTGTATCTGGGACTCCCAGATTCCCAGCCCAGTTTCAGGACTCTGTTTTCCCAGTCTGGTCTCTGTGCTTTGGACCAGACAGGGATACAAGACAATTTCCATGCCCAGATTTTCCACACAAGGCTGTTTATGAGCATCTCTGTGACTTGGGACAGGGCTTGGAGCTCTGGGGAAGCAGCGGCTTTGCACAGATTTCTGTTCCCAGGTTTGTACACCGACATCAACCATCAATCCACGATAGTCCTTGAGTCACTGAGAGGTTGAGGGAGAAAAAAGTAAACTAAAAATACACTCTTGATCTGGGGGTATCTGACAGTGCCAGGGGACGTTGGCTGATGCTCCAGTTCAGGCTTTCCCATCCCCTGGCAAGGTGCAGTGGGGTGAGATAACAGAGATGAACCAGCAGCTCCCTGCTCTGAGCTGTGATAGCTGAAGGCTTTCTTATCTCTGCAATAAAGGCAGTGAAAACCAGCAGATATTTCCTTGAAACTCATCCTGGCTTTCCTTCCCTCGCTCCCTGGTGTTTATGTGCCTTGAAGGTGATGCTGATGGGTGCAGGGGTGGAGGAGGGGCAGCAGCTTCCCTGTGTGAGGAGCCCTTTTCACCTTTTCCTAAATAAATACAGCAAATAAATCCTAAAGCCGGGGGTTACTTCTTAAAGCAAATCTTCTCCATTAAAGCAGCAACACCCTGTCGTTTAACACATACACACCCCTCCAGAGGCTGGTACATCCCCATGTTGGACTCGCTGATCCCTTCCAGCTCAGGATATCCTGGGATTCTGTATCCCATAATTGATATCAGCAGTTCCTCAGGTCAGTCTGGGGCTCCTGCAGAGGATGAAACCTGCAGGGTGAGGCTGGTGGTGGCCCTGGCAGTGCTGGGTTAATGGTTGCACTCCATGATCCCAAAGGGCTTTTCCAGCCTTAACAATTCCATGATTCTGTGATTCCCACAGACTCTGCAGGTGTCTGAGCTGGTAACCAGCCTGATGAAATCCCTGCTCTGCTCTGAGCCACAGCTCCAGTTCCCAGAGAGAGCTGGCAAACAGCCCTCAAAATCTGAGTTCTGGACAGGCTTTCTAAGCCTGTTCTGACATTGGTGCTCCACTCCTGGCTCTTGGCTTCCTTTATTTGTCATCCTTTCCAGATGATCTTTATCCAACCCAGGCCATTCTATGATGTTTCTTTCCCTGTGTGCCCCTCTCTCCTCCCTCCTCAGGGACACAACCCTCCTGCTGCCTAATCAACCCCCCAAACCCACAAATCTCAGCCAGTGAGCACAAAATGGATCTTTTGTGCCCTCCTTTATCCCCCTTTTTCCCTCTCCAGTGCTCTGCACACCCGGCTAAACAAGCCTGGGGTGTTCCTGGGGATGGCACCGGCTCCAAAGGCGCAGATTTGTGGGAAGCTCTCCAGTCCAGCCCTCCTGCCCCACCTGAGCACTGGCAGTGTTTCTGCAGGATCTTGATTCTAATCCTGTTCCCAGGAAGTCTCCCTGGCAAAATGCATAACCTCCTTCCCTACAGGAGCTTCCCAAAAGCTGCTCTGCTGGGACCTGAGAATTTCTCACATCAGTTTTAAGAGAAAATAATAAATCCCTTCTCTATTCAGGGAAATAATTTTCAGTTTAAAATAAGCCTCTGTAGTCCTTTGAGTCAGGAAATCCCATTTCCCAGAGGTGCCAATTTCAAGGCAGCAGGAAGAGCCATAGTGAGAGATTCTCTCTTTGGAATTTGATCTGGATGTTTTTTGTCCTGGAATAGTCAACATACTGGATGTAAGGATTCTCTTCTACACCCTCACACCTTTCCTGTCAAATGAAATAGGAGTTTATACATTTAATGTTACTTTTCTAACATAATTTCTGGATTTAAGCACCAAATTCCTGGGATAATGGTGCAGCTTTGGAGCACTGACAGTCTTGGTAGAACTTGGTTGCTGAGTTGAAGGCCCCAGATAAAAAAATGGAGATAATAATTCAACAGTTACAAGTAGGAGGGAAAGATTTAAAATCTCTGATATAGACTTATATTACCATGAGGGAGCTGGGAAAGGGCTCAGCCTGGAGGAAAGGAGGCTCAGGGGGACCTTGTGGCTCTGCACAGCTCCTGACAGGAGGGGACAGCCGGGGGGGATCAGGTTGTGCTCCCAGGGAAAAAGGGACAGAACAAGAGGAAATGGCCTCAAGCTGTGCCAGGGGAGGATCAGGTTGGACATCAGGAGGAATTTCTTCCTGGAAAGGGGGGTCAGGCCTTGGCAGGGGCTGCCCAGGGAGGGGGTGGAGTGCCCATCCCTGGAGGTGTCCAAGGAAGGCCTGGATGTGGCACTGAGTGCTCTGGGCTGGGACAAGGGGGGGATCAGGCACAGGTTGGAGTCAATGATCCTGGAGAGCTTTTTCCAACCTCAATGGTTCTGTGATTCTGGGACCACAAACTGGTTTAAGTTCAGGACATTATTAAAAGATCTTTTATTCAGGGAAGCACCAGACATGAAACACCTTCTATGGGGAAAAAACAAGTAGGCAAGAAGAGTATCCTAAAACAAAACCCACCAACAACATAAGCAAAGAAAAAAAAAACAACCACACATTATTCCTAGTTTTTATTTCCTATATAGCATATAAACATGGGCAGATCCTTTCTTCACAATCTTGCCGCCAATAAATAAAACAACAGGCAATGCTTTCATTTCAAGGTGATTCCAGCAGTGCAGTTTGGAATTCCTTCCTCCTAAAGAGAGTTAAAGAACATTGATATCCAGGCAGCAAAGAATTCCTGTGCTCCTCTAGGCCCATTCCCTAAATCAGTAACAATCAGTACAAGGAAAAGTCTGGTTTCTGGCTGTGGAAGTGTTCCTAAACATCAGGAATTTATCTCTAATTCCTTGCTGCAGTTCTGCTACAAACTCAGTAGACAGGGAGGGAACAGGATCCAACATATTGGGAAGGAGGGCTGGGGAAAGGGATAACCCAGTGCTGCTTTGTGTGTAGGGGAGGCCAAATCACAGGCAGATATTAAATATTAGATTTTAATTATCAGACAATAAATATTAGCTACTAAATATTACATATTAAATATTAGCTATTCAAAAGGCTGCAGGAGATGCTGAGTTTCACCCAGCTTGTTCAAATCAAGTGTGGCTGCAGTGGGAGATGGAGCCCAGGAATATTGACTGGTGAAAGTACGTGATGCTGCCATAGGAAGGCACAAACTTCCCACCTGGACATATTTGTGTGGGTTTTTCCATCTTCACTCAGAAGCAGCCAGCACAGGCAAAGATCTCACACAGTTTGTCCTCGGCAGCCAAGCCTGTCCTGGAGAAAGGAGGGATTCAGTTGGATGCCAGGAGGGCAGAGCCACATGTCAAAGCATTTGGAGACTCCTTTCCACTCCTGTTTTATTATTTGAAAGTTCCTTGAAGGTACTACTACTCTAAGTAAAATTAGCTTGTGCTAAAATTTAGCTTAAGAAATTAAATCAAACCTAAGTTCATTAGAATAGGACTATCCAGAGGCAAGAGGACAACAGGACATGGCAGCATTTCTTCCTAAGGTGTCCCTTATACTGGACAGTAGATAAATGCAATATAACATAAAAAGCAAACACTGCAGCAGCAGCAGCCCATGGTAGAGGGACTTTGGACAAGGGGGAACGTCTTAAGCTGAAGGAGGGTAGATTCAGATGGGATATTGGGAGGAAATTCCTCCCTGTGAGGATGGTGAGGCCCTGGCACAGCTTGCCCAGAGCAGAATCAAAAATCTGTTTCCAAGTGCATTAAAAAAAACCTACACCTACAAAAAGGTGCCAAACACACTGCAGTTAAAGGTGGTTCAGGCACAGGTTCCCTGAACTGCAGGGAAACTGTCCCAAGCCTGGCTTTGGGCCACTCCCCCCTGCACACTGTTCTCCACACCAGCCAGGGGTTGGAGGCCAGGGGTTTTGGAGCCCCTCGGGGACCCTCCAGCCCCACTGCCAGCGAGCAATGACACTGCCAGCGCCTGCAGCCCTCACCCCAACTCATGTCACTCAGTGGGTACTTCCTGATGTGGTACTTGGGGACATGGGTCAGGGGTGGCCTTGGCAGTCGGACCCGATGGTCTCAAAGGGCTTTTCCAACCTCAGGGACTCCATGGGACACCCAGGAACTGACCCAGCTGCACAGATAGGCATTGGAAGCAGTTACAGACTATACTGCCATGAGCCAGAGCACTTCAGGGTATCATGAACAGAGTACATAAAGCAGGAAAAACATACCCAGTTACCCCTTTTATCCTGCTCTGTGGTTTGCAAGTGGGGCATGAACACCATTGTGTTCTGATCTTGGCACCTCCAAGAAAAGTAACCATTAAGGTGGCACTGAAGATACCACTTTTCTGACACTCCTGCCCCAGAACCATGGCCCAGCAGGTTTCTGTGGGAATCTGAATTATTTCAGAAACTGCACATCCCTAAAGCTGTGCCTTGGGAACACAGAGTTTCCCACAAGCATTTTATAGTCCAAGCTGTATTTCCAGCAGATTCCAAGACAGTTTAAATCAGAACGAGGTGACTTGGTGACAGCACAGCATTAGATCGGGCACATCAGGAGACTCACAAGACATTCATTACGGACTCTCCATTCCCTTCACTGCATCTGCCACATCCTCATTTCTCACACATCCTCAGTTCTGTTCCAAGGACTCCCATCAGGAAATGGATCACTGTTCCCAGAAGCAAATCCCCAAGGTGGTTTCTACTCTCTGCAAACAGCAGGAATGACAAAGGATAGCTGCTGTCATAGAGAAAAAACAGAGGATTGTCATTATCAGACACCTTTCCCTGTGAGGACTTCAGTTTCCACCTCCATCCCTGATCAGCTCTGCCTTGGTACCACCCACCTGCTCCAAAAAAGCCCCTGTGGGGTTTAACTGCAGCCTTTTGGATCCGGCCATGCCCACTGCTCTGAGGCAGCACTGACCCCACAGCAGGGGAACACCTGAACAGGTACAGCCAGGGGCAAACCAAGGCCACGCAGTCCTGCAGCACAGCTTATTGTGCTTCATGGCTGCAGGTTTTTGGTACAGATTCGCTGTGATTTAACCTGGTCAAAAACATCTGGCAAAATTCAGTAATAACCCAGAAGATCAAGTGAATCACCTGTGTGTTATCTCAGTCAGTTCAGCTGGGTTTTGTGGGAGTGAAACTGTGTTTGAACCTTTACAGAACTGTTCCAGTGCATTTCCACAACATAAAAATTAAGGGTTTTTGCTTTTATTTTCTTCCATGACAATGTGGGGTGTTTGGGTTGTTGCCTGCATAAATCCATACAGTTTCTGAAAGTTTCAGAGTTTGGGGCTTCTGAGAAAGACAAATCTGCTTGGATTTACGGAGTCAGAAACCAAAACCTTTCCCCAAAACTGCTTTGTTATTCCCCACACACACATATATCTTTATGTATTTACACTCATCTATTTAGACTATGTCTATTTGCACTTACTATATAGAATACCTACTTAGAGATCTATTGACGCATATCTGTTTAACTTACATAAACACACAAAACGTTTAGACGTCTGTATTTTGACACTTTAATATCATTTCAGACTTCTTTATTTCGACTTAGATATCTGCTTACATCGCCCCGCTGACACTGCGATGTGCTCAAAGAAGCGACACAGCGGCCGCTCTCGCTGCCCCGCTCCGCCGCTCCCAGGGAGG
>VZTX01028416.1:0-11674 GCA_013400915.1 Pardalotus punctatus
GTAGGTCCCTGGCATTTGGGCAGAGTCAAACCTTGACAGCCCTACTGGTCAGGAGCTCTGAGACAAACCTCAATGCTTTGCTCAGGCTGGGGCTCTCGTGTATGAGATAGACACTGATGTATGGGAGAGAGTCCCACAGGTGCTAGTGAAGTGGGTGCACCTTGAGCACAGGGTATCCAAGGAAAGGCTGTGGGAGCTGGATTATTTCAATCCTGTGAAGAGAAGATTTCAGTGAAGAGGTCATTGGTGTCTTCAAGTAAGAGAGAAGACAGGGCAAACTGACCACAGGTGCCCAGTGATGAGTCAAGAGAAATCAAAAAATTTAGATTTGATGAAATGATTTCATTATCTTTTCCTTTTCCTTTTCCTTTTCCTTTTCCTTTTCCTTTTCCTTTTCCTTTTCCTTTTCCTTTTCCTTTTCCTTTTCCTTTTCCTTTTCCTTTTCCTTTTCCTTTTCCTTTTCCTTTTCCTTTTCCTTTTCCTTTTCCTTTTCCTTTTCCTTTTCCTTTTCCTTTTCCNCTTTCTCTCCTTTTTTTCTTTTTTTCCCCCCTTTATTTTTTTTCCTTTCCTTTCCCCTTCTCTCCCCCTCTACCCCTCAGAGGCAATCAAACTCTAGTAGCCCTCCTTTAGAAGGAATCTGAACTAGAAGGCCTCCAGATAGATATTCCAACATCAACTCTACTGCAGTTATATCCTTTTATGATACCTCTGTATCAGTACGAGCAGTGGTGGGATGGAAAGGTCTGAGAGGCCTTTTCACTCTGATGTTTATCACTGGCTAGGTCTTTCTTGTATACATTCCTTATTAAAACTAAAGAATTCAGCCCAGCTGAAGAAAATTAATACAGATAATTCAACACTGAAAAAAGTTAAACTAAAACAAAACTATGAAAAAGTAAAAAACAAAAAGTAAGAAAACTTGCCAGAAGCGTAAGCACTCTCAAGATAAGACTATTTTTAAAGGGGAAAAAAGACTCTTAATATTTTCAAATATTAAAAGGCAGAACAAAATTTAAATCAAATTTTAGCTGAAATCTAGAACAATTTACAAAAAGAAAAAGTCAGAAATCAAAATCTTTCGCCAAAATGACAAAAAGATGATAGGGAAAACATAATAAGGACATTGATTCTTAAGATATCTTGTTGAAGGATTTGAAGATGAAACACATAGTGCTGGAATCCAGTTTGATCCTTGGTTAACAATTCATGGAGATGATTACAGCTGGTCTGTTCAAGTTTTCATGTTTACAGACACGAAGTGATTTATTAAATGCATATTATCATGAATATACATATATATATTATATAAAAACAGTATTTAGTCCTCAGATGTGAATGTCACATTCACAAATACATAGCGTACAAAAAACTCAATAAAGAAAGGAACAGCTAGTGTTTTCAGATTCTGCTATGACATTAAAAGCTTGCTTCTCTTTGTGATAAAAATGTAAAGTAACAAGAATCAAGGCAGAGCAGCTGATTTATGCAGCTGCTAGAGCAAGCATTTCAATCACATTTATTCATCGTTTTACAGCAATTCACATGTGGATAACATTGAGATTTACATGCTGAACTGCCAGTTTTTGGGGTTTTTTCCAGCTTATGAATATCTAATATGAATTGAAGACCTTTCAAAAAATGTAATTATTTTCCTGCAAAATGATAAATTATATAGATGGTATCATACTGCAAACTTCATATACCAATTCAAATAGCAGGTCTAACTGTTTTAACTGATTTGGTTTTGCATCAAGACTTGGAATGCCCTACAAAATTATTATTGGAAAGTTTAAAAAAAATAAAATAAAAAAAATATGAGAGACAAGTAAAAATACAGGATATAAATTCCTAACAATGAAGTGGCCAGGAAAAAAGTGGAGTAGCTATGGATTCACAGAACTCTGTGACAAAGACAGTCTATGTTAAAATGTTTGAAATCCTTAGCAGTCCAAATACTGCATAGATTTTTCAAACAAAGCAAAGAAACTCCAGTTTGATTCATTATATAAGGTTATTCTCCCTTGCATGCTATTTTAAAATTACATTAAATAATAAGAAAAAAATTAGTTTCTCAAATATTTTGGACAAATTACTTCCAAAAACATCTGTATCTTGGCACTAATATACATCTCAGTATACATTGATTTACAGCATCTGATACTGCAGTCAAAGGAACTTCTGTAGCATCAAAATTGCACTTAATTATGTAAGCAAATGTAAGCTGGCAAAAATAGATGTTGACTAAACAGTATTATGTTTGAATAGCGACAGCCATTGTGCATTTTAAAAAATCATATATATCTGTCACATTTTTAATTGATCTCTGTCATGTGTTGTGGCTCTCAGTGTCAGAGACAAGCCTCTGTGTATCTGTGACACTTTTGACCTTAAAATCTTTGGAGAGTAGCTAAAAATACTGTTTTATGTTAACCAGAGCACTTGGTAGCAAATAATCCAAATCATATGTGTTAAGGACAACATTTTTTGCAAAAGTGGCTGAAAGTACACTGAAAGTAGCATGAGCTGTAGAGACAATGAAACTTCCTCTTTTATGAACCCTCCTCCTTTTCTTTTTTTTTTAAAGGATATTTCCACAACACATTCATAAAATAAACTTAATATTAAAATAGTTGTATAGAACTCCTTGGAGTATGATGATAATGGAATCCAGTAGCCAGATCATACAAATCTGCCAAAAATAGATGCGTATTCTTTACCCATAAATAAAAACATGCAAGTGTGGAGTGCAATGGTTAGAGACTGTAACACCAGGAGTAATCTTCTGCTTAGATTTTGCAAGTGTTCATGGTTGTTTTAACCCTTATTTTTTGACTATTATTTTGCCAATTTGCTATATTTTAAACTTCTGATATTATTTCCAAAAGCTTACGTTCATTAGAAAAGTGTTATAAATTCAATTTTAATATTTTACTCAAAAAAGTATTAGCAGTAAATTAAAATCTAGTTGATTTTCAAATTAATGCAGATTTGTTTATACCTGAGAGGACTTTATTTGATTTAAAGCTTATCTAATTTTGCTATCATGTACTTTCCCACTAAGCTTGATTTAAAAAAAGATTGCCTTGGGCAAATTTAACAGTCAAGTGAAGACAAACAGTGGTGATTTGTACCATGTCTCAAGTAGTGTTGAGCTGACACTGAATAAATCTATCTTTTAACATTCAATGATCTTTCTTTTTCAGTGTTTAAATACTCTGTAACTGAAGCACCACACAATGGCACAGTAGTCTCACTTAAAAAGCCTTCCTAGCCTAGGTTTCTTCAGGAGAAAAAGTGAAAGGAATACAGCTCTTTAAATGCTGGGAAGAGAATTTGAAGAAGCCATTCATTGCCCATTTCTTTGTATCAAGTTCATGGCTGGAACATGATCTTTTTCTACTCGTAATGCAATTTTTGCTGGCATGTATTTTTTATTTTGTCCTTGCTATCATGCCTGTTGGAGCATCAATGAGTAATAAGCAATCAAGAGGAGTTTCACATGTTAGTAGGATATATATAGCTTTGAAAGACAGCATGTAGAAGCCAAAGGGATGTTCTAGGATGTTATCAATAGCCAAAGAAATAGAAGGAAAAAACATAATAAATTAAGCTATATTAAAAATTCAAAAAGCAGCTAGATTTCACGGGATAATGACCACAGAGTGAATTCTGGCTGATTTTGAACTGTGTAGGTTGGTTTGTCAGCCTTGGTCAAGCTATGACATCATGAAACTCCATATTTAGCTGTATACATGGACAGTCTACAGACAGTTATTCAAGCCCAGTATAATACTCTAGAATTGATTGGATAATACATGCCCATCTCTGAAGCTGAAAATCATTATGTCTTTGTTCCTGCAAAGATTGACAGCTCCCTCTGCTGTTCTAATTGTGAGGTGACTAAAGTCTTTGTAATTTTTCTGCAGACAATGTTGGACTCCCGCAGTATGTCAATTAAAGGCTATAAAAGACTGATATGCTTTCAAACACTGGCTGGTATTCAAATGCCTGATGGCACCTTTAGGACACCTGCTTGGGCAACCATTCTATCTATTTCAAAACAGAGCTTGATAGTGTTATTAAAGCAAGGTATGAGAATGAAAACCTTTAATTTTTTTCTCTGGATTACTTGTTTTTTGGGTTTTTTTCCCCAAGCTTTCTATTTCTGTTTGCACCCATCTGGTCTATTCACCACAGATGCAGACTTCTGAAAGCTATGCTGCTTGGCAATCCAAGTCTGACCTAAGGAACTGATATTAAAAAATGCCTAGATACCTTAATATGTTACTCACTATTCTCCTTAAATCCAGAAATATCTTCCTAGTTTTCTCTGATTTTTAAGTCATCATTATATTTTTCTTTGAAATATTTTGCAATTCATGAAGTTATATTGCTAAAGAAAGTGTCTCCATTTCATTTTTCTCATTTTAGGTGTCCTTTGCTCATTCTTTATGATGAAGGATATTGGCTGAATTAGACAATATACTCCATAAAAGAAAACAGAAAAAGAGGGTCAGTGATGCATGTTCTTTAGTATGATTTTTAAGTAGTAATGATAAATTCTGGACTAAATTTCTCAGTCTGCAACTATCTATGAAATTTCAGATAGTATTGAGTAGAAAAAGCCCCTATACTATTCTTTTCCTTATTGAACTCATACATAATTATACATCGCTTGAAACTTATTAAAGTACTCAGCAGACACAGTAGGCTTATATTACCCCTAAAGACAACTGCACACATGATGTGCTTGCTGTGTAAATCCATTGTACTATGTACAGAAGTTTTGAAATAAAACCTCCATCTTCTGTAAAAAACTAAAAATGCAAGTCAACCTTTTCAAAAATTAGTGTCTGAGCAATCTTTTCCATGGCCTAGTTTATCCTTTCATTACCTTATCATGCAGAATTCTTCATGACATTGCCCATAAGAGAAAAATCACATAATGAAGCTAAGAACCATTAAAATTTCTGAGATTTTTGCCTTAATGAAAAAAAAGTCGGACTATTAATACAAAATACTGCAGACACAGGAAGGGTTTGCTGCCTTCCTGTCTTATAATCTCAGTCAATGATTGTATCTTGTATTATATCCATTTAAAATGTCAATAATTTTAAATTTTTGATCACTAGATCATTGTCCAAGGCATTTCATATTATTTGAAACATTACAGACAATTTCAAATTTCTCTTTTTAAGTTTTTTGTTGCAGATGTAAACTGGACACTCATGGGCTGAAATATGTTGACCTCACAATTCTGTTTCAACAGTGACTTCTACAAATGAGATATTTTGTCATTTACAGTGAATGACAAAAGTGTTCCTTCTGGCTCCCTGGAGGGTTGATCTCTCCACTGCCTTTCTTGTGACCCACTACAGATAGGTTCACCAGAAGAAGGCAATATTAAATACATTAAAGATTATCTGCTGCCTTGGACATTACTGCTTCTGAGGGATATTTATAGTCAAGCTCTGTATTTATTGAAGATACTTTTCCCCCAAGCACAGCTACTGTTTACCAAGCAGGTGTTCTCAGTACTACTGCATCTCAATGATGTCCTAGCAGAAATGTTAAGTTAGTTCTCATATCTAATGTAATTGTCCGTTTCCTAGAAGGAAAGGATAATCAATGAAAGCCCAAACCTTGTGCCATTATATATTGCAAAAGGAAGACATAACACAATTATTATTAAACCAGAGCAGTTCTATTGTAATGAAAAAAGTATTTATTTTCTTTTGCTGATTCTTACTGCTTTTGTTTTTAAAAATTACTTTTGGGAAAAATATTTATTTCTGTCAATATGCTTAATTATTTCTTTGGATGTTAAAAATGCTGCATAAACCAAATAGCTGAATTCCCAGAAAAAAGAATTTATATTCCTCACTCTGCAGCAGAAATTGTGGCGTTCAAAATACGTTATGCTCCATATATGCTTTGTGTCTAGATCTGTGCACTGAGTATGTATGAATAGCCATTCATACTCGCACATTCTTCACTGGTGGCACTGCACAAATTTCCTTCCATGCTTTAGTTTTTTGGAGACATCACTTGTATAGACCTGTACAGTACTCAAGCTGTGGACTGGCTCAATGTTGAACCACCACATGATCCAATTAAATTGACAATTTACGTATTCAAGAAAGCTGATTTGAAATGCTGTCAACATGGTACTAGAGCTCCGAAATTCTTTCCCAAATTTTAATTGATAACATAATAAGTCTATGCTGTGCTGTTATAGCTTGTGTTAGACTTTACTACTGCTTTACAGTGTCCATGGTAAAATGGTCTTAACCTATTTCCTTAAAAGGAAAGAAAACCAGATCTCTCTTCTACTTTATCTCACTGTATGATGAATTCAAATTTTACACCACTTTCCACAGTTTTGCACAGTTTTTTTCCTGTTGTAGCCTCTTAGATTACACATCACTAGACAGGTTATGATGTAGTGCTTCTATTTGATGAGTACCTATTTACCCAGTGATACTGAGTGGTTCTAAACCAAAAATGAGAGCATTATACCTTTCAGATGTGTCCCCTGTACCCCAAAATGCATCACTTTACTTTGAATTGTCTCTTCTAACACCTAGCTCTTCTTACTCTGTTATTGTATTAACAAATATTTTCACAGTGTAAATATCTGTCTGCTTCCCCTTTCAATATTGAGTTTCATTCTACTAGACAATTTTGCTTCATTCTTTACATGATTTTTGCTGTTGTGTAGTGAGATTAACTTGGGCTTTCTTTTTTTTCATTAATAAAGCACTGGATAGTAATTTTTAAGTAGGCATTGTTAACAAATCCTTTCTTCTCCAAAGTATACATTTGCGGCATGATTTACTCTCAGCTAACGTCAGTTTGTATCCATAGTTTACCATTATTGTTGTGTCACTATTATGGGATTATCCTGATTTCTATTCTCTATTGTAATTCTCATCAAGCCTTAGGGTCAGCATAAGCTACCCATTAATCATGTTTTTACAAGAACCTAACAAATCCTCTTAAATTTGAATCTGGTTCAGTTTTGTAAAATGTGAGGTGGCCAGTTATACATGCATAGTGTTGAAACCTTTGCAACTAACTCTTTATTAGTACAAATTTATTTGAAGTCATAGTGAATTTGAGATTGCCAACAGAGGCATCACATAAATGCAGATGGGGACAACTGCAACATACATCATCAGTATTTGAATTTTCTAGCAATTTGTTTCTAATTTAAAGAAACAGACATATTAAACCATGGTTATGCAAATATTGTTCTCCAGATGGTACTCTTTTCTTTAAATGGAAGGGCATTTCAAAGTTCCCTGAATAAAATATTCTCACTTTTATTGCCCTTTGCTAACACAGAGAAGTGTGTGTACATATGCGTTATGGATCTTGCCCTACTTTCCCTAACGCCTCTATTCAAAGATGCAACATTATCTTCTGTGTTTTCCTCCCCTTTGCCTATTGTCCTGGGTACAGAGACAAAGTGGTGGAGTTTTCAGTGGTGTTTATTCAAAAACTGTTTGCCATGGGAAGTGGACCAGGAGGGGCCAGGAGGACACACGGACATTGGAAGCAGAGCCTTGTTTAACCCTGCTCACAGAAGGGGAGCTGTGCTATGACCCTTTCAGAACAGGGAATAGAAACAGAGGGCCTTCTTTGTTCCCAAGAGGGTCACCCTTTTTTCCCAGAGGGTAGGTGTCTGAGTCACAGCCCTGGAAATGTCATTTTGCAGTCTGTAGCTGCTTCAGAGAGGATGTCACAACACCTTTGTCACTTGCTTTTTGCCACTTTCAGGGAGAGGTGGAGGTACAGGGAGAGGTAGAGATACAGGTAGAGGTAGAGGGAGAGGGACAGGGACAGGGACAGGGAGAGGTACAGGAAGAGGGAGAGGGTGAGGGAGGATAGCCTGCCCAAGGCCCACTTTTTTGCTGTGGCACCATGGAGAAAGAGACACCCTGAAACCATGCCGCCATCATGGGAGTTGGCATCTTGGGAGCCCAACCCCCCGATTCAAAACAAACTAACCCTGCAGGTTTTCTTTTTTCCCCTTCTGTTTCCCCATTTCTCCCAGGGTGGGGGAAGTCTGAGACGGGAGAACCTCTCCACCAACTTGTCTTTATTCTCCTTGGCCATGAGGAACTGCCTGGGAATAGTAGCCATACTGATTTTGTTCTAAGTGGAACACATGGGCTGCCCAGGAAGCAGCAGCTGTTTTGTTTTAGTTCCAGGGGGTCTGCACAACACCTTACTTTAATGGGTTAAACCATTTCCCTTCTTTGTACAATTTTCTTTTTATTGTTGTGTTTACTGCCATTTTATTTTTTATCTTATTTTGGTAAAATTGTGACTTCAACATTTTTACTCTCTTGTACTTTCATTGTGTTTAGGTTTATTTTTGTTTCTCCTCCATTATCATGGGGGAGGGGAGGGGTTTAGGCAGGCTTAGCTTTTTGCCTACTGTAAAACCATCACACCTACATAGAGAATAATACAAATATGACTCAAGAGCAGCCTAGAAGAAAGCAAAGCAACAGCTTAACACAGGATTGTTCTTCTAGGTGCAGAAGGCAACGAGTTATAGGAATAAGGGTGTAGGGTCAGCATGGGTGATAAACATAATGTGATCTGGTGTCCCCCTTGGCAAGGAAAGGAGGCATTGTGGCAGTTTTCTGTCTGTCCCTGTCCTAGTTATTGGCCCAAGCCCATTAGACTGCAACTCTCATATTTTCCTAACATTCAGTTCTAATTAATGAATGTAGTTACACTTCCTTCTTTGCCCTCACCTTATCAGGCATTTGACCTGCAATCTTTTGGCAAGCTTATGGATGAATACTATCTGGGCATCATTCCTATAAAATTCTATGAGGTACTCTTGTTTTACTGCAGCTCATAGCTCTGTACCAAAATGAAATTAAACAAACCAACAAACAAAACCACCAATCAAAACCTAATAAAAAACCCCACAAAAACAACCACAAAACCAAAAAGCCCCAAAGTAGCACTCGCCAAAAGGTAAAATTTATGTTTATAGAGGTATCATTATGAAAAAAGAGAATTTGTGAGAATATATCAGTTTGTAGTAGTCCATGACTGCGGCACAAGAGACAACCCAAAATTTTCTATATGTATACTAAATTTTAAGAAACTTGCCTATGGCAAAGTGTTTGCAAAAGACTATATTAAATGAAGTCTGATGTTTCCTATAGCAAAAGAGCATATGCCTAACTGCAGTAATGTTAATATTCACTTACAAAGCAGAAAAAAGTGTATATATACAAGTCATATAGCGTAAAAAGAAAAAATTGTTTGTGGATGGTTGACTAGGTATTGTTGACACTAGAAAAATTCACAGGGATGTAAGCTTCGCAATAGTGTTGTGAATGTCATGTCTGACATTTATATTAATAGATTATGTGTGTTAACTAGGAAGAATAAAAATAATTACATATCGTATATTTGTTCCATGTAAAATAGATTCCTGTTATATTTCACAATTTTTAACTATTACCACAGTTGTAAATGCTCTTTGACTTGCAGACTGATTAAAATAACAAAAATCTCATAACGCTGGATCTTGCACTTAGTTAAGTTTCTTAAACATCTTATTTGCTTTCTTTAAAAAGCAAAAATCTTTCTAAGATAAATGAGGAGAAAGAAGTAAAGACATCACAGCTGATGACGGAAAATGCCTGCCAACCTCCCACATTCTTATTGGAGAAAAGACCCAGGAAAAATGTCCTGAAAAAAGTTACAAGAGAAAAAGTATTTTGACTAAGGAAATTATAGAAAGAAGTTTCAGAGAGATCTCCAAATGTACACAGGGAAAGCCAGCTACAGACCTGTAGTGTTATGTGCCAAGACTGTGGTAAGGTGTCCCTCACCAAATACAGGTTAGTGCAACGAATGGTGAGGGTGAAACAACTCCTCAAGTGACTCATTATTTTAACAATGCAGGTTAGTACCATGGAGACCATCATGTTACCTTTTGTTATCATTTACAGGACAGGATAAGACACTGTGGAGAAAACAGGGTTCAGGATGTGAATTATGATTTCCCAAAGTTTTTTTCTTTTCAATATGTTCAAAAAACAAATTAAATCCTTCCAGGGCCTTAGCGACCTTTGGACTTTTTTTCCCCCTCTCCTTCCTTTCTAAAAAGCCTTTCAAGGTAGCAAGACAGCAAGTCTCAGTCTGTGGAGGAAGGCTGAAGCACTTATTTCAGAAACACATTGGTTCTTGTCAGGAAAGTGCATTTAAACACTATCACAATATCCACTTCCTCTCTTTTTCATCTACTATGAGATTAGGTTTTGTGAGATTAGGGCTCATTCATCCCATTCCTGCAGACTGTTGACAGCAGAATTAAAACCAGATTTCAGAAGATCCATTTTCAAAAGAGCTTTAGAAACATAAATGCTAGTGATTTTTCTAAAAATATTTTTTTGATGATAAATGTTCATTTATAAATTTTTGTAAGAATTCTGTGTTAGGTGTTATAAATGTGAATGCTTTTCTTTTTTAAATCTTTCTTGTCATCCTATGGCAATTTAAAGACTCTGTCTATGTGTAATTTATTAATTTGTATTAATTTAATGAAAATTGCTGCAATGTGCATTGAGTTAACCAAAGACTGAGAGGGACCCTGACATATGTCATCTATTTGTAGTGGAAGAAACTTCAAAGAAAACTGAAGAAACATTAGATTTAACAACTATGAGCTGGACATTGAAAAGCCAGGATTTAAATAGGTACAAAAGCTCTTATTCTGAGGAGAGGAATAATTTGTCTTAAAGAAGAATTAACAATAATGGACATTGCCCAAAATAGAAAAAGTTATATATTCCAGAGAAGAAACCATTAGCAGAAATGGTTTTGAATACTGATAATTGGTTTGTTAGTTTCTGAATATTACAGTAATGTGGTTAAAGAAATCAAATATAGTAATGACATACAAGCATTTTTTTTATTAACTTGGAATTATTTACCTCATATTTAAACTATCAAAAGTCACCTGAGGGATGTATCAGGTTACACTGTGTTACTGTGACTGTAATACAAACTTTTAAGAGACGGATGAGTATTCATTAAGATATGTTATGTCTCCTTTCTTTTTCCTGCAGTTTAAAAAGAGTGTGGGTTGAATTTCTGATGGGAGGGTACCATCTCTCCCTTATATAAATATGAACAGAATTATCCTTACCGGACAAGTATGAGGAATATTGTGGATTTAGCATGGGTCCAGTGTGATGAGTCCACTGAGATATCCAGCAGAGGAAGAAGAAATAGAGAAAGCATATTTTGCAATTAGAATGTTAACATCCCCTTACGGGACATTTTTTATGTCTTTTGTTTGTATATGATTTGCCATAAGGTATTTCTATTATTAATGTAGCTGAGGTTCTGAAGGAGAATAAATTTCCAGTCATGTGTCTATTTTATGTGGCTTCTCATTTTGTATTCCAGTACCTTACAAGGATACTGAAAGTTCATATTTTTTAGAATAATGAAGGGGATCTGGAGGTAAGTTTAATTTTATTATAATCTAACATGCGGAAGCATGGAAAGAAAATCTTCTCTTTTGTCAGAAAGTGAAACTGCCTTTCACTGGAAAATATTAATTATATTATGAAAAAAAAAAAAGGGAAAAATATTCCTGTTCTAGAGCCTGTGTCTAGATATGGAAATA
>VZTX01028416.1:12178-30431 GCA_013400915.1 Pardalotus punctatus
CTGTGTCTAGATATGGAAATACCATATGATGGGGAAGAATTTGAAATAAAGAATTTGTTAAAAAAAGCTAATAAAACACTCCATCCCACAAATCGTTTAGTCATATACTTCAAGAGGACTCTGCCCTATGTGGTAAAATGCTTCCATTAAATCTTTCTGAAAAAAGTACAGGTACCAATTTATGATGCTCTTTAATTCTGATCTGTTGCCACAATATTCAAAGCTTCAGCTTACAACCTGTGATCCTTGCNCACTTAATAAGGCATTGACTGTATTTTTTTGTCAGTCTTACAACATATTTTGAGAAGAAAGGAAAAGAAAGAATGAGAGAAAGAGAAAGAAAGGATAGATGTAGATATCACCACTTGTGGATCCAGAGATGCGGCTTGATTGCTGCAATTGTAATGTCGTCTGTTGGTAAAAGTGCTGGTCACAGTCTTTACCCATCCATGGTGTGGGAAGCCCCTGAAACACAAAGTTTAATGGGTTAATAAACACTCAGGATAGATGGGAACACACAGATACCACCCCTGGCATGGGGAGTTTTACACTGCCTCATGTAATGCTGTGGATCACCTGCAGTCCTCTCATGGAAGGCCCCAGAAATGACTGGGTATACTTCAGGGGTCTTCAATGGTTTATGACGCCTTCTAAGCCATGACAGTTGCCTCTCATGTCACCATCTGCATAGCTGAGCCAATCATTTGTATTTCTGTTTACTCTATTTGCAGTTTTGTAGCTCTATATCATGAATGTCTGTAGCAATCTTTCTCTGAGCTGTAGTTTCTTAAATAACTTAACTGCTCTTCATACAAAGCCATTCCATAATTTTGAGCATCTTAAATTTTGTCTCTGAAAATTTTTTTCTTCTGCAAAGAAATTTTTGAAAGGAAGCAAACTCAGTATTCAAAAGGCCACCAAAAAAAACCAACAAAAAAACAAAACAAACAAAAAAAAAACTCCAAGAACAAACCTGTCACAGTACATTTCCATTTTTTTCCTAATCATTCCCACAATTTCACTTGCCTTTTTAAAAATAATTATTATTCCTGCTCACTGAAACTTACATTTTCAAGGAAGAATTCATTACACTGCAGACATTTTTTGTGTGACAACAGTAAAACAGAAGTGACAACTTCCTACAGAAAGTGTTTAGATTTCTTGGCCAATCCATTACACTGAATTTAATTAGCAATTTCATTTTCCAGCCATTTAATTTTTACATTTCTTTTATACTGAAGAAGTTAGCATGTAACCTGAAGCAAGTTCAGGTATCAGAAGTTTCTAAGGAAACCTGGGGACTCGCTTGCCCTTTTTAACTCTTATAGACCAAGGTACTTCTAAGTAAAACCTTACAAACCATTAAGCAAAAAGTAGTCTAGTATCATCTTAGTAAGGAAATCAAATACCTTTTTCCAGCTTTCTTGTTAAAGTATTCTTGATTGGAAGAATTATTAGTCCAGGCTTCTTTTAAGCTGCAAGTAGTATGTACAGTTCAGGACTGCTCACATATGAGAAAAGAATGTCTTGTATCTCACCTCTGTGCATTATTATTGTGAAGTCTATTATTATTTGGGAATTTTTCTCCTTTTTTTTTTTAACATCACAAATATACTAGGGAATGAGTTAAAGTGCTAGCTCCAGAGTATCAGTTCAATATGGCTAACTGCTATTGTTGTTATAAAAAGCCTTTATTTAAATATTACATGCTAGGCTTAAAAAGAAATTATGAACTATATTTCCATTTAACTCAGGAGTAGGAGAAATGATACAAAATGATCCTATGCATTGATTTACTGAAACAATAAGACATCACCACAGTTTTCCACTGTGACCAAATTCAAATGGCTATCCACTCCTATTTGTAGGAACACTCCAAAGGCCAGGAGAAAACAGGCAAGATCAGATAGTTTCATACCTACAGGTTTTATAGCTCTGAGCTTCAGACTTTTGGTAAATGTTTTCCATGTTGCTTCCGCCCTTATTGTGGGATATGTGATTGCTCATTTATCACAAAAAGAAATGTTACTTCCCTGTTCAGGGCATGTCTATTTTAGAAAAGTCACAATACTGTTTTTTTGTTTGGTTTTGTTTTTTTGTTTTTTGGGTTTGTGGTTTTTTTTTGGTCATATAAAATTGGAATTTTTATTTGACCCATTTTTTTCATGCAATTATTCTTTATTATTTCTGAATATGAGGAGAGGAAATTATTCCACAATAGCATGACAGATATAACTGCTTAAAGGCTATCTGTTTTCCAATAAAAATTCATAAAAAATGAACCCAAGTTAGGTTTCTGCTATCATTTTCATGTATTACTCACCGATATTAGTCATCAGCTTGTGAACATCTGCAGAAAAAATGTATGGGTAGAAAAAAGGAAAGCTGTTAGAGCTAAAGCCCGAGTGACAGATATTCTTGTAATGAAATGAAAATTGAGAGACTTTACTGGATTGTAGAAGTGCTGAAAGTGAATATTTGAAGTTAAATTCCTTGCTAATATAACTCCAAAGGATTTAGTGGACTTCTGCAGATGATTTGTCTCTTAATCTACATAAGCGCTTTCTGTAGGAATGGAGCTAAACCATTGAAAAAAATAATGAAACATTTTTAATGCTTGCAAAAATATAGTGCTTATATAAATTAGGGGTTAAATACTTGGGGTCACTTTCCATTTAGATTTGAATTTATTTTAATTGAATACATTTTGAAGGAATATTATGAAAAACACGCATAATTTTTAATGAAAGAAGAATAATATTAAGAAAAAGAATGCTTTCAAAATATCTAATAAATGCCACACTTAAAAAATTTACCTTGAAGCTCAGGATGTTTTACACAGTAAAGGACTGTTGGTTTTTATTCTTTTAATGATATAAAATTTAGGCATGTACATACATGTGAACTAATTATCCAAAACAACACATTATTGAGCAAGTTTTCATTGCTTTCTTTGAAAAAAACTTTAGGAAACAAAATTACTTCACAAATCACTGTGAAGACAGATAGTCAAATCACTCATTACCCTAATGATCCTTAATTCTTGTTATCTAATGATAGCAAGATCTTCAGGGACTGTTGTAAGCCGAGTTTTATATTAGCTATAGAAAATTCTATGAGGTCCAGCTTGCTGATCAATAGGTACTCCTTTGTTACACCTCTGAGTTAAGTGAATAAATGTATTGATCTGGAAAAATGTGTGCTCTTTCACATGCATAACAGTAATTGGATGCCAAACTGTCCAAGTGATGAGGTAACATGTAAAGAAAGTATTTTATTCTAATGACTGCAAAAATGTTCCACACTTTTTCCCATGTTCAGTGATGAATTCAGGATCTCAAACAAAACTTTGTGTAATTTCTTTTTTCTAAGTTTTATTGTGAATATTGATTTCCAAGAGAAAAGAGGAGGAAGACTTGATAAACTTCTGGTAATTTTGATCCCAAATTATGAACTATTATTTTCTGCCAAGAAAAAGGGATATTCATGAATAACCATTCATTAAAAGAAATCATATTACTGTAAAAGTGATGTTTACATATACACATGCATATACACATTCATAAATGGAAAATGTATGTACAGCTAGTACAATCTCTAGATATTAATTGGAAAAAACCCATAGTACTAAAACATTTCTAATTCATTAATTTTTGGAAAAAGATAATGGATTTGATACCTTACTTCTAGTGTAAGAAAAGTATAACACTGTTAAGATTGTATGGTGGGAGTACATAGAAAAATGTGGCACTTGAAGCTTGGTCAAAATGTGATACACTTTGCTAAATAGCCTGATGAAGAATCATAGAATAATAAAATCATTAAGATTGGGTAGCACCATTTAGTCCATCAGCAAGTCCATCCTTCAACCTAGTATGACCACCACATCTGCCACTAAATCATGTCCTCAAGTGCTATATCCACACATTTTTTGAATACTTCCACTTCACCACTTCCCTGGGTAGCCTGTTCCAATGTTTGACAACCCCTTCCATGAAGAAATTTTTCCTGATATCTAATCTAAACCTCCCCTGGGGCAACCTGAAGCCATTCCCTTTTATCTCGTTACATGTCACCAAACACCACCTTGTCACTACTTCCTTTCAGGTAGTCATTCAGAGTGATAAGGTCTCACCTGAGCCTCCTTTTCTTCAGGCTAAACATCCACAATTTCCTGAGTTACTCCTTAAAAGACTTCTGCTCCAGACTCTTCACCAGCTCTGTTGCCCTGCTCCGGACATGTTCTAGTGCCTTGATGTCTTTCTTGTAGTGAGGGACAAGACACACACAAGAAAAATTGACTATTTCAACATTTATAAGAGCGTTCTATTGAAGATCTTGTTTAAAAATATGGTAAAGTCACAAGAGCAATACAGAAGTTTGGTAATAACTTTTAAAAATAATTCTAATCTTAACAGTAAAATTTGAAGAGTTAAGAGAAGAAAAGTTCAGAAGGGCATAAGCTAAATCTAAAACAAAATTTAATAACTGATGGCTTATGCACAAAGGACACACAGTTTTAAATGACATTAATTTTTTTTTTTTACTTTATCATTAAATTATGGTAGAAGGTTACATAAATACTAGAAGATATGCTTCAAATGCTATCACAGAAAGTCATCTGAGAAATCTGTATGAAATTTTTTTGGCTGTTTCTGTTTAATTAGTTTCCTCTAAGAGGGGAGAAGAAAACAAAGCAAAACAAACAAACAAAAAAAATCCAAAACCAAAACAAAAATACCAATTCTAGAGAGAGAAAGAAATAACACAGTGTTAATGAGAGTCAAACAATAGCATTATGATGGACTGCCGATAGAAGAAAAATTCCGGTTTCTCTGCATTTTAATCAGTGAGATCGCAATTTTGATGAACATACCAGAGGGACAGTTTTGTGCTCTGCTTCTACAGTGAATGAAAGGAAACAAAATGAGCAATTTTATATTGAACATTTAGTGACAGATGATGCATCCTTTGAGATTAACATTAGAAAAATAGGGAAGTAGATGCTTACATAGCAAGAGAAGTGCTACAGTAAAATTTCAAGGAAAGACAGATACCAAGTGTAAATTATTAGCAACATTTATTAATACCTTAGAATCAAATTTTCTCATTTATTATTTTAAATCTGTTCTAGTTTTTAGTGGTGAAGTATCTTTGTGCTTAAATAATTATGAAAAAGGGTAGAAAACACAGGTAGGGGAAAAAACCCTCCTCATTCTGCCATTTATCCCTGCATTTCCCAGTTCATCAGTGAAAAAGATTCTGGATTTCTACATGTATGGAAAATCCTCACTTTAATAAGAATAATATGGATATAAAAAGGTGACAATTGGTTTAAAAATTAGTTGATTAGTGGTTTACAGAATAGAATAAAAAATATTTACATAATTGTAGTTAACAAATGAAGAGCATATTGTTTTATACTGAGAAAAACTCCATAGGTTCACAGGTACTGCTTGTCACAAAAATCTTACAAAATATATTGAACCAGTATTCCCAAGAAAAACAAAATATTTATTATTAAAAATGTCAGATTAAGAAATAATAGAATAATTTATCAGCTCACTACAAAGACATCATACCTCTGCTCTGGAATTAGCTGTTGTGCCAAATAATTTATGAATTCTTTTATTTGGCCAATATAATGTTAAAAATATTAAAAACAAACAAACAAAAAACAAACAAACAAAAAAACCCCAAAAATAAAACCTCAACAAAAAAACCCAAAAAACCCCCAAAAACCCAAACAAAACAGCCAGATCTGAAAACTTGAAATACAGATTGAAGAAATGAAGAATAATGAAAACCAGCATTAGTCAAATATTAAATCTATTTATACCAAACACCAGCCAACTAATTCTGATATTAAGGACATTAGGAAAAATCTAAACTTCAAAAGTAATACAGTGACTTTCTATGAAAGTGAGGGAGAGCTTTGAACATGACAGAGTTGTTTTTAATAAATGGCATTGCAAGAAACAGTATGGAAATAGCTATTTAGTTGACTTTTAAAATGTTGGGAAACACAGGCAGGAAAACATGAAAAGGGAAACTGGATATGAGAATGATATAAAATCTCTTTTACAGTGAGATGATTAGGGAAATTATTAACACATTTTTTAGCTTTTCAATGTCTAAGGAATTTATAATGAAAAGCTCACTTCACCTATAATCAGTGTAGTGCTGCTTCTGAGGTAAAATAAGGCTTCATTTTAACAATATAAGAAGTGTTATAAATCAATCCCACCTAATGATTTTGACATGCAATCAAACAATTCACAGATGAAATTGAAGGGAAATAGTTCACTTTAAGAGGAGAGCTATGTCTGAAACTAGGTGAAATTATTCAGAGTTTGATGTCTCTGTCTAACTGAATGGAAAGTTTCATTTGTGTCCATATAAAAGCACACTGTAATAGTTCAATACAATCCCAAAGAAAAGTGTAACATTTCAGGAGATGTTAACTTGAAGACATTACTATCAGGTCTCAACTTTAATTTAGTGTCTTTACTTAAAGTTCTCAAAGCTTTTGATAGTTAAACAGTTGCAAGTACTATAGCAGTACAAAGTATTGGATATTCAAATTATAACTACAAATACCAAATTTTGTCTTAGATTTCTGAGCTAATACACTTTTGCTATGAATTAAATATTTTATTGTACACTGAAGAGAGAAAAAACAGGTTCAACATAAAGTCAAAAACCATGCACCATTAATGCCATGGTGAACATGAACGGAAATTTGGTTGTTAATAATTTTTACAAGAAAAATAATTGTACAAGTGTTTGCCACTCATAATGTGGAGATCAGGCAATATGTATATATAATGGTGAAAACTACAAATATTTTGGCATTTTAATTCAACAAAATTTTACAAAATGTTAAGCTCGTTGGAGCATGGCGCTACTAACACCACAGTTGTGGGGTTTTCCTTGTACTAGCCATTCACTTAAGAAATGGACTTGATGATCCTTGTGGGGGCTTTCCAATACAAAATATTCTGTGAAGTAAAATTACATATTGGTTGTAGTCCTAGAAAACTAAGCCTTGGGCAAAAGGTACAAAATTCCCAGATTTGCAAAATGTTCTGTGAGGTATTATGTATTACTGAGAGGTCATAACCTTATTCATATGTCTCATTTGAAAGATGGCCTCTCTGGTTGCACAGTGATTATCACTTGGCTTGTTTACGGATTGACAGGGAAGTATGCCACTAGCTGAATCACCCACACAGATGAGAAACTTGCAGGAATGGAAATAATAAATTAGGTTGACCTGCAAGCATTGCAAGAGCCAACTAGATTGTGAAAATAAGATCCATATGAATTACAATAAATTTTTGGTGACTTTCTGAAAGAACCTCAACAGGAGAGTTCCACTTCTTTAATTCAGTCACTGTTATGACTGAGTAGAAATTCTGAGCATGTGAGATCTTTAAAGCTTTTCTTTTACCGTTTCCTTGTGCTATACGACAATACTTAAAATTGTAAACATTAAGAAGAATTGGGTCGAAAGGTTATTTTCTGTATGATTCTAATTAAAATACAGTTCTACTTTACAAAGCACAACAAATTTTCTGTATAAAAGAGGAAAACAGATTTTTTAGGTATTTTTTAATTAGTAATCTTGTTTCTTGGAAAGGGTATACTGACTACTTTTAAAACATTTTAAGCAGAAGGGTAGTCACTATGGAAACAAAAGATGATATCAGATTAATGAATTAAATTACATCCTGGTGCCATAAAGCTCTCCATTCTACACCTTTTAATGCCTCCATTGGTATGGTACTTTAGAATTATGGAGGAGAAACATATACTCTATTATTAATTTGGAGCACTTAGGTAAGAGTATAACTATAAAAATGTTTACTATAGCACCCATATATGAAAAAATGCTCATACGAAAATCCCATAAATCTTAAAAAAGGCAATGCCTGAAAATATAATGCTTAATCTTTGCACTTGCAATCAAATCACAATTAAACAACCTTGCTTAAACTACAGTCTTAACACAAATTCCTAGCACTGTACTGATAAAGAGATTTTCAAGTGATCATGACAACAACCAGCATCCCATCTATAGAACAAAACTCCCTGGGAACTAATACAAAATGAATCACTCAAAATCTCTGGACAAGAAATGGGATAGCTGGGAAAGAGCTATATCTTTATGTTACATGGACACTGATTTAATGATTTACAGCCTATCAACAAAAATCTTTCTCTAAAAACTAAACTGATGTTTACTTTTCTATATAGATGTATATCACTATATCAGTTACATAGAGAGATATATTACCTTACGTTGAAAAACTTTCTACAGAAAAATTGATCAGATTGATGTGAATTGCTCTCTCTTTTGAGCAACCACACTGCTTAATGTGAACCTAGGATAAATAATAAATAATCAAACAACTCTTTTACTATTGCCTTGAGAAGGATAAATTTAATGAGGTGAGCTATATTACATGGCTACATTATCAACAAACCTTCCAAATACTAAATAAGAATGTCATGTGAAGAAAAGACATTTACCTTTTCACCTGGAGGAAATTTGCACTCTTTTGGATTATCTCAGGCATAAACTTTAGAAATAGAAAAACAAGACATCCTGCTTGCTCGGATCCATACCCACACATACACATGCGTGTGGTTCTTTCTTTCTGAGTTGGTAAAAATTCAAGCTACTGCTTGTGTTATCTACTTTACTGTGATTGATTAGTAAATGTTGCTGTTCCAAACTTAGTGTATTTTTGTTTCTCTAGTCTAGTTAAAAGCATTGCTCAACAGTAAATTATCCTGTCTACAGGGAAAGAGGCTTGGAAAAATGAAGCCAGAGCTATTGCAATTATTTATACCAGTTCTTTTCCTCAGTAGCCTTAAGAAATATTTCAAAATTGACTAAAAATCCTTCACCTCAAAGGTATCTCTTCTTATAGATTAGAAGCAAGTGATTTAGTTCCTATGAATTGTCATCATAAATATTACTCATGGGTTAGAAATCCATTATAAAGATTGCTGGAGGAAATCAACTTCTGAGTCAGATGAGTCCCCATTTTCTCAGATCTGATGCCCATTTTCTTCTTAAGTGGACTCTCCAGAACTCCCTCGGAGACTGTCAAATCTACTAGAATACATAGGATTGTTTGACAACAAACTGCAAATGGTTTCTGAGGAATTAGAATAACATACAGGCACTCCACTGATAACTGTTACTACTGTCTGAGTCAGACAAAAAAAGGCATATGCATACAAGAGTTTTCACTCATTCCTTTTCCCAAGTACTTGCTGCTGTTTGAGAAGATGTTTTTCTAGTCACAGTGGAAAGTTGCAAACACCCTGACATAAGTCATGTCCCTTTTGCTTTCTGGAGTGCTTCTCATTCTGTTTATGAAAAGCCTTTTCAAAGAAACTTTCTCTCAGAGGTTTTATAGCAGCTTCCTTTGTCTTTGTACTGCTGCTGTCATTTTCAAAATGCAAATGGTTGCATTTTGAAACTGTATTTCTGTTTCTACTTTCCATGTTCTGGAATTTCTTGAGTGTAAAATTGCATAATAATTTTCAATAATTTTCTTATATTTCTGTAAATACTCAAATGTTGTTATTTAATAATGTCTTTCTAAAATGTTACCACCTGTCCCAGATTCATATCAGTAGGGAATTCAACAATTATGCCATCATAATTCTGTAGAGAGAGATCCAGAATTTGCTCTGTTAAACTTTATAGATTTGTTCATTTGCTACTGAAACACTGACCAGGTTAAGAATGAGGAATATTTCCATTATAGTGGCTACCCTATGGCACTATACTGCTCACACAGCACGAGAGATGGAACGAAACAGTGAAAACCATGCTATGTTTATCACCAGTATCTTCCTGATAGCTGTACCTCATTTTCTTCTATATGACTGTTGTAGCTTGGAAATATGCTTCACCCAAAGGAGATAAAAATTACATTACAACTTGTTTGGAAATGGTATTTCTCATAACATTATGGCCCACTGTTATGTATAGCACTTTATGTAACATAAGAAGGAATGGATTCTTAAAACCTGCCTTGATTTGGATGAATCTCTCAAAACTATAAGTCTAAGTCCCCAGTTTAGAATAAAATGACCTGAATGAAAAATCAAAATGGTAATCAGTGAGGCTGTCTATTTCTCTTGTGTTTATGTGGCAAGGTTTTGGTAGCAGGAAAGGCAATGAGGAGCTGCAGGGATGGCTGTTGGGAGAAGAAACAAGAAGCTGCCTCATATTGGACCCAGCCAGTCCTAGACAGCTTCAAAAAGGTTTTGCTGCTGCCCAAAGCTGGGACCCTGTTTGAATATATTCAAGAAAGAGTAGAAAATGCTTCAAAACAGCTGCAATAGAGAGGAAAAACATGAGAGAAACAGCCCGGCAGATACCAAGGTCTGTAAAGGAGGGGGAGGAAAAGGATAACAGGTACCCAGAGATTCCATTGCAGCCTATGGAGGAGACTGTGGTGAAGCAGGTTGTCCCACTACGGCCCATAGAGGAGCAAAGCTGGAGCAAATATCCTTCAGACTAGCAGCCCATGGAGGATTACATGCCACAGTAGGCAGAAGTGCTCTGAAGGAAGCAGCGGCCCATGGAACATCCCTGCAGGAGCAGCATGCTCAGGATTGAGTTTTCTGGCAGGAACTGAGACCTGTGGAGTCTCCTGCTGGAGTCTATTCCCACAGGGCTGTAGCCCATGGGAAAACACCGATGCTGGAGCATTTCTTGAAGGACTGGAGGTCATGCAGGGGAATTTCAGTGGAACAGGAGAAAAACAAAAGGAGAAAGGAACAGCAGAGTCAAAGTCCTGAGAACTGACCACAGCACTGTGAGAGACTGGAAAGATTTGATGTCTCAAAATATTTTGAGATGCATGTGCTGTGGGTAAGGGCAGCTCAGGCCTTGCCCTGTTGAGACAGTAAACTGCCAATCACCCTACACCCCTAGAGCCTGTATCCCAGCCCTGCAGTGTTAACCAACCATTGCCACACCAAAGGCAGGGCTCCAATCTGTCCTAGCCCAGCTCCTGAGTGGCCAAATGACCAGAAGTCCCACATGGGAGAATGGCTAAGGGGTATTTAAAGGCAAGCATGAGGCCATGACATTTGTCCAGACCCTACCCTCCTCCTGAAAGTTCTGTTTGGAGAGTGCTGGAACCCAGGAACAGGTAGCTATATATGTGTTTTTCTATATATTTTCTGTCTTTCCCTCTTCTAATTCCCTCTCTTGGAATATTTTAAGTAAATTAACATCAAATGAGCTTAAAGTTTACTAAGTTGAATGAGCCAAGTGAGAATTAGTTTATGTTGATTTGATGTTGTACTAAACCTTTTGCCAAATTCTAAATTCTCCAGTAAGGTCTTTTATGTTGTTTTGACCTCTTGAGAATATCTTGTCTGTATTTCCTTCATGTGTCCAACTCAGAGTATGTGAACCATTGTAAGCCCTTTCAAAAGTCTTGTCAAGAAATTTGATTGAGGCTTTACAAACCCCTGTTCCCTACCCCACTCTCCACCATTCTGGATTGGCAAAGTTGTCGGGAGAATTTGCAGGGAAGGAGTGAACTTGAGCCACTGAAAAAGGTGGGGATGATGGGAGGATGTGTTTAGGTTTGGGGTTTTTTTATCTCTTGATATCCTATTCTGTTGTTAATTGGCAATTAGTTAAATGAATCTTCCCCAGGTTCATTCTGTTTTGCCTGGAATGGTAACTGCTGAATGATCTCCCTTATCTGTCCTTATCTTGATACAGAAGATTTCATCTTATGTTCTCTCCCTACCATGCTGTAGAGAGGGAGTGAGAGAGGTCTGATGGACATGTGGCAACCAGCCAAGTTTAACCCACTACACTAATCCTTTTGGAGTCAGCTGAAAATGAAGTCAACATCTGAAAACAAGCAAGTATAGTAAAATGAAAGCTGTGTTGTACGGATGCTTACATAATTTGTCATAAAATTTAAACAATATTTACTCACAGCAATCTGAGATATCTTCACATTGTGAAAGTTACCCATAAGCAGTTTGCATCTTCTTTAAATTTCTGAAATGCCAATATACTTTTACTTTTTTATTAAATGTATGTTTTGCTTAAGTGTACTATAAATTATCTGGCACCCCACCTAAGGCTAAATTTAACACTTATAAGTGGTTATTGAACAGTAGCTACCACAGGGAATGGACAGGCTGACTCAAATCAATTTCCTGTTTTTCAAGGTACTGTAGTCTATAGTTATACTTAATATATTTTATATATTAATAAATCTGACAGTTCAAAAATACTTCTACATCTTGTTTTAGCAGTTTCCCACTATAGTTCCTTCTTAACGATTTTTTTCCCAAACATAGTCTAGCTACCGCAACACAATTTCTCTGATAAACCACTAATTTAACTTCAAAGCTCTTAAGATGCAAAGTATGTCTCATTGTAGGCTAGATTTCTGGACATGCAGGATTTCAAATCTGCAATGCTATTGAGCCAGGCAGATATCTTGCAATCCAGACTGAAGAAGTAGCACTGGACAGTCAGTTCTTCTGTTACCTGTTCTTACCTTTTCCCTGGCTGATCTTTCCCACTTCACAAAAACTAGTACAGCACCGTTGCGGGGTTTTTTTTATCCTGAATTCTTCTTGGGCACATTTGATGGCTCTGCTGGGGCTTTGTTTGGTATTTTTAGCTTTAACACACTGATTTGCCTGTTTGTTTTGTTTATGTTGTTGACAATACATTTGTTTTGTTTTTTCAGTGTATCAAGCACACAATTAGGTGTCAGATTATGCAGCAACTTGCAGGATATATTCCTGAAATGGAATGTGTAATATTTAAAAGATATTATATTAAGCACAAAATAAAAAATGCAAATACAGTATATATATATACATATATGAAAGGACAAGTCTCATTTCCACTCTCTAATATTTTATCTAGTATTTCTGGAAAACAAGAGACATAATTTATTACTAACATTCATTCCAACTGGCTTTATTTATTTTCCTTTTTGCAAGAATCAGAATTTTAAATGTGATTTTGGGGATACTGATAGCAGATTTTAAAATGCTGTTGTAGTAAATTTTAGGTCAGTGATCACTCCAGAAATCAGATTTCAATAACTGATTGAAGGTACATCAGCCTAATTTCAATTCTGTCAATTAATTTATATTCCATAGATTTCAAATCCTTACACTTCCCAAAGTTTACTTCTTCTCACTGTGGTCTTTCTGATGTGTGCCCTGTTCCATTGTGGTGTCCTGTATATACTGAATTGTTGCAATATATAAATCTTAAAAGTCAAGTAAATGTGTTAATAAAAATTACAATGAAAAAAATGGCATTCCTAAATTTGAAAAATATGTACTAGCCTCATTAAAAAAGTATTACATTATATGTAAGTATTCTAATGGTTAGAAAATAGCATAGTCCCTTTAATATGGTTTGGTTTTTTTTCAGATTTCTTCTGAGTAAAACAGTAAACAGCTTGCTTTTAGTATAAGCCAATCTTCCAGTCCAAATAAGTAAAGAACGATGCTCTATTCAACAAAGGTCTTTCAGGACATATCCTGCTTCTGCAGTACAATCTAGTGTGATGGAAAACCCTGGACAATGTTTCTGATATTTTACGCAGTGACATGGGTTGAATATACTCACAATTCACTCCATTATTTCAAATAAATAGTTTGTGGCACTTACTGTGGAGTGTTTAGATTTAAATCATGAATTTCATCACAGAATTTCAGCTGACAAAAATGCATGGTATAAGCTACTTTTGCATAACAGCAATTTCCAATGCCTCCTTCGTGACCTTGCTTGTCTTGATATGTTTCGCTTCTGTTGGATAATTTTTGCATGTCTGTTTGCCACAACTTTCTGGTGATTCTGTACTAGTTCAAGACAAGAAGACATATTGTAAATATCCTTACTCACTGACTCACTCCAAATGTCAGCAAATACAACTACTTTAAATGTGTTATCCAGCAGCATGTGCTTTAGATGGGCATTCTCCAGGAGCATTGCCACAATATGTAAATTTCTTCTTCATGGATAGGATCACATTTGCGCAAGCAGACTCAAAATAGATAGAACATAATTTCAGTTCAGGGATAAATGTCTTATCTTCTTTATTCTTGAAGAATTTGAAGTTCAGGAGTGCCTGACTAAGGCTTCAAATTTCATTTTTATCCCTTTCATATAAATAAAAGAGGTATGCTGGTTTAATGAATGAACAGAGCTTTAAAACTTCTTTGTTTTCTGATGTGCAAAAAAATTTCATAATTACAACTATTTGGGTAAGTTTTTTTGCTATTCTTTCATTTTAGTGAATGATTAGGTAATTAGTACTTTTGCAATTTACATATTCACCTGACTTTACAAGTTGCCAGTGTTTCTACAATAATTCTCATTTTAGTCTTCAATGATTAATTCATCTTGGAATCTTTATTTCTGGAGGGGTGGGGTTGGGAAGAGCCAAGTAGTGGTTTTTAGGAGGTAGAAGGAAGAGCAGGAGATACCAGTTCTGTGCCTTTAATGATAAACTTTCCCCTGGTCCCCTTGGTGAATATTCATTTTTGTAAAACTGTATTATTGATAGTAATACTTGTGCATTTTACTTTTGAACTGTACATTACGATTTTGATGTTTCAAGCACAAAACCAATTAGGTGACATTATCCATTCATGATTTGTTAAGGATGAAATTCACTCCAGGGTTTACAGCTGGATCAAGGTTTATTCTGAACTAAAATATCACACAGGCTTTATTTTTGTTTGGCTTAAATGTCTACTCTCAAAACTATACTTTTCATTTCTACATGGAAATTATGTAATTATGTCCTTTTTTTCTTTTTTTTTTTTTTTTTCATTCAGTAAAGCCCAACATGTAGTATGAATATCCAAAGGGTGCTGCTGCCTCAAATCCATGAAGTCAGTCTTCCTCAACCCGAGTTACATTACCAATGTTGCTGGTATGCTGAGCATGTGGATCAGGTGGTGCTGCATGGTATTTTTTCATCTGTAAGAAGAAACAGGAAGACTGTTTATCTAAGAGCATGATGTATATTTCAAGATATTTGGCTTGTCCCCCTACATTTACACTGCTGCGTATCATTTCTCCAGATGTCCCATTTTTCTTCTTTTTTGTTTTATTTCTACAACATTTTCATAAATCAAAGTATCAGACTCACTTTAAGAAGTCATACTCTTTACCCTCTAACTCAAGGACTTATGAAAGTCAGATATATACAGTACTGATATAAGCATATGTTTCTCATTACAGAGGACTTTATCCACTGCAGTAGATTTCTAACATCTTAAAATTCTTACTTCTCAAGGCACTTAGAAACATTTCCTAATCATAATCTAACAACTTGCTAATATTTGTAGTTAATATTATTATTATTTATTATTATATGGTCACTGAGGTGACCTTATTGTCATCTCAAGTTAATGTCTCTTCTGGTTCCATTCCTCTCTAAAGATGTTAAAAATTGTCAAGGTTTGACTCTGGCCAAATGCCAGGGACCTACGACGTCTGCTTTTTATGCTCTCTCCTGCTGCAGCTGTGCAGAGGAGGGGAATCAAACTAACACAAACACACTGGGCTAATGAGTTGAGATGAGGCAGTGGTGGGGAGGGAATGCATGAAAACATGAGCACACAGATGAGAAACTGAAGTTGCAAAGTGATTTATTAACCTAACAGAGTCAGAGGATAAATGAGAGGTAAAAATAAGCTCTTAAGACACCATTTCTTCACTCACCCCCCTTCCCTCTTAAGACACTGTTCCTCAGCTCACCCCCTCCTTCCCTCACACAACCAACAGCTCCGGGTGGGGGGCAGAGTATGGGGTTTTTCCTTAGTCAGTCCATCACCACAATTCTTCTGCTACAAACACTGTTTCTCTACTCACCCCTTTCCCTCTCAAGACACCATTTCTCAGCTCACCCCCCTCCCTCTTTCACACAAACCAACAGCTCCGGGGTGGGGCAGGGTATGGGGATTTCCCTTTGGTCAGGGTCAGTCCACCAGGGAGAAGAGTCCTCTACTCAGCCATGGGGTCCCTCCCACGAGAGACAGTCCTCTGAGAACTTCTTTGGCGTGGGTCCAATCTCACGAGCAGCAGCCCGGCCGAAATCTGCTGCAAACACGAGTGCTTGTCCATGGGGTGCAGGCTCCCGAGCCGAGGCCAGGCTGTTTCCATCCCGGGGCCAAGGCCTTTCTCTCTCATCCACAGCCTTTGCAACTCTCAGTCTCTGCTGGGACTCCCACTGGATCACAGCTTCCTCCAGGCATCCCCCTGTTCCTCTGGCATGGGCACCTCCCCACGGGCTGTGGGTGGATCTCTGCACCCCCCTGGACTCCATGGGCTGCAGGGGGACCACCTGCTCCCCCCATGGTCTTCACCACGGCCGGCAGAGTGTTTTCAGCTCCGGCGCCTGGAGCACCTCCTCCCCCACCTTCTCCACTGACCTTGGTGTCTCCATGTTGTTTTCCCTCACATGTTTTTACCTCCTTCTCTGGCTACAAAGAAGTGCGTGCACCCATTGTTTTGATTTCTTCTTAAATATGTTTCCACAGAGGCGTAACTAACATCCCTATTTGGCCCAGGTTTGGCCAGCAGCATGTCCATCATCTTCAGAACCATCAGAGATTGGTGCTGCTGGACAGGGTGAAAAACTTCTGGAACCTTCACACAGGACACACAGGAGCCATCTTTGTGCCCCTCCCTACCCACTAGCAAAAACTGGGCCAAGTAAAACCACCACAAAAATTTATAAAGATCCTCTATTGGCATGTCATGATGGACAGTCAGTATTTATATTTATTTGATGTCTTGAGAAAAGAAAGGATTTCTTTAGAATTTTAACATATTTTCATCTTCACAATTAAATATTATGCACAATATTATGGTCTGAATAGATGATCGTATTAATATAAGCTGTTCACCTTATTAATTTCGATCGGTAGTATCCTGTTTGTGAACATTTGAAAATTGCAGTGTCTCAAATATATTTGGTGCCTAACTAAATTTCAAGCACAAACATTTTAATTTGTAAAAAATGTTAACACATACATAATGCTTAATAATTTATTCCTAGAGAAAATTTATTGAGGGCCCTTAGTAAACAGCAACAAAAAATAATTAAAAGTATGGTTCAATATAATCATTATTAAAGCTTCAGGCCCAGAGCAAGCTCCCCAATCTAGTGGCATAAATTATCTAACCATCTGGAGGTTAGATTTTGCTTCTCCATGAGACACAGCTGCTATGGTAGATATGCAATTTACTCTTACCTTTTCTAGTGTGCAGGTTGTGTCTAACTATTTTAAAAGTAAAAGGTTTCAACAGTCTAGAACAGTAATTTCTGAGGAGCTGAGCCAAGATCCCTCACCCATATATTTCTCAAATATCATACTGAGTTCTACTGAAAAACATTTGAAGGACAATGCAAGCATGAGGCATGGTCAACATGGTGGCACATCAACAAAGGCAAAATTCTATCTAATTGGATGTCTTTCTACAGTAAGGTCACCTGCTAGTGGTTGAAGGGAGGACAGTGAATGTAGTTTTTTTGGATGTAAGTAACATTTTTTATACTGTCCATCACAGTAGTCTTCTGAATGAGTTCTCTACCTGTGAACTGCCTGCATCTGGCCAGTAACCAGCTGGTGGTGTTTCTCAAGTCTCAACTTCAGTGACAGTTCATTTTTATAAATTATTTATATACAAAACCTGACTGCTTGCTTGCAGCAAGTTTATCAATAATAATTTTAGCTATGTATCTATTCTATTCTATTCTATTCTATTCTATTCTATTCTATTCTATTCTATTCTATTCTATTCTATTCTATTCTATTCTATTCTATTCTATCCCAGCTTTAACCCAACAGGGTAAAGCCAAGGGAGCCATCAGCAGAGCAGGCTAAGAAATGTTTAAAGAGTAATTGGGTAAAAGCAAAGCTACAGACACCCAATTCTTCTTCAAGATTTCTATGGTGCCAATCCAGGAACCCTGTGATAGAACACAGACAGAACAATTATAGCATTTCTTCCAAGACTACAAGGAAGTTTACTGTATTCTCATATTCTGTCTAGTGAAAACTTCTCAAAGAAGGCAAGTTGAATGGATGTATCAGGTTATCTGAAAGAACAGTGCACAAACCAGAAGTCCAAACTTGTAAGAGAAGTACCTGAGATTATGCTCGTGGTGTGGGAAATAGAATGAGGATTGTAGTGCGCTGACCT
>VZTX01028416.1:30445-70386 GCA_013400915.1 Pardalotus punctatus
TTGTAGTGCGCTGACCTGGGCCAGACGCCAGGCAACCAGGAAAGCTATTTGCTCACTCCCCTTTGCAGCTGGACAGAGGAGAGAAAATGTAACAAAGGATTCATGGGTTGTAGTAAGGGCTGAGAGAGATCACTCATCAGTTACCATCACAGGAAAAACAGGCTTGACTTAGAGATACAAAGTGAATTTATTGCTAACAAAATCAAAGCAGGATAATGAGAAGTAAAATAAGTCCTTAAAAACATTTCCCCCCCCCACCCCTCCCTCTTTCCCAGCCCTACGTCCTACCCCAACAGTGCACGGGGACAGAGAAGGGGGGTTAGGTTCAGTTCATCCCCTGAGGCTTCTCCCACTGCTTAAGGTGAGGAGTCCTTCTCCTGCTGCACCATGGGAGATAGATCTCTATGAACTTCTCCAAAGTGAGTCCATCCTACAGGCAACAGTCCTCCTCAAACTGCTTCAGCAAGGGTCACTATTCCACAGGGTGCAGCCCTTCAAGAACAGGCTGCTCCAGCCTGGGAGCAGGGCCTGTCTCTCCACAGGTATCTGACAGGGTCACAGCCTCCTCTCAGGCATCCACCTGCTCTGGAATGGGGCCCTCCACAGGCTGCGGGTGGATCTCTGCATCCACGTGGACCCCATGGGCTGCCGGAGCACAGCTGCTTCACCGTGATCATCTCCATGGCCTACAGCGGAATCTCTGCTCCAGTGCCCAAAGCACCTCCTCCCCCTCTGTCTGCACTTACCTTGGTGTCTGCAGAGTTGTTCTTCTCATATGTTCTCACTCTGTTCTTTTCTCATCACGATTTCAACTGTGCAACAACTTTTTGTTTCTTTTTTCTTAAATCTGTTATCACAGACCCATTAGCACTGTTTCGAATTGTCTCAGCCTCGGCCAGCAGCACGTCCATCCTTGGAGTCACCAGGGATTGTCTCTGTTGGATATGGAAGAAACTTCTAGAAGCTTCCTACAAAAGCCACCCCTGTAACAACCCCCACTACTAAAAACCAGGCCATGAGAAACCAATATGGGGAGAAAGGAAAGAATTGAAACAGACTTCAATGTGGTGGGATTGTTGGTGCTACTACACAAAGACTCCTTTTTTACATTGAAGTATTGTTCCTCCTTTTATGTTTTGCATTTTTAAGCATATATCAAATAAGTAGTAGGTGCGAAAATATGAGCTTATAATTTCTTCAGTTTATTAGAAAATATATTATTGAAAAGGCAGTAGACTGCTTTATGTTATGTTTGGGGAAGGACAAATAAAAAGTATTGTGTTGTATGGGTACTGCTATTAAATTCTGACTAGCAAAAGAACAGAAAAAAAGCAGAAAAGGAAGGAGTCCTTGCACCTATGAACAGCTTAGAGCTACATCCCAGCTTCCAACAGCAATATGAACTTTATCAATTTTTTCTGAACTTGGCTAGGCAGAGAAAGATAATATATACAATGACACCATTTTTTGTCTCTTCTATTGTCCTCTGCATCTTGGATAGAAATGCAATGAGTAACAATCATAACTCAAAATTAAATGGGAAAGCACACAAAATCATGCTAAGGAATATTGTCTGTTCAGTATGAATGATTTCATCACATGATATGTGATTTCACATTACTATGACATAGTATAGCTAACTAACAATGCTAAATATTTCTGCAAACAAGTAAGATGCTCCTAGAACTGAAAATTAAAAAGGAGAAGCAAACAGTAAGACAAATGAAATTAGGAAAACCTCTTGGTTTTTTTAGTTTTTTTTTCTTCCTTTTCTGAGGTTCAAATATGTTTGCAAGGGTAGGCTAGGCAATACGATAGAGAAAATACGCTTCTAAGCCTCTGCCACAGAATTAGTCATTACAAATTTCTTTGTTATTTACATCTCTTAATGGTTTATTTTTATGTGGTTTGTGATTTAAGCCACCTGAACCAGTAATTTACCCGAGAAAGATTTCCAGCAAATGATTTCTGCAGTGAATTATGGGAAAAAGGAAAAAGTAGTGTAGAAAGTAAAAATGTGTTTCAGAGTTTTTGCTTCCTTGCTCTAACATTTTGAATGAAATCACAGAATATTTGCTTAGCTACTGTAACTCATAGAACTTTTGAATTACTTCTCTCTCATACTTTAGACTGAAGACATATTTTTTTAATGTAGAATTTGAAAAACATATTTTTTGAAATGCCTATTTGCAGTGTGTCTGTCAAAAGTACTAGAGTGATACTACACAAATCCCCCTGCCCCTCTCTACCCACTCTGTGAATGGCAGGGACAAGGAGTCAAAGGTTCTCAGCTTGTTTCCCAGCATTTCAGGTGTAGTACAGCTTGAATTAAAGTCTGGCATGGTTTTAGAAGGTGCAGCATTCAAAAGAAACAGTCTTTGGGCAGAGGAAGATGAGTGACACTTAAAACTTTCAATATTAACATTTTGGTTTGCTTTCCTTTCTTTTAAAGGACAGGCAGAGAAATTATGTTAACAAAGGTGAATAGAATAGAAACTCACTGTTTAAAGTGTCCGTTCTCTGTGGCTTGCCTGATTTTGGAAATTCATGCTGTTTAGTCTAAAAAGTCAATTGCCTGTGGCCTCCCTGGTCCATGCAAGAGCCATTGTTCAGCTGCAGAAGGTCACTTTAAGCCTACCTAAAACTTAGTTAAAATTCTATAAAACCTACTTACAGTGCTTCAGGGAGGGTCATTATTTTTAGAATAATGTAGAATAAACAATAGTCTGTAATTCTGGTAGTGCTGAGGTGTTAGAAAAAAGTCTCTGAAATTTATAAACCACTTACATCACACACGATTGTCTTTTCTTGTGTGTTTTAGAGCATCACAATGACTATGTGTCTGAAAGCTCTGGGACTCTTGACAGTCAAAGATATTTTAAAGTCTGCAAGTGTCAGAAGAACATCGTTTAGGTTCACTTAAAACAAGAGTAGATGGTAAAATATGCATAAAGGTGTACATGCTGCTACACGAGGGATGCTTATTTCAAAATGGATGGAATATGTGAAAGCTCTTGGCTGGCAGAGGCATGCAAGGTGCTTTACAAAAATGACATGCACATGGTCTGTCGGGTAATATAGGTCAGATAACTCTCTTGCTTTATCGAGTATTCCACTGCACTTTGGTTCTGAGGACAGATAGTGGCATGTTAAGCTTGCCAGATGTAAGGCACAGCCAGGACTGTAATGAGAGCTAGGGGCAGGAGTGCATGTGAAAATGAGAGAGCGTTTATCTTTTGGGAAGAAGAGAAAGTAAGGAAAAGGAAAATGGGGAAAAGTCATCTGCTCACAGAAAATAGCAGAAAAGGGTACACTTCTCTGCTACACAGGAAACATAAGACGATAACTATGAATTATTATGTGAGAGTGACTGCCTTATTTTCTCGACTAACAGCAGAATGATGTCCCACTTCCACCCACAGAAACACATGAAAGAGTGTCCAAGTGCACATTCACAACACCCAACCTCCCACCCATACACCACTTACAGCAGGGAATATATAAAAATATTTGCTTACTGTTGGCTTGGGAGCCCATCATGTTACTCCCTATAGGCTTCCAAATATTGTGAATATCTAAAATTTTGATATTTTTCCTGCTTTTAGTCTGTCAACTGACACTGACCCTTGTCTAGAGCAAGACCCTGTGGCCCAAAAATTTTCAGTGTGTTCTATTAAGGTCCATTTTCTAAGACTCTGCAACAGCTTAAGCAGCCATATCAAAGATATAGTTATCTGTCACAGGACAGGGCATAAGTATTTCTGAAAAACAGACTTTGTGCAAAACTGTAAACTAAATTCTTTCTTACTGTGCATAAGAAAGGCAGATATCTAGACTATGTCAACTTAACATTTTTTCTGTCTCAGTTTCTTAATAATGACAGAAAGTCATTGGGGTTTAGTAGTGAATCTTATAAACTATGTGACATTTCTATAATACCGATGATTTCTCTTTGAAATTGTATAGTGTGTCCCTGCTTGGCTTGAGGTCACTATTTAAAAAAAACCACTATTTTGTATACCATGATAACACAGTCATGCTTCTTAACCAAAATACATATTTTTGTTAGCTTCTTGTTGTAGCAGGTCCCTTTGGTTCTAAAAATTACCAGAGATATATTTTTGGAGAATTTCCAAACAGTTCCCATTTTTATACAATATACCATGTCTCTTCTCTCTGAAATCCAATCAGCTGTCTGAACATTGTTCATTTGACTATAACTGTTAAGATCTAGTAAGTTAGTGAGCTGCTTTTATGTTCATTTGAATTGTTGTGATTTAACAACTCCTGAGTAGGAGAATCTCTCAAATTAATGGTTTATCAAGACCCAGCTATGACCATCCTTACATTTTTTGAATATTTGGATTCAAATTCTCTAGGTCTCTCTTTTATTAAGCTAGGATTCTTGCAGAAAAATGATGCCCCAGAAATGTGAATATGAACTACAAATTGAAGAGTTTATCCTTCTCATCTATATTAGGAAAAGTCTAATAAAGAAAAAATGGCAATAAACACCATTCTTCCTTTTGAAAATAGGGTATATAAAAATGTTTCATACTGATTTAATTTGTTCTTTCAGTTCAAACTAAAGACGAGTTTTACAGAAACTAAGCCAAAAATGTCTGATGGTATTTGGTGTTGACTGGTGACCAAGGCAAAATAATTAGCTATTTTCCTTCTACATCAGAGAATTCATTGGCAAATATGAACTTAACTATATATTTCACTGAAATCAATCAATATTTAATATCTATCCAAACATCTTGATAACATGTTGTTGTGGTCTAACCCCAGCTGGCAACTAAGAACCACCCAGATGCTTTCTCACTGCCCCTCCACACAAGTGCGTTGCATTCTTATTAGAACACACCCTGTAACTTATAGTAGAATCAAAGGACTTGAAAATTAGGTGTGCTGACAAATTCTCTTGATTTTGTTCACCAGAAGGGAGTGATGCAGGTACCCTGATTTTGGGCATTGGTATCTGTTTCTAACGTATTATGATCTTATGTATTATGATCTATTCTTCCTTGTGAAATCATTAGCTGAAACTTGGCTTCAATATCTGTAAATCTCGTTTGAATAAAATTTGTTTCATTTATCTCAAACCAGTGATGAAATAATTATGAACTGCATCAAATTAACAGTATTTTGGACCTGAGCTACAAAAGGCTTATTCATAATCAGTTTGGGTCTTTCCTGTGGCAATTACTCCCTTCTAGAGAGAGCAATACTGTGCACAGGAAAGGATTCTCTGCTGTATTGGTGTAACAGTGAAAGCAGGATAAAAAATTTACCTGTCAGAAAAGGAAAACAGCAGCAAAAAATGTCCACGATTCCATTGTATTTGCTATGCTGGCTCAATATATTCTTATTCCAGACTACATTGACCTTACTGAAGAATGATCTTCACTGGTTTCTATGACACTTTTCCAGGTCTGAGCCTTAACCTGGGAGGAGAATGCTGCTGATTTAGATTCCAGAATATTCAGTCAGTCTGCTTCACTCTGCATTACCCTGCATGTACTGTATCTAATCTGTTACTTTGGAAGGGCCTGCAGCTGCTGTAAAGTGATTTATCTCAAGTAACCTCTGTGCTATGACAGCTCTGAGATACTAGATGGTCCCAGTAGTGATAAGAGCAGCCACACTCAGCACAAAGTGCACAACTGCATATTCATGTCAGAGTGGGGTTTGCCAAATAAAATCTGCAATGCTGTGATTAATCAGAAAATTTCTTTTCATACACAAAATTAATTAAGAGAACAATTCAATCTCCAGTATCTTTTGGGGTAACATAAATGTTATCTCATGAATGGGCATAAAATTTATAAGACATTTAGACAAAAAGAGAAAAGTTTCCTTTTTTTTTTTTTTTGGTTAAAAATTGTTACTCAAACACAGAGGTTTGTACTAGGAAAACTGATCTCATTTTATTTTACAGCCTTGAGATGTATCCTAACAGCAACAATGTGAAATAGAGTGTTATTAGCTGAGGTCCCAAAGACCCACAATATTTGAATATGGTATTTCAAACTGCATAATTATTTTTTTGTGTATTTCATACCTCATGGCTTTGTAAAAATAACCTTTTTTGCATAAAAATAATCTTTCCAAAGTTCTTAATCAGATAATAATTTTAAAAAAGCAACATATCTTTACAAGGGACATGATGATATGAAGACCCTACAAAATTCTTGTGTTTCATTCTAAAAAAAATTAACAAGCAGGGGAGAGGTTAAGTTTTTAATATGTCTGAATTCCCAAAGGACAGAACATTTTTTGGCTGACTTGACATGGATGTAAGGGATGTCTTACAGTTAATGTAACTTCAGCAAATGAACCTCTAAGAATCAGTTTTCCCTCAGCTACAAGTACTGAATCTAGTACTGTATCTGTTCCATCAAAACTAAGTAGACCTGTACAGGTTTCTGGGAAAGCATATCCTTGCAACATAAAATATCAAATTATGCTGTATGTTGTGTCAATGGATCAATATTATTTACAAATGTACTGAAAGTATGCTGAAGTCTTTCCAGAAAGTGATCATTTGGACTTTGATTTGAGCCTGTGACCCTACTAAAAACCTGATATTTAGACTAAGGAAGAAATACACATTTAGCCTTCTACTGAATGCCAAATCTCCCTGTTTTCAGACTTCATTGATGGTATGGTTTACATGGCAAGGTTTTGGTAGCAAGGGGCTGGAGAGGTGGTTTTTGTGAGAAGATGCCAAAAGCTTCCACCGTGTCTCACACGAACAATGCCAGCCAGCTCCAAGAGTGAGCCACAACTGGCCAAGGATAAGCTCTCAGTGGTAATGGTAGCACCACTGCAATAATATGATTTAAGAATGGGGAAAAAAATTGCTATGAAGGAGGAGCTGGAAGTGAGACATGAGACTATGTGAGAGAAAGAGCTCTGCAGACACCAAGGCCAGTGCAGATGGAGGGCAAGGAGGTGATCCAGACACTGAAGCTGAGATTCCCTGCAGCCTGTTCTGAAGACCATGGTGAGGCAGCTGTGTCCCTGCAGCCCATGGAGGTCCATGAGTGAGCAGATATGCACCTGCAACCCTTAGAGAACCCCATGTCAGAGTGAGGGAATGTGCCTGAAGGAGGCTGTTACTCCATGGAAAGACCACACTGGAGCAGGTTTGCTGGCAGGACTTGTGATTCTGCAGGGGATTCACACTGCAGCAGTCTGTTCCCAAAGGATTGCATGCTGTGGAAAGAGACCCCCACTGAAGCAGTTCCTAGAGGACTGCCTGCCATAGGTGAAACCTGTGCAGGAACAGGGGAAGAATGTGAGAAAGAAGCAGCTCCAATGACAATGAACTGACTGCAACCTCCATCGCTTATCCCCCTGTGCCACTGTGGTAAAATAAATAGTGGAAATTGAGAGTGAAGTTGAGCTTGAGAAAAAGGGACATTTACAGGGAGTATGTTTTCAAATTTGTTTTTACTTCTAATTACCCTACTCTGGCAGCAAATTAAATTAATTTTTGCAAGTCAAGTCTGTTTTTCTTGTGACAGTAAGTGGTGAATGATCTTTCTCTGTCCTTATCATGACATTTTTGTTGTATTTTCTCTCCCCTGTCCAGCTGAGAATGGGGAATGATAAAGCAGTTTAGTGGACACCTGCCTTCCAGCAAAGGTCAACCCTCTACAATGTCTTAAGCAAAAATTCTGAAATAGGAATCTTGAAGTTTTTTGTTAAAAATTAGTACAAATCTAGGGTCAGATTCAGTGAGGTGGTTGTACCTATTGGTACAGAAAGGATGCAATAGCTTTAAATCTGAAATACTAAGACAAAGAAGCAGAGTTCACAGATGTCTATAGACTTTATAGATAATGGAAAAAAAACATGCCGATCAAGAAAGCCAGTGCATTCAGTGAAGGATATAACTTCAAGGAGAAGAAAAATTTATGTTTAAAATCTTGTTTCTACCCTGAATTTAAGTATCCCTTGCAGTAAGCATCTACATGAAAATAGAATTTACAGCTTAAATTCTGCTTCTTTAAGATATATGACTTTGTCACAATTTGTGAAACATGTCTCAGCCACCCTGTGAACCTTAGTTGCCTCACAACTTTTGTGTGTCTAGGACTCAGCTTTCAAATGTATCAGTATACAAATTCTATTATGCATCAGTCTGTTTGCAGTGATAAATATTTTTGTCACAGAATTTTGAAGATACATTCTTTTCTCTTTGGTCTTTCAGTGTAAAAATGCTGCCGATTATTTATCTCATTCTCATAAATGTGCATATTCAAAAATTGTGATAATTTATTTGATCTCTTTCAACAGCAGTTGCAACAAAGAAATGATTGTGCATAAATCCATTTGCAAAAATGATGGAACCCAACTTGCATATTTTAACAAATTAACTGGACTCTTTATTGGTGTCTAAAATGACTTCTCAATGAAAACATTTTTTCAAATTAAGGTCTTTTAACTGCAGAATGTTGAAATTTCCTTTTCTGTCATCTTTATGTCTCTCATCAACTTCTTTTATATATATATATATTTTTATTATTATTATTTTTCTAGCAGAATTACTTATACAGCAATCATATACAATAATTTTAAAGTTGGGTTGAACAAAAACAGCAGAAAGAAAAGTCAGTAATTAAATATCCATGCATAGAAAGTGTTGTGAATTGAATGACTGACTTCTAACAGGTTTTGTGCCAGACATATGTGGCTCAATTTCCCTAGATCTCTTACTAGTTCAGGACTCTTAAATTTCTGTGCATTTAGGTGCTGAATGCTTAACCAGAGAATTTCATCATTAGTTGGTAGAAAAGTCTGTACTAAGTTTTGTTGTTGTTGAATTCATCAAAAGGCACTAGACACCAACCCAAATGGGAGTATCATTTCTTTCTACATATACATGCCTTTAAAGTTTAGATAAAGTGAATTGTTGTAAAGATGCTCTGCCATAAATTATAGCTGACAGTGGAAGTGATTAAGGCACATAGTTTGATTGCATGCATTAATCTCTACAACTTTCATCAAGTCTAATTTAATTACCCACAGGTATACGTTTCTTTTTAATTTATTGGCTTTGTCAGTAATCAGTTGCACTGTATGCTATTACTTGGAAAAGGTGAAACCAGCTGCATTCATGGAGAAATCAGACATTGAACAGAAAAAAAAAAAAGTTAAGTGTCACAGCCCTCAAGGATACAGTAACAATGTTAAACTCACATATGAATTTAAACTGTATATTTTATCACAAGGATCTGTCAGATAGCTTGATTGAGAACAATACTCTCCCCCAGGAAAAAACAGCTGAGAAGGCTTAACCATTTTCTGAATGAGGAAACAGCTGCTGTTGTTAGAATATCCTGCTCAGGTGTCTTTAACCATACAGATTTATATATTTTTAACTAACTTTTTGCCACTATTTGGACATGGCTGTTGCTTAACTGACAGTGCTGTCTTTTCCTCATGATCAAGTGATCATGAACATGAATGTACATTTAGTAGTCTAATATTAGGACCCCAATATTCAGCATGGCCATCATTTTAAGTCTCATATATGCCTGTTCTCTCAAATTTTATTTGTAAAGCAGATCAGATATGTTATTGCATTTGTAGACAATAACATTTGCAAGATTACTCAGAAGCATTGCCCAGTCAGTTTTTCAAACGTAATATTACACAGTCTCATAAAGATCCACTTCTTTTTCTTACAAAATCCCTAACCAAAAGGAAGATTATAGGTTTTGGGGGGTTTTAGGCAGGAGGGGGCAGGATGGGGGTGTGTTTTGTTTGGGTTATTTTTTTTGTTTGTTTCCCTGTGCATTCAGTTCTTCTAATAATATAGACATACAGGGGTTTTGTCTGTTTAGTTATTAAAATGCATTTAAATTGTGATTAAAACATCAGGAAGAAGATGAGTTAATGTTATAGAAAAAACAAAGGAAACAAAAATCATTGCATACCAGCAGGTAAGTAACAGTCAACATCTCAGAGTCAAACTGTTTCCTATATGTCAATTCATAAAATTTTGTACTGTGAAAGTCCTCAAATAAATGTATTGCTGACAGAGGAATTACCTTTTTTTTTACATAACTGAGGAATTTTTATGCTTACTGGCCCTTAAATAATGCACAGTAAACCATTTCAAACAAATATCAAGTTGGAAAGGTACACAAGGGAAATAAAAGAGCCTTCCTAAATTGCACAGTACATGCAATTATTATTAAACTTGTTTAGTGAACACATGAAAATAAACTGCTTACTTGTAACAAATGGATTTAATTATTACACTAGTTGCTGGACAAAAATAAGTCTTCCTATGAAGTAAATATGTTTGATTAAATGGCTATAAATTTAAGAAAATATTTTTTAATATAGTGTATTCACATTGTAATTGTTGTTGAGCAATAAGCACTGTAGCTCCCAGTATCTGGAAAACAATAGAACTAATTAGAGCTTGGAAACGAGTGCATGATTACATTCTGGGCTGTGCCAAACCTCATAAAAGAATATATAGCATGGTTCTAGAGTAATGCACACACAAGGGCTGAAAGGAAGATTTCAGTATAAAAACTGTATACCAACCATATGATATACCCAGCAAGCAGCAGAGAGTGTTATGTCTATATTTTATTGTTTCTTTCTTTACACCTTTTTTTTTCTAATAAAGACATATTATTATGGAGTTTATTCTAAAAGTGTTGCTACATTCCATGAGGCTGGATGGTGATGATCAGTATGCCAGACCTAGTGAGAGTAGAGCAGCTCCAGGCAGGGGGAGGATAGGCTATTCCCCTGTTGCAGCTCAGAAGACAGATCCCAGGCCAAGTGAAAGTGCAGAGAAAGGCACCATGGGGCCTAAAAGAATTCATATTGGACAACCAAATTAAAGGAAATACTCATCAAAGCCAAAAATCTCATTTGGCCTAGGGCCCCGCTACGTGGGAGGAGAATCCATAAGTTCAGAACACGATAGAAAGTGTGAAACGGCTAAAACCAGTGAATAAACACTACGATTCTCAAACTGAAAATCAGCATTATTTGCATAAGGCAAATAAAAGTATCTAAAAATGAAGGTTCTTCATAAACCCCCATCATTCTGTAATAATTTGTGTTTCTATATTTTTCAGCTGTTACTGTTTCATGCAGAAAAGTACTGCTGCATTGAAAGACCAAAACAAGAAAAAAGGTATTGCTTATTCATGAAAGTCTTTAACACTTTTAATCAATTTACAGAAGTAACCTTGCAATGTAAGACATTAAAAGACAACTTTAAACCTACCTGAAGTTAAAATGTATATATTGATTGGCATAGCAATTAAAAGCCAATATATTCTACAATAGCTATTCTGTTCAATTTCTCCATGTACTCCAAATCCATTATCTTTAAGCCACCATGGATTATGTGGGTTGTCATAATGCTGTATCATGCAGACTGTATACTGTTAGCCAAGAATGTTTTTTACTATTCAGAGATCTTCTCTTTATCTCTTTTTGTTTCTTCTTCGTACCGAATGTTGCCTGGAGCACTGTGGTTTTGACATCAGTGTTAATTAAAGGCAAATAATGAGGGATAATGAAAATAAAGGTGAGGGGAGAGGGAAATTGATACATGCTTCTACAAGCAATTGCACACCTTTAAGGTTTCAAACTTTACAAACACACACTGAGGCAAATACACGAACTGTTCACCCAAAAACCTTTATAGTCAAAATTATTTTCTGCTCTCATGTTGTGCTGGTTTTGGCTGGAGTAGAGTTAATTTTGTTCACACTGGCCAGTTTGGGGGTATGTTTTGTGTTTGTGCTGAACACAGTAATGATAACAGAGATTTTTTTTTTTTCCCCTGAGCAGATCTTACACAGAGCCAAGCCTTTTCTTTTTTTCATACACCACACTGGTGAGGAAACTGGGGGTGCATGAGAAATTGGAAGGAGACACAGTCTGGACAGGTGACCCCAACTGACCAAAGAGATCTTCCAGACTATATGACATCATGCTCAGTATATAAATTGGGGAGAAGAAGGAAGGGGGAAACATTTGGGGTAATGCCATTTGTGTTCCCAAGTAATTTTTAGGAGCAAAGGAGACAAATAGTGTACAACGCAAAATTTAAATAATGCTAAAACTAAAATTAGAAAGCTGTTTGCCCCAGCCCTGTGCAATATAGCATGTTCTTATTGCTAGACATATATGAAAACTTAGGCATGATGGGGCCCTGCTCTCCTGGAGATGGTTGAACACTTGCCCGCCCATGGGAAACATGAATTAATTCCATGTTTGTTTGGCTTGGATGTGCAACTTTTGCTTCCCCTATTAAACTCTCTTTATCTCAACCCACGAGTTCTCTACATCTTACCCTTCCAATTTTGTGTCTGGTGGAGGAGTGAGCAAGAGGCTGCATGGAGCTTGGTTTCCGGCTAAGGTTAAACCATGACACATGTACATAACGCTGAATCTATGAAGACAGGATAAAGAATGGAATTTTTACTCTTCAGGTATCAGAACTGCGCTACAATGAAGAGCCAGGAGGAACATTGCTTACTGGAGCAAGTTATTGCCTGTTTACCAGAGATGGGGTTAGATGCTCTTATTTTACGTTCCATCTGATGAAGTAGATGCTCCTTGCATTCAAGAGGCAGATGAGAAATGTTTACTCTGATCAGGGTTCTTCCTTTCTTCTTGTCATAGTTATTTAAACACCGCAATAAACCAACTGTACTGCAAGATTATTTCTCAGATTAATTACCACTCAGAAGTAACATTAATTATGGAAGAAAAGCATTTAACATATTGAAGAGCAAAAGTTTAGTTGTACTTTTTTACTCTAACAAAATTTTAAAATAGAAGGAAAATAAGAATATGCAGTCATTCTAGCAAGGATGCACATTAGGCATCTAACTCATACTGCATAATCTCTTTAGAGACCTTCTCTGAATCAAGATAGACTGAACATCTTGTTCTGCTCAGTGTAAAGTCAGCTTCTGTTGTCTTATCCAGAGATAGTGCAGTAACATCATTCATGTCTTTAATGGATACAGTCACGCTATAACTGTGACAATCTCCAGTGAAAGGTCAGCAAGAGAAATTAGATATTGGTGACTAGCAAGTTAAAAACTGATACTGGGTGTACAAAAGGAATGCTGTTAATTTACCATGTATCTCTAATAAAAGAGAAAAGAATGAAAAATAAGTCATTTTTAAGAGCAAAGGAGTCAAACAGTGTGTAATACAAAAATTGAATAATGCTAAAACTCAAAGTAGAAATCTATTTAACCCAGCCCTGTGCAAGAGAACATACTCTTTTTGGCTAGACATATATGAAAACTTTGGCTTCACTGAAAATAGATAGAAAGATGTGCTTTGGTAAGTGATCACATTTATTTGCAATTGATTTGCAATAAGCAAAAAAAATTTAAGAATTCTTTCCCCAGAACAACTGACCACACTGTTTCTTAAATTTAACATCTCCTAAATATATTATTCAGGTTGAGACATTAAAATAATTTCCTTTATAAAGGAAACTGATCTGTTCAGAATGGATGAAGCACTCTCCCATAAAAATGGAGGCCTAATATCCATGACAGAAGTGCATGGATCAAATTAAGCATAAGACTTTCTCTAGCTCAGAGCAAATGTCTCTGCAAATGGCACAATGCCTATGCAAAACATACAATTTGCAAGATATAGACTCATTAAGATGTTTCCTTTTTTAGTTCCTTGCTGTAACTTCAGAGGGAATGAGTGGTGTTTTTCCACCAGCAATTCTTTTCCACAGGGGAATTTGAAATCTGTTCAATTTTCAGGATGTCTTGTTGTTAGCGGACATTGTTGTTTTCAATTCGCTGCATTCTCAAACAAGTTGTGCACTGAAAATGGAAAATATGGAAACTGGAAATTGACATGCTTTACAGAAGACTGAGACAGAATGTTTCTCCACTTAGTAGCTCAGGCAGAACGTGTAATTATTTTCACATCTTCCAGGAACATTGGTTTAGTGTTGGATTGCTGTAGTGTTGTTCATGTGCAGTGCATTTTAGTTTTGTCATTCAGAAATAGCTTAGTGTATATGTTAGATTTACTTTGAAATTCCATAACAGATTATTGAACACTTCTATCCATGTAGAAAACAATTACTTTCCAGTTAAATCTGCCATAAAATTTTCTTGCTTCATGTCTCCCTAAACTTTACAGGTTATTTTCAAAGAAGAGGGTATTACTACAAGGGTCAGGCAGTTTGGTTGCTGCCCTCACAAAGCTGTTTTAATTAATCCAATTGTTTATATATTTTTCAGAATACCATGTTCTAAAAAAGTTTGTATAGAGTTATGATATAGATTAATACAATCTGTGAGTAGCAATATTTCTGCTGCAGAATACAAAGTTAATCACAATTTCTGAGAGAAATCTTTGCCAGTGGAATTTTGAAATTACTGGACTTTGTATCAATATCTACATATTCTCTTCATAAGTATTTACATCTACCTTCTCATTACTCTGTGATGAAGGAAATTTTTGTTTAAACCTTATAGACAGAATACTGAGGCAAACAGAAGATTAAGATCACAAGGGGAAACACCCTTAGTCATTGTCAGCATTATAATGCTGTCTTGACAGCACGAAGTTGTCTTTTGGGTGCCTATCTTTCAGAAAATATCTTTCTGGAATAGCTAAGTCAATCATGAGGCAGAAAGATGATTAATTCAGAGAAATAGAAATAGCTTCTAGTACATGAAGGATGAAAAATCACCTCAGAAGTCAAAGAAAAAAACACAGAAGAAACCATACATGTTGATAATTCCTCTGTCAATGATATTAAACACCCTTCATGGGACTCTTTATAAAGATACTTAAAAGTCCATATTTCTGCACATATTTCAGGAGCATTCTGTCCATGTCATAATTTTTAAAAAGATTTTGTCTTACTCTTTTCTCTCAGAAAATGCAAGGCTTAACAAATGCAGCATCCGACAGTATTTAATATATTCAATGTAGTATCACATAGTAACTTTTAAGTAAAGTGCTGAGACATCATTAGTGAATTGAGTAAATGTGAATTGAAAATTGGCAAGACTTTGAGGATCAAAGGTCTATGAACAGTGGCACAGTCCAGCTGGAGGCCAGCAACAATGGGATTCTGTCACAGACCTGATCTGGGATCAGTATTATTTCACTAGTATTTAATTATTTGTTTTGTTGTCTTAATTACAACCTAGATGATTGGATAAGCAGCACCTTCAGCAAATCTGTGGATGATACCCAGTCTGGATAAGTGGTCAATACACTGGAGGACAGAGCTAATACGCAGACAGGCCCAAAAAGGCTGAAGAAGAAAGTGTAAGGAGCTTCATGAAAATCATTGAAAGCAAAAACAAATGAAACCCAGTCCCTGAGGCAGAAAAAGCCCTGCAACAGAACAGACTGGGCCTGACTGGCTGAGAGCAGCTCTGCAGAACTAGCTCTGAGGACAGCAGGCTGGCATGTCAGTGACCCCTTGCAGCAAGGTAACTGCCTCTGTGGAGCTGCACAAGCACGGATGGAATCAGCAGGTCTGGGAAGGGATCTTGCCCAGTCTGCGATCTCCCCTGCATGACACAGACACTGACTTAATGGTGTGTCTCCCACAGAGGCCACTGAAGAAATCAGGGCTGGAGCACTGGACATTCAAGGAAAGGACTGTAAGATCTGGGTGTGTTCATCCTGTAAGAAAAGGAAGTAAGAGGAAGCATGATTGTTATCCTCAGGTATCCAACATGAAAGTATGGAGAAGATAACCTCTCCTTCCACAGTTACCAAGCAGATGAACAGCTGAATGTGATCTGCGAGAATGAGATCTGAGTAAGTCAGGTTCATGACTGTCTGAAAAACCTGAATGTACATAAGTCTATGACACGCAATGAGATGCATCCCAGAATCATGTGGGAATTGGCTGATGTAGATGTCAAGCCACTCCATGATATTTGAAAAGTTACAGCAGTCTGGTGAAGACCCAGGTGACCAGAAAAAAAGGAAAAAATTACCCATTTTAAAAAAAGGTAGAAAGGAGAACCCTGGGAACTACTGACCTCGGTGCCTGGGAAGATCATGGAGCACATGCTCCTAGAAGCTATGCTAAGGCACATGGAGAACAGGGAGGTGATTCGAGAACTGTGGATATCATTTATCTGGACTTCTCTAGAGCCTTTGAAATGGTCCCCCACAGCATTCTTCTCTCATAGATAGGAGACATATGCATTTGATGGATTCAGTGGATAAGAAATTTTTTGGAAAGTGACATCCAGAGGGTAGTGGTCAATGGCTCACTCTCTAAATGGATATCAGTGACAGGGGGTGTCCCACACGGGTCTTTACTGAGAGAAGTCCTTTTCCACATATTTGTTAATGACATAGACAGAGGATTTACATGCACTCTCAGCAAATTTGCAGATAACACCAAACTGAGTGGTGTGTCTGACACACCTGAAGGATGGGATGCCATTCAAAGGGACCTGGACAAGCTTGAGACATGGGACTATGAGAATATCAGGAAGTTTATAGAGACCAAGCACAAGGCCCGGCACTTCAGTTAGGGCAAGCCACAGTTTTGATAAAGACTGGGAGATGAACAAATTGAAAGCAGCTCTGATGAGAAGGTCATGAGGGTCCTGGTGGATGGGAGGCAGAGCATGACGCTGCCATGGGCACTCTCAGCCCAAATAGTAAATTGCATCCTGGGTTGCATCCAAAGCAGGGTGGGCAGCAGGGCCCGGGAGGGGATTCTGCCCCTCTGCTCTGCTCTGGTGAGACCCCACCTGAAAGACTGCATCCAGATCTGAGGTGCCTAGGAAAGGACAACATTGACTTGTTGGAGTGACTCCAGAGGAAGGCCACCAGACATGATTAGAGGGATGGAGCACCTCTCATAGAAAGAAGGGGTAAGAGAAATGTGATTGTTCAGCCTGGAAAAGAGAAGGCTTCAGGGTGACCTAATTATGCCTTCCAGTATTTGGAGCGACCCTACAAGGAAGATGGAGAGAAACTTTACAAGGACATGTAATAACAGGAGAAGGGGAATTGATTTTAAACTGAGATAGAGTAGTTTTAGATTAGATATTAAGAAGAAATGCTTTACTGAGTGTGGGGAGGCTTTGGAGGAAGTTGCACAGAGAAATTGTGGGTTCTCAGTTCCTGGAAGTGTTCAAGGCCAGGTTCAATAGAGCTGTGATCTAGTAAATGGTTTACCTGCCTATGGCAGGAGGGTTGGAACTAGATGATGTTTTAGGTCCTTTCCAACTCAACCCAAGATTCTATGGTTCTATGAATATGGAGCTGTACAGTGAAACAAGGAGAGAGGACATACAAAAGTGAGGCTTCACCTAGGTAGAAAAAGAATTTATTTGCTTATTATAGGTAGTCAGAGATTGAAGAGGTTGGTCATAATGGCCTTGTAACATCCATCTTTGACTTTATACAATGGGAAAATATTTCTAAAGAACTTGATCAAGTTGTGCTTTCTTTGAGCACAGGATCAGAGGACCACCAGAAATAATTTCCAAAGTATATTTTTCCATTATTCATTATTACAGAAAAGTTATCTCCAGTGTTGTTTTTTTATGGCTTGTTTGCAACATGTTCCACAGTCTGGAATTGCATCTACATCTGATGGCCATAGGATAATTTTTTACTTTCAAATAATAGGTCTGCAAAGCTTATGCATGCATTACTCTTAATTTTTTTTCAAAAGCTTATTGCACAGTACACACATAATCTTTGACTAAAGTCACTGACAATACAGGGTTCACAAAGTAGGGAAGAACTACTTTTGGAGATGAAGTTTCTCTATTTTTTTCATATTTTAAGTGTTATGGGATTTATTCTATGACATACTTTCTCAGGCACTCCTGACTGATTGTTGCAAGCTCAATGACACCTTAAATATCCAAGATGTTTTCTAATCATGTGAATGTATAATGAAATACCAAGATTACTGCCTTTTGAAATAGAGTAAAATGCATTTATATTTCAAGAACTGTGTACCATGCTTCAAGTTTAAAATTTTAGGTACCTAATCTTGTCACTACGTTAAGTAGTATTATCAGCTTATTTTCTTGTTACCAAAACCAGAAGCTAATTTAGAAAACAATGAAACCACAGATAAACTTTCCAGTTGGAGAGAATTATGTCCATTTTGCAAGGCTTGTGGTCTGAAAAATCTTATCTGGACTAAGAAAACAAAATCACTGTATGACATAAAATGAATTCCCCAAGTTATAATTAAACACTGCACTCATTGGTGATTTCTGTATTGACAGGTCAACTGAAATAGGACCACATAGACTCTTGATTCCTGTGATTACCTTTGGGTGCCCCTTTGCAACATAATTTCAGAATACTGCAAGCCATTAATCAAACCAAATCATGTCAAGGAGCTTTTAAAGTATCATAAAACAGATGAACTTGAAAATGTCAGTATTTGGTGGAATGTGGGGATATGAGGCCTTAAAGGATATTAGGCAGACAAGAAGAATGAAAGAAAAATGGCTACATGCATGTGTGAGGAGACTGAAACCCCTGTCTGTCCCACTGCACACTACTTATTTATGTATTATATTAACTCTTCACTGTGTTTTTTTGCTTCCACTAAGTTATTTTTGGCTAAGTGTTGGGCAGTATCAAACTATGTATACTATGATCAACCAAATGTAAGATACCATTGAAAGAAACACTTACAATGTAATTAATGTTTTAACTCTGTGAGTTTTCAACAAAAAGAGTAGGTGGAACTTTCCTTATCTTGCATGGGAAACAAATTGTCAGTTGCATTTTGCTTCTGGAAGTTGAAAGACTGGGATATTTGCTCTCTCTCTCCTTCCCTCTCTGGAAGTAGCTTAATGAAATGAAAGCAACAATGTCATGACTGTTGTCTGATATACTGAAATGTGATATAGAAAAGTTTGCTTCTGGGTATTTCACTACCTATTTGGTTGAATAAAAGATGCATGATGTCAAACACAGGACCTAAATCACCTTGCATTCACGCGTCTTTTTACTGATTGGCAGCCTATGAGAAAGAAGAAAAGCTCTGAGATATCTGCTGAAAATCATTTATGGCAGAAGACTATTTTCCCTGGTGGATTTGCACAACAGTTTAGTAACATTTTCAAGCATTTCCCTTTCCTTATGCAGAGCTTCCTCCCAAGCTCTTTCATAGCATTGTTTTTACTTTACAGCAAAGGACAAACCTCTAGTGATTTGAAGCTGCTGACATCTTCTTTTAGCAGCCCTGTGATGGTGATTATTTTGCATCACAAAGAAAGTCCATATTCATTATAATTTATACTAGAGGCTGCATCATTGTCAGTGGATTTATGTAAGAATTTAAAAATTCAAACTGCTTATAGGAAAAGCATTTCATGGACTTAATATACCATATCTATAAAGAGAAAAATCTTAGCAGTTTAGAGCAACTTGATAATTTTTACCCACTTTTATAGAAAACCAATAGAATTGCCTCCCTAGGGGAGGTGAAAAGATTAGAGGACAGAGGAAAAGAAATCTATCAGGGATGCCTTTTCAACATCAAAAGTCACACAATATATTTTCATAATAGTTTTACCCCAAAAGCATAATAAAATTTAAAAATATTTCCTGTGTTTCTACATTGTAATTGAGTGATATTTGTAATCTCTGCCTTCACCAACTGTAACAAATACTTCATGTCATGAAAACTAAAAAAAAAAAAAAAAAATTAAAATTAAAATGTTCCTACCACCTGAAGATGGCATCAATGGCTGGTGGTCTGAAAAGAATCATCTTCCTACATAAATTTTATCCTGTTTTAAATTAGTCCTCCATGCTAGTCTTTGCTTGGTATATAAGGTACCAAGTCGAACATCTTATACAAACAGAATATTCAAAGAAAATAAATATCATAAAAAGACTAGAGAATACCCTGTTAGGCTGAGACATTTCTTAACTGCCAACCCACTGTTTGTTGAATATGGGATAGGAACACATTGCTCACCTCCTTATATTGTGAACAGACTGAAGTATCATCTAGTATAAATAAAGCTATGACCTCTATTTTAAAAATTGGTGTAGTATTATTGAATTGAGGAGGTCATTTTCATGGTGTTTTGTTCAAAAATAAATGTAAGGCTGATGGATGTCATCAAAACCTTTACAACAAATTACAGCTTATTATCAAGCTATTGAAACTTCATGTCAGTATAGTATTTGCTAAAGGTAAAAAAAGTAGCTCTTTGTTCCAATACTATAATTGCCAAGTATTTCTCAGAAATTAATCAAAAGTCAGCTTCTGGTAAATACAATGAAGAGAAATTGGGACTGTATCTTATCTTAAAGGTAGATTTTAAATTCCCCCAATTTCTAACACAAAACACTTCATGCAGTCTGATAGCATAATATAAAATTCTAGATATCCTATGCTTCTATAACAAACGTTTACAGACCGTCTGCTCATCTGTAATGTACTCCATTTTGCTTTCTTACCCTTCTCTTCTGCATCTCAGGTACTTGCACAGTTCAAGAAACAAGAAACAAAACATGAGAATACTGAAATAATGAAAACAAGGAAAAGATATAACTGTACATGTTTCCAAGAAAGGTTATTGTGGCTCTAACACAGCAAACATGGCTGCAGTAGTCTGAATGTCAGCTGGGCAAATGAAGATAAATCAAATGTGTTTTGATCTGTCCAAACCCTCCATTTTGTTTAATATTTTGACATTTTCTGGCACAAACTAAATATTGTTATCGCTCCTTGATCTGAGGAATTCCTTCAGGTTTGTGTGTTTTCTGACTCTAATAAAACAATATGTTGAGGGTGGAATATTTATGTCTCTAGATAAGGTGGAAAACAATGAAGTGTGAATAAAGACTTCCCCTTCCACCATCATGAGAAACCAAGAAACAGGTGGAATTCACTTCCCTACTGGCTTTAATTATACCTTATAAAACAAGAAGTCTAGAAATCCATTTTGTCAGATTCATGAAATCCTGTTTCTATTCCTTGTAATTCTTCACTCTGTCTTTCTGGTCCCAGTTTTATTTTCTGGTGGAGGTTTTTTCGATAGACCTATCCAGAATCACAGAGTGACTGATATTGACCAGCACATCTTCACATTGTCTAGACACGTCCAGGAATGTTTCAGTGTCTCCAAGGACAGGAATACTACAGCCTCTGGAGGAAACCCATTCCATTGTTTGAAAACCCTCATAATAAAATCACTTTTCCTTCTGTTTAGAATTATTTTCAAATATCTCAGTTTGTGTCACTTTTCTCTAGCCTTGTCTCTGGACACCGCTGAGAAGCATGTTTCTTTCTTCTTAATGCAGTCCCCTAAACATATATACACCTGAAGAAGAGCCTCCTGACCCTTTCCTCCAAGATGTACACTCACAGCTCTCCCAGCTTCTCACCACATGACAGATGGTCCAGTTACTTCATCATCTTCATGGTTCCACAGAGGGCTCTCTCCAGAATGAAAGAAAGACAGAATAGTTTGAGGTGGAAGGGACTTTTTAAAGGTCATCTAGTCCGACCCTCCAGCAGTGATCAGGGACATCTTCAACTAGATAAGGTTGCTCAAAGATCAACCTGACCTTGAATGTTTGTACAGGTGAGGCATGTACCACCTCTCTGGGCAACCACCACCAGTGCTTCACCACCCTTACTGTAAAATACTTTTTTCTTACATTTAATTTAAATCAAAGTTGCCTTTTATCCTGTCATTACAAGACCTTGTTGAAAGTTCTCTCCAGGTCCCCTTTCTTTTAAGTCCTCTTAAAATGCTGGGAGATTGCTATAAGGTTGCCTTGGAATCGTCTCTTCTCCGGGCTGAGAAACCTTAGCTCAGCCTGTCTTCTATAAGAAGTGCTCCAACTCTCAGATTACCTTTGTGGCCCTCGAGTGGACCTGCTCCAACAGGTCCATATCTTTCTTATATTGGAGGTGCTAGACACAATATTTCAGGTGGGGTTGTGTGATAGTGGAGGAGAAGGAGAGAATCACCTCCTTCAACCTGCTGGCCATGCTTTTTTTTTGATGAATCAGTGTCTCCGGTCACGTGGGCTGGACCAGCTGACCACCAGGGCCAATCGGCAGCTCGTCAGCAGATTCTGCTAGTGTCCCTGAGCACCAGGCTCACTGCAGTCGGGGACAGCCTCCCCCAGCCGCGAGTTGCGATTCCCTATGACGGCAGCCGCGCTGTCCCCAAAAGCCGGAGTGCTGCAAAGAGAGTGTTCCCTCACCCGGACCCCAATCAGACACGCGGTCACACGGTGGTCAGGTGCTTGGGGTCAAGGGCGAGAGACCCCGGCCTCAGCCTGGCACAGACTTTTATTCTGAGGGTAACAACCAATCCTGGAACGGCACGGGGGAGGAACCAGGGAGGGACGAGGGACAGGGACCAATCAGGAAGGAGGAAGGGAGGAAAGAGGGAGATACGAAAATACCATTATGAACTGAGGGACAGGGGGAGCTCGACCCCTCTCTGGGGCAAGCCACCTTCGACTCTACCCCAGGGGGTTTTATTCTCTAGGTCTCCACAAATTCCTCAAGGGGGAAGAAACTCTCTGGGCTTGAACCACTGCTACAAATCAGTATGAGATTGGCTTTCTGGCCTGTGAGCATACATCACTGGCTCTTGTCCAGCCGCTCATCCACCAGTGCCCCTAAGTCCTTCTTGGCAGGGCTACTCATAATCTAGTCATCCTCCAGACTGAATTTGTACTTAGAATTGACTCAACCCAGGTTCAGGACCTTGCATTTGGTCATGTTGAACCTTGTGGGCATATTGCCATGTGCCCACTTCTTTCTGTGTCTCTCTGGATGGTGTCTTGTCCCTCAGATGTGTGAAGCACACCACTCGGCTTAGTAGCATTTTGAATTTGCTGAGAGTTTCTCTTGATCTCTCTACGTCATTGATGAGAACATTAAACAGTACTGGTGTCGATATGAACCCCAGAGGGACACCCCTTTTAACTGATGTCTTTCTGGATATTGAGCCACTCACCACTACCCTCAAATGTCACTTTCCAATTTCTAATCCACTGAACAGTCCACCCGTCAAATGCATATCACTTCAATTTAAGAGAGAAGAATGTTGTGGGGGCCATTTCAAAGGCTTTGGGGAAGTCCAGATAAATGACATCTGTAGTCCTTGAACCACCTCCCTTTCCTTCATGTTCACTCATCTGGTAAATCACCTGCTCCTTCCAGTTTGGTTCATTCCATAGAAGATTGTCATCTCTTTCTAATATAATCAGTGACTTCATCTCAGTGGTTGTTGTTGTGCTTCTTACAAAAGCTTGTTGTCCTGTATGTTTCAGCTTCTACCTAAATACGTAAGCTTATGTTTTCACTTATGGCTATTATGGTTTCATCTGTCTCATTACACAAAGGCATTAAGTGGCTTCTGCTAGTTTACACTGACAGAAAGACAGCTGTTATGCTACCAAATCTGGTGGAATTGAATCCATCTCATTCCAAATCACAGTCTACTATTTTACTGCAGCATTTTAAAATTCGTTTGTATCTTCTGCACAAATCTGTCAAGAATGACACTAAAAATCTTGGCTTTAAATTTGCTTGCATTGAAATTAATGAGTATCTTACCATTAATTCCACTGGAACAGCCAAGCCAATGGCAAGAGCTTAGGAAAAATCCTTCCATATGTGATTTTTAAATATTCATAACTAGATAAAGGTGTTTTCTTTTGAAGACTGTATTAGTGATTTTTTTTTTTCAGTGAAGGCTTAATTTGCCCCAATATTCGGTATTAAAACTGAAAGCTTTGTTCCATTCTAGGAATTCTCAGAATATAGCCATTTACTTTGTTTTTTAAAATACTTAAGAATAGAAAGCACCTTTGTATCATTTTTTTAAGAAAGAACAAGCAAAATGTCTCAGACCAGGAGTTTAAGATAAAATGTGATATGAAATTTGAAAATGAAAGTGTAATTTATACTTCTGCAGAACCCACATAATTGTGTGTTTGTACATGTACACAAACACCTTCAAGATACAGTTGCTATTTCCTTCTGTATCCCAGATTTTTAGAGGAAGTCTAAACATCTGTCATGTCTTAAGAAAACCATTACCAATATTCACTTCTACACACAGGCTTTAAAAATTCATTTATAATATAATCCAAATAAATAAAAAACAAATTTTTATATAATAAATTATAAACAGTGTTTACCAATTTTTATGCTTTATTCTATGTTACTTTCATACTGGAAACAAGAACTGTAAATTAAATCTTTGAAACTTTTTGCTTAAGAGCATTTGTTGTAATAATATATTTACTTTCAATATATGAACATCAGAGCAAATTTTCAGTATCAGAATACTCCGGCTTATATTTTGACAATATGATCTGATGAACTTGTTGACAGGGAAACAAAGTATGATTTTCAGTCCTGATTCTTCGACATCTTGGGGGTCTGTCTTATTTTCCTTGAGGAATAGGGGGAACAGAAAATACTCATCTTCTTCAACATGTAATTCACAGACATTTAAAAAAAATCAAAGCAAAAACATATTTGATGAACTATAAATATAATGAAATTTTAGTTTATGGAGTATTAAATAAATACTCTGGGGACGGAGATATGTACTTTACATTCCCAGATTTGGATTTGTAGATTTTTTTAAACTCTTTGTAGGAGAGAAGCTGTAGAGAATGTATTTTTTAAAATTCGTCCTTACTGGTTTTCCCTTTAATGCATTGAGGCAGTTTTACCTATCTTTGAATGTCATTACAGGTTAATCTGTGCTCAGAGAGTACTGGCAGTAACTCTATTCTTCTTTTCAAGCCTCTGCCAAAGCCTTATGGGTAAAAATCACCCTTTGCTGATTTCTTCCTACTGTTCTGAGGAACATATGTTTATCTAGAAGCTGAGGAAAAATACTTTTTACTTATAAAATATGAAATTTCTGACAGTGAAAATACTTTGTTCCATATACTGTGTTTTAGGACTGGTACCTGGAGTCATTATTTACTTATATTTTTCTTAACACTCAGCCAAAATAAAGCCCCATTTTGTTTCTTTATTGCTATTAGTTCAAACTGGTACAATCTGTTTAAGGAAAATATTGTTAATTTTCCCCACGTATTAAAGGGGCAGAAAACAGCTGCACTCCACCCTTAGTAATTTTAAAACAATGTTTCTCTTTAGCTTTCAAGTTTTGAAGAGCAAATCACTACATCAAACACATATTTATATGTTATTGCAGAATTATTCAATATTTTGCTTTCTTCATTCTTTGCCTCTGCCTATCTCAGTGTTTTAGTTTTGCTGCCACTTTAAAATACGCGATTGACTGATATAAGGCATGAAAGAATGTGACAAAGAAAGTTGTCAAGTGCCTTTATATCAGCATCTTTTCCAGATGACATGCTAAAAAAGGTTCTGCACCAGGAATAGTGACTTGAAGAGAATATATAATCTATATTTACACTTTTACTTGCATTTTAAGTAGTTTTGAATTTTGTAGAAGTAACATCTAGTTTTAAGTTGTCTTATTTCCTTTCAATTTCACTACTTTACATGCCTCTTCCTTTTCCTTTTCACACTCCTGAAATGAGAAAAATTAACAAATATATATTTATTTTGTTTGGTTGATTAAGAAACAAAATTTGCATATATAGGGAGTGATAATTTAGATGGTTTTGTGTAAACTGGAAACCAACAAGTTCTTTCTTCAGAATTCAATAAACACCTCAGGCTCTTGTAAATGCGGAGCTGAACTTTCTCTTTTATAATTTTAGGCTACGTTAATTGTTGTTTAAACTAAACCTTTTGCAAAAAAACAAAAATCTCTGTTTCAAACTCTAGATATAAAGAAAACATATTTGAATGGAAAACTATTTGCAGATTGCATGAATTTGACAATGTTTTTTTGTGTTTTTAATGAGTAAGTAGTCACAAAGTGGATATATTTTAGTTACCAGCAGATTAAAGCACAGTCTGTGCCAAAAGTTAGTGTGACAGAGGATTGCAGTGTAGATTGTACTGTATGGACAGTAAGTACCATCACTACCAGAGATGCTCAAAAGGGCATACAGAACTGAAAGGTTCACTGTGGATTCAAATAAGAAGACAGATAAACAGTAAATGGCAGATGTTTTTGGCTTTAAGCTGCATGATGTTCATACCACTGAAAGTACCCACCACAGATGACAAATCAGCAGTAGAATTTTTTCTTTCATATAGATTTTATTGCATTCAAAATTTCTGAAGTGACTGGCTATCAGATGACAGGCCACACAAAACAGTTATTCAGGATGCTTAATTATCTCGTGTTACTTGGGTGAACTTTCCTTTAAAAATGTTGCAAAATCTTGCCTTATGAATTGCATATGAAATGGTGAGCTCAGTTTCTAGCTTACCAATCAAAGTTGTGTTTATGTATGACCTTTTACTTTTACACTGTTCTTTTGCTTTTAAACTCATGTTCCTTCATAGTAAGGATTGGGTTCCAGGAGCTGGCTGAGTCAATCTAAAACCTTTGAAGAGGGAGGTTGTTTTATGTTGTTTGTGGTTTAGTAGTTCTAGTGTTTTCTCTGTCCTCACTCTGCTAGTATCTGTTAGCTAGCTTAGCTCGCTACCCCCTCAGAACACTATGCCAGAAAAGACAAAAACCCACTTCTTTATTGTGCTGAACAGACTCTGTAGTATATATGCAAACATCATAATCAGAACAAATAAGAGACAGTTGGGAGTAGAGAAAGTTATAAAAAGGGAAAATTCATATCTGTTTCTTAAGTGACATGAAACAGATTCATGTACCTGAACGTAACTGATAAAACTGACTAAAAGTCATATAAGCAGAAAAGTGAATACCTTATACATCCTAGAGAAAACATATTTTAGAGTAGAAAACCAGAGGCACACAATGGAACAGAAGTGGGTTATCTATAACCTATCTCGGTGACTGGTGACTTTCATTTTTTCCTCCTTATTACTTTCCACTAAAGTCAGATTTAAAAAAGTAATTGTTTTATAAGTATAATAGCTAATTTCCAAACAAACAGAGATTAGGTTGAACTACAGGTGTATACTTTGCCAACTAATCAGGATTGGAAAAAAATCTTTACTCAAAGCTTATCTAAGTTTATCAACACAGGCGAAATTTCATCCTTTTATCTGGAAAAAGTTTAGAATGTATTAGAAAGTGTTCAGTACTGATTTAAAATAATAAAATTAGAATAAAATAATATGTATGAACTGTTCCACAGAAGAAAGACAATTCTACTATTCTTGACCTCATCATGTGTTTCATTTTTCAGAGAGGAAGTGATTGCAAGTGATTGTCATTAGGGTAAAGAAAAGATATTTTGATAATGACCTGCATTAACTTATTTGTGTTTAATAACACTGTCACTGGAAAATATACTGATATGAGTTTTTCACAAATATCAATTAAATAAATTTTTTTCAAAAAAACCCAACATTGTTTAGTTCTACACATCCTGTTCTAACTCTCCCACTGGGTTTGGTATTTTCCTATTTTTTTCAAGAGATTGGTATTGGAAAAGGATGTGCTTTACCCTAAAGCAAACACAAGAAAAACAGCAACAAAAAAAGATAAATAATATTTAAAAGATCAGGAACAATTGTTTGAGTCAGATGAAGAACCACAAGTAGACCTTGAAAATTATATTCCAGAAGTCATAACAGCTGCATGATGTAAAAATAGCGTGGCAGATCAAAACAATGTCGTTTTCTCATTGAAACATATAGGTTTTTCGGAAATGTTTAGGTTTCAACAAATTTTTTAAGGAGTAATATTCTTCAGATTTGTGCTGGTTTTACTTCAAGACTATCTACCAATTGCTGATTAGCAGTAGCCTGGTGAATATGGATGGAATATTTGAAATTGTAATTCTGAATCAGGGAATAAACTCCATTATTCTATTTGATATGTTGGATGGTCAGGTATTACACACTCCTTTAAAATATTTTAAAGTATTTGTTTATTTTTTTGTTTTGTTTTGAAATGCCACAAAATCTATTTTTAAACCTTGGAGTGTTTTGTTGTGGGAAATGATGTTTCATGTCTGTTGAAGGTGAAGAAAACCTCAAATAATAGTAACAACAACAACAATAATAATTATAATAATATTTTTTTAACAGTAAAAAAACAGTAAAGCTGCCAAAACCTCTCCAAATCCTGATCCAGTATAAAAACCAGCAGCTAATTCTATACCATAAAATTATTACTGCTAAGGTGTAGAGGCAACTGAGATACAGAATTTTTTGAATAATATACGGAAAGCATACACAAATACTCTTTAAAGTATGTTAAGCCAGTGAATAGAAAGAGAAAATAGAAAACCAGACACAAAAACATCAAAGAATGATGAGATGCTAGAACAGCAGTCAACTGCTAAAGGCAATGCATTCTCTAACCTGTGACAGAAGCAAGTAACCTGGTACCTCTTCGCAGTGCGATGGGACAAAGTGAGATTAGAACATCCAGAATGAGACTATGGAAAATAACTGAAATACCCAGTAATAAATTAATATGCTCTGTGCATATATATGTACAACATATTGTACATGGACAGTTTCTGGAATCTCTGTTGTTAAACAATTCATCTCTGTAGGTGTTGTTCTCTGGCAGATGTAAATCAAAGCTAAATCTCTTATTAGATTCTATGACATGGAAATTCCAGGGGGGGTTTTGTAAATTTAAATTTTATGGGGTGTCTGGAGGTGAAGTATATTGATGTATACACCAGAAACAAGATTAAATAAACTAAAGGAATCTCTACAGAGATTTATGCACAGCATTCAGTTGTTTGGGGTTTTTTTCACTATACACCCATTCATATGCTTATACTAATAATAAAAAGGGATAAAGAACTCCAATACTGAAATGACTTTAACTAATCTCATTGCATAACCCCATAAAATCTGTCAGGAATCCATCAGAAATGGCCTGAACACCTGTGCCATATGGGCACAGAAAGGCTGCTGTGGACCATATGTTGGGAAAATGGCCCAGGAAGGATTACCAGTCATTGGATAGGCAGCATGAGGACTTGTGCAAGAAGAACGTCTATAAACCACAGCCTCAAAACCCAGAATTATCAGTATTTGAGCTAACTGCTCAAATATTGATGAAATAATCTGGCATGTACTGCCCAGTACAGAAGAAAGGCCTATCTAACCAAATGCTTTATGAATACATAACTCATAGATTTTAAATGTGAAATATCAGTGCAGTCAGTTTATTAATTTATAAATAATGACTTTTAAACTAAAATCAACTACACATGAGCTAAATAATCAACAAACCCCCTTCAAATTTTCAAAGTATAAAATATGGGCATTATTACTCAGGGAGGCGGGAAGGGATGAAGATGAGGCTGAAAGAAAGGTAAACAATTCTGTTGCAAAGACTGCAATCCCATATGCAATCTTTGAGAATGTAAGCTGTCAATTTTATGCAAATGCAACTGAAAAGGTAAGATCCACTTCTTTCATTTAAATACAGTGTATTCTTAGTCATGAGATATTCACTAAGTATTCAGTACAGAATGCCCTAGAATTTTATTAGATAGAAAGGACAATTCATAAGTACTATCCCATGGTAATAATCTGGAAAGAAATGTTTTAAGGAAAACATAATAAAGATACAGAAATTCAATCAAGATGATAGAATTTTCTTCTTTTTTTCCTATATAATTAAAATTTTTAATTAAATTAATATTTTACTTTTATTTTGTCATTTGGTAGCTCTGTTGCTACCTGAGTAAACATATCAATTTCAGTGACCTTAAATAATTAGCACAGCACCAGTGTGGTGGCATTTTATGTGTCACGCTTACTAAAAGACAGGTGCCTAATAGAGCATTTCAGGTGCATTCCCTGGCTGAGCTTTCTTGTACAAAACCCTCATGATTCTGAAGTCTTTCTTTAACTGGAACTTTTCCTCACTCTCCTTTGAAGCCATGTGTATGGAAAAAAATAATTTTTATTGGCACCCAAAAAGGTCATGCTAGAAAAGAAAAGATTATACGTCTGTTGACAAACACTATAAACTAGTCTTAATAAACAAACATTGTCAATGGTAAAAAGCTTGGAGCAAACCAACAGGAAGGTTGTAATTTCTTGCTCTTCTATATTTATATGCAGTTTCTTTATCATCTTCACTTTTGCAACTTTTTTCCCTCTCTTTAACCCTAAATATATCACAGCCTTCAGAGATGCAGTGATAAAAAATCTTTTTGAATATTATTAACCAAATTTTCAGTTGCCACAAATAAGCTTGAGAAGAAATGGAGAAATTATGAACCTTGCAAGAATAAATAATGACATTAGTAGGAGAGTGTTTTGATATTCTTCTATTATTAATCCACATTAAGTGTACCTTTACCTTAGGCATTGCATAGGAAAAAACTGTTTTGTTTATTTTTTGAATATTATACTCTTCTCTTCCTTTCAACCTTTCTTTCTCATTTTCATCATTGCCTGATTAAAAAAAAGAAAACAAGAAAAAGAAAAGAAACAAAAACTAAAACAAAAAAACCCATCAAAACATTATTAGCTCTTGAGACAGGAAAATCAATCTTGCCTGTAATGCAAATGAATGATTGGCTTGAGAAGTTCTGCAGTTGTTCCTAGGTGTGATCACTTCAGAAAAATGTGAAGTTCTGGTAACAGGGATGTCCTGTTTCTGAAGTATAACCCAGAATGAATCCTGTCTCTTGACAGCAGCATAAGCTGTGAGATGCAGATCCAGAAAAAGCAGTTGAATGACCAGCTGCCACTGGAAGTTTAAGGAGAATTACACCCCTTAATCAGTCAGGTATTTAGAGACTTCAGTATTCATTGAGTTTAGCGATCATTGAATGACACAGCTCTTTCCTTCAGAAACATTAATGAGGAAATGTCTCTCCATTTGCTACAGAAATAATAATTTAATCCTCTGCCAAAATGTGGATGATTATGGAAGGAATGGAAACGTATTTGCTTTCATTATGATCATGCCAAAGGAAAAGCGTCTAAAAACCCACTCACCTCATGTTATTAAGTAGCAGAAGGAAACTCATAAATCACTATTCATTTTGAATCACGTAAAATAATCATGTCTAATTGGGACCTTATTTCATTATTCATCTTTTTTTGTTGGTAGCATTCCAAAATATTAAGTCATAATATATGGTCTATCACAGAACACTCTGCTGTGTGCTGGCACATCTATTGGTTTCAAAAATTTCTTTCCTGTTTTCATTTGCATACTAGAGACACATATTTAAAAATAATTCATTAAAAAACCACCTCTCCTGTGGACAATAGTGTGTTCTGCATGTGCAGTCAGTATAAGTGCCTTTTGCTTTGGTCTTTAAGATTGTTTGATATTGTATGAGATTTCCATTAAATTATTCAATTATTCTTAATGGTTTGGAATCCTGCACTGATAACACTTTTTTTTTTTTTAAAATGCTTTTTATTCCTAAAATGTTAGAGTCAATTTTGCAGCCATTACTGTTAACACTTGAAATAAAATATTTCACTTACTTCTTTATGAAAAGTTATGCTGTTGAAATAAAAGATTGCACTTGCTTCTTTATGAAAAGTTATGCTGTCCTCATTCATCTGTGGTTTAGAGTCAGATGTAAGAGGTTGTTTCAAAACCCTTGGCTCTTGCCATGGTTTCTGAAATCCTTCCTCCATATTACAACTAAATAGTACATTTCTGAGTGGCAACTTTCAGACCCTTTAAAAAATACTGGCCTATACGTGCTGTAAATCAAATTATCCTTTTCAAGTCTATTCCTTAAGATCATTGAGATCTAGTTTCTAAAGAGAAATGTTTTCTTATAGTTACTGGTTACAAATTATTTTCCTGACACCATATTTTCTTGAGCAGAAAAAATGACAAAAAGAGAGAAGGTACAACTGAAGTGCTCAATAACATTCATCTAAAAAGGACAATAAGCACCATTTCAGCATTTGCAATGGAAAATGACAATAATCCCCATTAAATACACTCAATAGGAATGCAGAAAGTAGTTTCAAAATTGATATAAAATTGGCAGAGCTTCACTGAAGTCTGAATTTTTCTGAATTGTGCCACCTAAGCATTTGGTTTCCTGGCTGAGGAGGAAATATAATGTATTTTAAACTTAAAATAATAATGGGTGGGTTTTTTACAAAGCACAACAGCTCTTCTACAAAAATGGGGTTTTTTTTAATACATGTCATCTAAATCAATCATGTGAAATGTTTTAACTTGTAAAAGTTATAAAAGATACTGAAGCAAAAGTAGGATAGCTAGTTGTAGAGCAAAATGTAGCCATCCATTGGAAAAACCCAATGGATGGGTTTCTGTACCTGAAACATCCTTGGTCAATATCATAAACATTGCCAAAAAAAAAAAAAAAAGAAACTACAGAACTGATGGCATGTAGATGGCAAAACTCTTTGGATGAATTAATAAAAATACCATGAAAAATTAAATTTTCAGGCAAGCTATAAATGTCTTAGTGATGACAAAATTTGCTGTTTTATCTAGCAATTACATGTTGTATTAAGTCATCAAATGCATTCAATATCATTTAAAGCTAAGTTATCAAATATGCTTTTAAATAAATTATAAAGATGAAACCATTATATATGCTTCAAATTAATCTTCAGGAAATGTCATGTGGAAAAAAATCACATACCATATTGAAATGTTGTATCAAATATGTCTGTAGGCACATTTGATTGTTGAAATAATTGCCTGATCTTCCATAATAACATGAATAATATGCTGTATCTGAACTTTTACAAAAAATTTTACACACTTCTGAAAGCACTCTGTAGCTGTCCTTGACTTTTAGTAGTTAAAAAGCTAGTACAGACCCAGCAACCTAGGCACAAATGCCCACTGGAAGAATATTCTTTATTCCTTATCAGTCCTTGCATACAGTAGTAAAATATTTCTGATATTTTTCACATGTCCAATGTGCCAACATTGTCAGGGGCATACTTACTGTGGCACAGACTTTTCCAAGGCCACAGGAGCTTCATGGTGTTCTAGAGTTGACACTTTGTGTTGCACTGGTTCCAATATGAATTTTTGCCTGCTCTGCAATCCTTTCAGCATGCACGTGCTGTGATGTGCACATAACCATGGCCACAGATGCTTTGAAGTGTACCTTTTCCTGTGGATGTATCCCCTGCTTCCTGCTGGAGTTCCAGCCTGTCCTGTACAGCAGCACACAAAAATTATCCCAGTCACAGCAGAGCAGATAACAAGGACTACAGCAAACAGCAAAAGCAAAAACTATCTGGGCTTCAGTATACAGTCATGCAAGCAAGCCCCATGGCAAGCACAAGAACCTTTCAGTTCCTAGCTAAACTGTTATAAATTTGGGCTAGCACACTCCAATGAAACCAGTTGTCTTTAATCTTTGAACCCTACGTTAGATTCCTAAAAAAGACTGCTGTTGTTTAAGCCCCATTGAGAGCTAAGTGACACAAATGCTCGCTCACTAGCAGGTTGGGATAGAGAACTGAAAAAGTAGATGTGAGAAAACTCATGTTCACTTGAGGTAAAATAGATTAATAGGTAAAGTAAAAGCTGCAAAGCAAAGTAAGGAATTCTTTCACCACTTCTCATGGGCAGGCCAGTGTTCGGCCATCCCCAAGAAAGCAGGGCTCCATCATGCATTAATGGTGATTTGGGAATACAAATGCCATCATTCCAAAAGTGCCCCTCTTTCTTCTTCTCCCATAGCTTTATATACTGAGCCTGATGCTATATGGCATGGAATAATAGCCTTTGGGTCAGTCTGGTCAGCTGCCCTGGCTCTGTCCCCTCCCAACCTCCTGCGTACCATCAGCCTCCTCACTTGCAGGGAAGCATGAAAAACAGCCTTGATGCTGTGTATGAACCGCTCAGCAGTAACTAAAACACAACCATGTTATCAACACTATTTTCATCAAAAATCCAAAACACAGCACCACGTGAGCTACCTTGAAGAAAATTAGCTGTATCCCTCCCAAAACCAGCACAAGAAAGAAAATAGTAGTGACAGGCAAAGTGCCATGGATTGACGATATATATTCCATGTAGACCAATTAATCAGAATTTTTATTCAACAATCTTTCCCTACTTTGTTCCCCTCATTCATCCCTTTCTTCCTGATGCCATGTTTATTTTCATTTTATAGTTAGTGTTCAACATAATGTCCTTCCCACCTCCCATTCAGGCACTGTAACCTTCCTTATTTTCTTTTTCCTTACCATTTCTTTTATGTTCAAAATGCCACTGGGAAAACTTCATAGGCAACCTTATAGACCACTGCACATAATAGATGCCAGGAAAAGAACTCTCCTACATTTCCTACCAAATAAAATTTCATTTTAAATTGAAATATCCTGTGGGTCTCCTCCTGTTTTAGCCTGGATATGACTAAGGTAAGAAGATTTGTTAATTAAAACTGAAGTAAATAGAACACCTACATCCTACTCTTTGATCTCAGTTTGAAGATAATTCCCCTACTAATGAAACAAGAAAATCTTGGAAATTTATGAAAATTTTATTCTGCAAAAATGAAGATGGCAGTGGTGGCTTCATAAAAGAACTTATATTATGACATCCTTAATGTTTCATACTTGTCTAATTTAGGGTTTATTTCACATATATATACTTAATATCTTTGGATTACACTAATGAAGTATGAGTGCATGTGACCTTATTTATATGGTTAAATGAACTAGATCGTTGGGGCTTCTACACCTTCATTTCCATGTAAAAGAAATTCATGAGTCCTTTATCTCCTCTGACCAACTCTTTTTCCCATCATTAATACTCATGGCTTTCACTTTCAGTTCACTTCCTTCTCTTTAATTGTTTTATCACATATATGTTACTAACCTCTCTAGTAATAGATTCTGCTTCTATTTCATAGAAGTTATTTTCTTCCTTGAGGTTTATTTTACTGTTTAAGCATCTAAAGTTGTTTTCCTCACTTGGGACTCATAAATATACTTCAGAATCTCACTAAATTAATTAAAAAATAACTCCCAGAAAAGCTGGATTTCCTTCTTCATTTCTCCATCCGATCAAGATGTTGCTTTGTTTTCAATTTTTATACACACTCAAAAACATTTTCTGTGAAACTCTGAGAACTAAAGCAATTATGGAAAATTTGCAGCTGGAGAAGAAACTACCATTACCAGCATCAAATCTCAGTTTTCACATTGGCAATTGATCATGATACAGAAGAAGGCAGTGAAGTAAGACTGGGATATTCACATATAGTACTTTCTGAGAAAACTTCAAGGTAGAAGACGTGTTTATTAAATTGCCTCCCAGTTAGAACAAAAAGAAAATAGAAATAGAAATAGTATATCTGGCTGAGCTGGAATTCATTCCCCCTTAGCAGCCCTTACCAGTTTTGCATTGGTAGCTGATAGAATGTCAATGATGCGCCAGTGTTTTGACTACTGCTGAGCAGCACTGGCACAGCATCAGCATGGTCTTTCCTGCAGTCCATCTTCCCATCCCTAGGCAGGGGTTCAGCAAGACCCTGGAAGGGGACACAACTAGGAGAGCTGACCAAATTAACCAAAAGGATATTGCATACCATATTATGTCTACTCAGCCATAAAAAAACGACAGAGGAGTGGGGGTTGTGGGGAAAGGAATTGAGTACTACATCAGATATTGATGTTTATCTTCCAGAGTAACCAATATGTGTACTCAGGTTCTACCTCCCAGGAAGTAGATGGACAACGCCTACTGATGGGAAGTAGAGAGTAAACATTTTGTTTCCCTTTGTTTCTGCATGCAGCCTTTATTTTTGCTTTATTAAGCTGACTTTATCTTCATGCATTGGCTTTTTCCATTTTATTTGCTCCCTGCCTGTCCTGCTGAGTGGCTAGGTGGGCGTATGCCATTCAGTCAAGGCCAACTTACCACAGTATGTCAGGAAATGCATATATTAATATATCAGCAAAAAATTTAGAGTTGTAAGCACTGCAAGGACAATACAATGTGATATTCTTTTCCATGCACTATAATGAGCTGCCTGTTTAGTTTTCATTCCAGAATCTTTATTGTGGGTGATGAAGCAGGAGGCAAGAAGAACTCAGTTCACTTTTTAGGAAAAGGACAAGCATGTATGTCTGGCAGAAAAATCTGGGTTTAGCCTACAAATGAGTGAACTTGATAAGAATTCAGTGAAGGAAATAAACAGGAAAAGCAGAATATAATTTCAGACCTGTTATTCTTCTCCGTTCCCTCTGTCTCTACCATGCTTGAAGGGTACAGGAAAAGGTTTGAATGAGCAACAGTTTATCCTTTTCCCTCACAACCATCCGGTCAAATCATAGAGGGCTGGGCAAAAATGTTATGAAAGTGACAAAATGGAAACTGAGTGACAAATGGAGATGCTGTTATATCCAAAGGATAAATGACAGTAGATGCAACTAGAAAGAGATGGAAACATACAGGATTCATATTTAATAGTCACTAATGGTTTAGAGGTTTTTAACTTTGTTACTTAAACTAGAAATAAGAGAACCTAACCAGAGCAGATAATCTCTGTGAGGTGGTTAGGTATCTACCAAGTAGACTGCAGTGTGACAGCAAGACAGGTTAGCCAGCACGGCATCCACAAGATGTCTAGTTGTGACAACAAGTAGATGAATTAGACTGTACAGTCTGTGTTGCTTCTTCTGCACAGCTTCCAGTACAGAGTTAGCGTGCATGACCGCTTTGGATATTTGTGTAATTTTACTGGAGCCTGAAATGGAGAGATCTTGAGAGCACACACACAGGGAATAATGCCAACTATTCAATTCAAAACATAACACCAACAGAGAAAAGACAATCTTTGCTCGTTACACTTGCACAACCTCTGGCAACCATTCAGTGCAATTAGGTCAGCTGAGATATTAGAATTAAAAAAACATTTTCATAATAGTAACAACTTTCTTATAATCTTCTACACTGATTTGAATATTTCACAATTTTATTATAAAAAATGTGAATTAAGAGCAGAGCTCCTTAATATAGAAGCTTTCAGTAACATGAAACAGCTCAGATAACTGTATGTGTGAAAGCATTCTTCCTCTTCTCACCACTGAAATCCTGAAATTCCATAGTCTTATTGCTACCTAAATTAAGACAGGTGTTCTAAAAATACCTTTTTAGGTCACATACTCTTGATGAGACCCTTGTTGTATGAACTTTTCAAGTTTAAAATTCTGGAAGTGCAGAAGAAAGATGATACAATTAAACTTATTAGAGGCCTAGGGAAGAGATACAGAAAGAAGTATATGTAATTGTTATCATGCAGCAAGATAGAAATATCTTATAACTTCTTCAAGTATCGTGCTTATACTTCTGTTTTAAAAGACAAACCTTTACAAAATTACAGCTTGGGAAGCGCACTCTGACTTGTAGAGGTGATTCAGTTCAGCAATGGCCAATTTCTTACGTGATATTTCATTGTCTTTTCACTCTGGGTTCTGGGTATCATGAAAATAAACATCTGTGACAGACAGGTTAATGTAATTTACACATGGACACTAAACCAAAGCTATTTGCGAATTTCCTGATAAAGTCCTTTCAGACCTGATGGTGTATGAATATCTAACGTTGGTTTTGATTTTTCTTGTTTTAACTCACACAGTAACCTAAAATATCCAGGTTTCTGCTTCCACTGACTGACAGAGAAACATTAAGTCATCTCTTCATACATAAATATTTCTCTTCTGAATATTACTAAGAAACCCATAAATATAAAACACAACACAGTTGCAGAATTACAAAAGTGCTGATATGCAGCACACAGTAAGGTTGTTCTCAGAAACCAAATAATTAACAAAGCCAATTAGGTATATGACATTTGGCAAACAAGTGCTTTTCTAGATATTTCTGAGCTGAAACTTTAGTCTCCACAATGCACCATCCTTCATCTATTTACTTTCATAGAAATCTACTTTGAAAGATTCAGACTTAAAAGACTGTTGTACAACAGTAGTTTAGAACCTCTTTGTGAGCCTTTATTTATTTTTAGTTTGTTTCTTTGAAGGTAAATATTAGAGATCATTATAAATAACACCTGAAGTTCATCAAATCAGTAAATCAGTAATCACTAAAATGACAGTAAATGTTACTTAAATGCAGCCACTGTTAGATCACAGGTAATGACAAGGCATTGTTTCTTCATGCTAAGGCCCATCCATGTCCCACAGAGTTAATTAAGAGATTTTAAATTATTCCTGTGTTATGATTTAAATCTATTCCTCTGTTGTGAGAAAATGTTATGATTTCTAAAAAAATAATCAATATGAATGAAAATTCATGCAGCAGTAGTATATAAGATCAAAAATCCCAGCATGATTTCATTTCAGAGATGGCATTCATATAAGTACATCCTAATTCTTCAACAAATATAAAATATGTTGTGAAGAATTTGAGAAAATTAGCCATCATCACTAAATGAAAGGAGATGAGAACTCCAATTTAATTAAAAAAGTTGAGACCTAATAATGAAGTAGTGGTGTCATTCTAATGAACTCTGATATAACACTTGACATGGATCACTGGCACTAAATGTGAAATATCTGACTTGCCATTTGGAAAGCCAAATGAGTAATTGAACACTTATTGCTTATGTTTTAATTTATTTTCCCTAATTCAAATCCAGTTTTAAAAAGGAAAGGTTATAATTTCTTCTTGGTTACTGATAATTTGTACATAGATCAAAATAAATTTACTTACCAGTCAATAAGCTAATAATTTATTTTTTGGAGTCATTACTTGCAAATATGTTTCAAGATTTATATTTTCATATGGATGACTTGTATACAAGGAATCTGCTAAGAGCAGTGCAGAATCCAACTGCAAAACAAGTCTTCTGTGTACCACTTGCTGCAATTAAATCAGGGACACTAGAAAGAAGACCTTAGTAATTTAATATGATTATTGCCCATATTTTACAAGACAAGTGCAGACTTAAAAAAGCAAGCTCAACAACATTTTCACTAATCACACACATGAACATGAACACCATGAACAACATGAACACACACACATGAACAAAACAAGCAGTTAAAAATACAAACAAATAAACGAAGTCAATACATTTCAGGTCCACTCCATTCATGTATTATCAAGTACAGGCTTGACTGATATGTAGATTTAGGGAGAATTTGTGAAACTTCATTATGAAAAAAGAATATTGTATTTTTATCTCTTTTTCAAAAAATATGACAACCTATTCCCCTGTACAAAGCATTTGTATTCCTGGCGTGGAGGAGGGGAAGAGAAGTAACTACAAATAAAAAAATATTAAAGTGAATCAATTTGAAATTTTATTTAAAAGTGAATTAATGGTAGCTGCAATTTCTAGACTTGAATGTTCTGTTTCTCACAGCTTCACAGGTGAAATAGAGAGCCATAGAGGCAAAACCATGCAGCATACTCAATATTCTAATGCACAATTATTTTTTACACCCTTGCATGCATTAGAAATAATCTACATGGTTATTTAACTCACATTTAGTTTTTTCAGTAACTGATTTAACATTGAAGTTAGGCTACATTGTCATGTCATCAAATCTCAGCAGGGAAGCATTCTCATTGAAATGAATGCTCATTCATTCAAGATGAGAATGAGAAATGGCAAAAAAATTATGGTTTTTGGTATTACTGCACTGAGGGAGAAGAATGGGACTCCGAAACTATTTTATCAGAAATTTGGCAAGACCTTACTTCTGGCAATATATATACAAATCCTGCAGTGAGAGTATAAATATCTGTGATGGCAGAACTTAAAATGTATAAAAAGTAAAATTAGGTAGAGCAAAGGGATACAAAATCAGATACAGTGATTTTTTAAGATTTTTTTTTATATTTCTTTTTGCCTGGAATCAATGGATCTTTATAAAGACAAAAGCAGAATCTCCTCAAAAAAAAAAAAAAAAA
>VZTX01028416.1:70405-85693 GCA_013400915.1 Pardalotus punctatus
AAAAAAAAAAAAAAAAAAAAAGAATGCACTTATGCACTTTTAGTGCATTCAGTAGATGTGGTAGATTTTAGTGAGATGGACAAATTCCAGCTTCTGAAATGAGATGGCTAACATGAAATCAATAGATGGTGTCGAAATGCACCTGGTTTTCAATTTATGGGAAAAATATCTTAGCCAGAGATGAGATTTTTGACCTCCTAATTCAATAAATTAAACTAATAGAAGACTAAAACACTGTCTTGCATAAAGATTATCACCACCAAAGAGTAACACTAAATGTATGGTACTCAGGATTACTTCAATACTTAGTTGATTATGAGGCACTAAAATATCAGTAGTTAAACAGTTTAGGACTCATTTGATTATAGCATATATTGGATGAAAAACCATATGCAAGTGATCCCACAGTTGTTTCAGAGGACTGGTGGCTTTTGGCTCTTCCAACAAGAAATTGGATGACATCGTCTCTCAGGTCTGAAGATGATACCCTTCTCTGGGAATTAAATGTGTTGAAATTACACTAGCCCTCCTATTTTTGTCTCAGAGATTAAGAAATCTGACATCTTACTGCCATTATTTTTGCAGCAGAACTTCAATTGGATTTTTCCAAAACAAATGATTAATGTATAAGAGTTTGCAATTTAATACTAGGTTTTTTTTCCCTGCAGAAGCATCTTGGATCCTGTTTTCAGCAACTGATTTAACATATAAATTGGCCAAACTTGGCAAAAGTCAAGAATATTTAATAGGATACAGATGGTACAGCAGAAAGCAATATCTAGAGATTTGGGTGACTTGAATGCTCTTTAGCCCTCTACCAGCTGCTTTGGCTCAAGTGTGAATGAAGACCTTTTAAGAATCAATAAGTGTATCTTATGTTGTGCCTAAGCATTGCCCACCCAACTAAACTGACACCAAAAACAAAAGCAACCATATGGTTTTAAGTGTATTAATGAACAGGGAACTACAGCTTGATACTCAATATTAAATATGTTAATTTAATACCATCAATTCCTTGCACATTGCTAATTTCCGTCAGCCATCTAATACAAAGAAATGTAATTCTCTCCAGATTTTCAGTTTTAACAGTAACAGAAAATAAAACAGACAGGAATTGCCTGAGGCTAGAGGAAAATGGAAGAGACACTCAATTTCTTTCTTTACAAACAATAATAAAATCACAGTCAATAGATTTTAGTTATTGGAATCATAAAACAACACTAGCTGCAGTTAAGAATTAAGTCCTTTGGGGCTGTAAGTGCTCTATATGGTGCTTTCAGCTTGTAATGAATGATTACTAATTACAGAGCTCAGATAATATTGCAACCATTTAAGTGCTAATGTCCCACTATAATAAAGCAGAGAACCTCAAGCAGTGTCCTCTTTTCCTTTTTTTTTTTTTTGCAGCAGCTTGCATTTGATGAATTGATCTTCAAGTTCCTAATAAATGTTAAAACGTAAGTGATGGAGTGGATTCCAATAGTAAATGGATTCCTACGTCATTAGATGCTGGAGGCAATATCCTAACAATACTCCATGCTTTCCTTTAGCAGTGACTCGTTATTACATCCAGAGGCTCTTGTGCTTTTGTATGTCAAGAGCACTGTTGCTGCCACAGTTCAAACTATATACAGCTGTGAAATCTCAGAATAAAATAAAAGGAAAAAACCACAAGGCAATGAAGATACTAATCTACTCCATCAAAACAGTAGCAACAATCATGACCAAACAAACAAACAAATAAACAAAAACTGGAATATAGGAAATTCTGGCTAAATTTCTATGTAAGGGGAACCATGGAGGTGATTTAAAGTGGCAATAGTCAAGGACGCACTGATCATAACCCTAAGCCACCTTCTACCATTGGACCTGTTTCAAGCAGGGGTTGGGGTTAGTGACTTTTGAAGATCCTTTCCTACCCACACTATGACTGTGGGGAAATTTCACTTGCAAATTTCTATTACAGATAAGGGCCTAATAGCTTGCATTATGGACCAAATATTACACTGTCCATCTGTACATCTGCGTGTTCCCCATAGGAAACACAGATATCTCAGAGGCAAGAGACAACAGGGCAAGCAAGAGCCTTTCAGCAAGCAAGGGGCTGCCTGGGGGTACTGCTGCCTCATGTCCACCCTGCTGCCCTAAGGCACCAGATCCTTTATTGCAGAGCTGCTTCTGACTGGTCAGCCCCGCCCTGTCCACCTGCAAGGTTTTATTCATCCCAGGTATCAGGCTTTGTATTCAGTTTTGGTGGACCTTGTAAGGTTCCTGTCTGTCCACTTCTCCAGCCTTTCCAGGACCCCCTGCAATCCTGCCCCCCTGCATATTAACCCTTTATTTCAACTTGAACTAATCACAGCCCTTTTCATCCACCCAGTATTTCATCATTCATGCTATTGCCAAACTGTCACATCTACATCTCACCCATTTGGTTATAACCTTCTAAAACTCAAAAGATACATGATGCTAAGTACTTCTCAATTTAGACAAAATCACTTATTTTACAACAAAGCAGTGCAAACATGTTTACATATTTTAAAATGGATTTAAACAGAATAAATATATAATAAAATTAATATAAAACATTGTTTATTAAAGTAAAAAAGTAATAACTAGATCAGTATTTTTGAATTTCATTGTCTAGTTTTTAAGCATGTCAGTAAATTTTATTTTATATAAACTGGCTTCAAAGAGTTAGTATTAATTTTTTTCAGAAAATATGATTAAAAACATACCATTTAAATAATGACTTTAAAATTTCTATAGATTAGTTAAAAATGCCTGAGAAGTTAAGCAAAGAAGACTTTTGATAGATAAGACTGAAAGGGACAGTTCTGCATTGTGTAATTTTTTTCCTCATATCCAGCATGAGTGTCTTGTTTCATCTTGTTCCCACTGCCCTCATATTCCTGCCCTCTACCACTACTACTATGCAATATAGTTTAAAAATCACATGTATTTCAGAGTAAGTACCTTAATCTAAAATATCTAGTCTACAATTTAAATAACTTAAGTCACAGAGTGGGCTTAAACACATTTTATCTCAGGTGAAAATCCATTATAAAACCTCATTTGTAGAAGCTCTTGTTTAAACTTGCAATTTCTATGAGACCGCTTTTGTTTTAGTGTCTTTCCAGCAGTGACAAGTCATGGATGGAAGAGGGTCTAGGCATCCTTATCACTCTATCAGTCTGCTCAGGATACAGTCAGGCAACAGAACTGTCAAAAAAGTCCAATGACTCCTTGGATCACAACTGTCATTATTAACAGTGGCTGGTGACTTATTAGTGTTGGCTTCCCTAGTGAAAATAGACACATTTTAAAGTGCTGCTGATAGCAGTTCATTCATGTTGACACTACATGTCAAATATCATCGACACACCTGCACCTGTCATGAGCTACAAAGCGTGCTTTTCAAAAGTTATGAAAATACTTTTCTGATTTGATCACATCATCCACCATATTCTGAAAACAACTCTTTGCTATCTTTATTTTGTCCTTTTCAACGTCTTTTAAATCAACATTCACTTAAAGGAAAATTTCTTTCATTTTCCTGCCTTTTCTGTTTTCTGTAACTCCTCTGATCTGACTTCAAACATCATCTACTTATCTACCCCCTTTTTTTAAATTTTTTTTTTTTTTTTAAATTGACTTCTCGGTCTCTAATTTGTGTTCAGTTTCTCAGTTGTGTTCTACCTGATCTGAACTTACTTAATCTAGGCTTCTGCCTTACACCACAAAAGATATTTGTGAAAACAAATTGTGGAAACCTTTTTTTCTCATTTAAAGAAAAGCCCACTGCCATTGTCTCCCCCCCTTCCATCTCCTAATACTTTTTAGTGTTCAAAATAATTTTAAATTCTACCATTTTTCACCATCCTTCAAAATATGGTGAAAATCATAGACAAAAACCATTGTGGTAATCTAGCATTGCCATATGATTAATATACTTTTACAAAATAAAACTTTGGTTTGTACTTCACTATTTTTCCTGCGCACATCGGGCTTACACTTTTCCCTTGCAGCCATGACTATCCCTGGGGATATCATCAGTGGGCTAACTTAAAATAACAGAAAGAAAATTTAGGATTTTTCTGGTGCCACTATCATTTAATAAATTGTCATCTATTTTTCTCAGATAAAGATTAAAAAATTACAAAACATCAAGCACATGCTAAAGGATGATTAAATGTTCCATCTTAAACATTGTGAAATTTAGTTCATTGGTAGTTCACACTACTTAGTGCTATCTCTGAAATTAATAGGCAGGTCACTATATTTAAAAAAAAACCAACAAAACAAAGATTATATTCAAGAGATGCAAATCTGTAATGGCCAGATCACCTGTACTATTTTATTGTAGAAATAAAATTGCTGATTAACAGATGTGTTAAAGCCTGTGCAGGATAGAAAAAAACTGAACATTCAGAGAAATAATAATTACAAAAAAATTACAATATTCAGCTGAAGATATTCAGGAGGTCATGTTCAGAAACACTTTGACAAAGAGATATGGCCATTAAATACATATGGTGGATAAAACCACTCGTATTCACCACATATTGTGGCATTAGTATCATATTAGGTACGCTAATTTGGTACAATTAACCTTTTATAATTGCTCTAAAGACCTTGTCTAACCATGCAGAATATTACATCATTGAAGGAATAACTGATAAAGTATAAAACTAGAGGCAAGGCTTCAAGAAACTAATTATACTGTCTGTATACAGTACATTTTTACTGCTAAGGTTTATGCCACCTTTATATATTAATATATATTCTTCCAGACAACTTTAGTAATGGAGAACAATTGCTCAAAGTTAAATATTTGGTTTTAATTTTTCTCCTCTCAATTTGAGCTATGAAATGCAACCGAATACTTACATGGGGTGGGGCAGAGGGAAGAAAGATGATTAAGAGCAGAGTGTAGTTTACAATTGTGCATTAAAATTAAGGAAACTATTTGAAAATTCTGTGCTTCATTGCCCAACATATGCTGATGCAGACAAAAAGAGCTAGCACAGATGTTTTCACAGTAAGACATTCCATAGAAACTGGCCAAGTGGCAGAATGCTAGAGATCAATCACTTGAGTAAAGTGACTGTGGACTAGTATGGGTTTTGAATGATGTAAGCTACACAGATCAGATTTCCTGCATTAGATTCTTATTCTGTATAACCAAAAAGGAAACACAGTTAGTGAAGAAAGTTAGTCTGAAATAGTTTTGCTTTTCCATAGTGTGTCAGAACCTTACTCATAATTAGGTAATTATTGTGAGGCAGACCCGCTCTTTAAACGATGGTAAAGCCTTCAACATTTAGTTTTGTATTGCCTGAATCATTTATTAGTTTAATAAGTACACCGTCTTTAGTTCAACTTCTGCACATTTTATCTAAAATTTCAGTGCCATGTGAGTTGTAAGAAATTAAGAAATTCATCCAAGAAAAATGTCCAGACTGAAAGCATAAATTTATCTTCAGAGAGGTGGTGAGAAGACTAATGTCTGTGTTCTTTAAGGAAAAATAAAAGACATACAAGATTAGCACAAAACACATTTCTTATCTATTATTAATATTATTTAAAAACTTTACAAGAAATGTGGTATGACCTTGTGACTGAGCCCTTGCTCAGCCAAAAACTATAAAAACACATGAGTAAAGTGTCAGTTCTGAATCTTGAGCTCTAATAAATGTAGTCAAACAAATAAACATGCAAGTCCAACAGTAAAGCAAGGAATAAATTTTTGAGGTTTATTGTTTTATTGCTCTTGTAAGACATGTCTAGCTAAATTCAGACAAGCTTTTGTGGGAAAGTGGTATTATTTTTCTGGAAGTAGATTTCCAAGTTCTGTTAAAGATTTCATAGACTCACAAGTTCCACCTGAATTTATTTGTGACATAAAATGTGGTACAAAAGCACCACCTGGGTGAACTGAAATACTTAGTCATTCATCAAGAGTCTAATTGAACCTTGAACTGATGTCCCAGAAAAAATTAACCTAAAATCATACATTTCCATGAAACTTTTAACCTGGAGATCTAAGCTATTCCAAAGGGGCCTATTAAAGACAAGAATATGCTGAAAAATGGAAAAGTAGCATTCACAACATATTTTGAATTTTAAGAAACTGAAACTTTTCTGAACTTTTGAAATATTTTTTTAACCTCCATTGATGTTGCGTAGAAAATAAAACGGAAGGAACAAATCTGTTCTTTACCTCTTCACTTTCTAGTGATTCATCCAAATGAGAAAATAGGAAAAAAATGTGATTCTGATGACTGCTGTCTTAACCTTGATCAAAAAAATACAGGGTAAATATTACCCTGAACTATTGAAACCTTAATTTCAAGAAGAGTAAGTGTCTCTTCTTAGTCCTGTTGGCTTTGTCTACCCATATTTCAACAAAAAACAGCAAAAATAGCTTTATAATCCACCTATTCCAGTCAAGTATGCAGCTGCCTTGTAGGGACATAAAGAACAGGGCTACAGTGTACAACATTTGCACAGCTAGCTACTGCTGTAGTAGTAAGCTCGGAGGAGCAGTGCATATTCCAGTTACACTTACAGGTTCTCTCTCTGTAAAAAGTCAGTACATAATTTCCTTTAGATTTCAAATACTGACACCATGAAGGAGAATCAGAAATTTAGAAAATTTTACTGAAGAGAAACATTCCATTGTATTTGAAAAATCAAGGCAATCAGACAAATTCCCAGTGTCTGGAAAAGAGGAGACATAACACCCATTATTATCAAGAATATAGAGAAGGACCTTGGAAACTACTGATTAGTCAGCCTCACCCTCATAACATCACGGAACAGACTGTCCTGGAAGACAGGCAAAGCCAATGGAAGACAGAGATGGGGTTAGGAACAGCCAACATGGGCTCACAAAGGCAAATCACGTCTAAGTAAGCTGATGGCTTTCTGTGCAGAATGATGGAGCTGGTGAAAAAGGAAAGGGCTACTGATGCTATCTAAGAGCTATCTGGACTTGAAGTGGTGCCACCCATATTTTGTCATTATGTTGGAGAGATATGGGTTTGATGGATGAAGTGTTAGATTGATAATGGATTGATAGGATGGCCATGTCCAAAGTGTTACAGTTTATGTCTCAATATCCAAATTGAGATCAGTGATATATGGTGTCCCTCAGGGCTCTCTACTGGGGCCAGTGCTGTTCAAAGTCTTTATTAATGACATAAACAGTGAGATTATTTGCATTCTCAGCAAGTTTATGGATTACACCAAGATAAGGTGCAGTTGATGTACTAGAGGGAAGGGAAGATATGTAGAGGGACCTTGACAGACTTGAAAAGTGGATGAACAACTTGACAGTTGAACAAGGCCAAGTGAGAGGTCGTGCACATGGGTCAATCCCCAGTATCAGGACAGTCTGGGGTATGAAGGGATTGCAAGCAGCCCTACGGAGAAGGGCGTGGACATATTGACAAATGAAAAACTGGACATGAGGCAGCAAGGTGAGTTTGCAGCCCAGAAACCCAACGGTATCTTGGGTTGCAGTAAAAATAGTGTGGCCAGTAGATCAAGGGAGATGGTTCTCCTCCTTTACTCTGCACTGGTAAGACCTCACCTGGATGACTGCATCCAGTTCTGGGGGTCTCAGCACCAAAAAAAGTCAATGTGTCAGAGAGTGTCCAGATGAGTGCCTTGAAAATGATCAGAGTGCTAGAACAACTCTGCTGTGAAGAAAGGACAAGAGTTGAGGTTGTTCAATCTTCGATTATATAAAGGATTTGTGGCATTTCAATATAAAAAGGAAGCTTACGAAATGAGGATGGGGAGTGATGATGGGAAGTGTCCTTTTACCAGCCCCCGTAATAATAGGACTAAGGGTAATGGTTTTAAAAAGAAAAAGAGTTGATTTAGATCAGATATAAAGAATAATTTTTTTACAGTAATGGTGGTGAGACACTGGAACACTTTTCACCAAGAAGCTGGAAGGGTTCGACGCCACACTGGATGGGGCCTTGAACAATCTGTTCTTGTGAAAGATGTCCTTGTCCATGGCAGGGGGGATTGGAACTTTAAAGGTCCCTTTTAACCCAAACCATTCTATGATTCTTGAACCGTGAGTTCAATAACTTCCCTGAATAATCAGACACAAAATTCAGGGCTGTGAAAGAGAATGACTTCTGAAAGGTATTAAAATCATCTATAGAAAGCTGTTATTTTTCAAAACGAGCTAATGAATCACACCCGATAAGGAATTGTACCTCCCAAATTCTATGTTGCACAATAAATAATAAATAATGAAATAGGTCAGAAAATTGAATAACGTCTTACAAAACCTTTTCTTCAGTTCAAAACAAAATCTGTTACCACTTCAGGTCTGAAGCAACTGATATTACTGTTTTATACCATAAATATACTGGTTTTTGCTCTGGAAGCAACTGAGATTTAGTGGAATCTGGAAATCTTGTAAGGGACGTAAATGGTTTTGGTGTTTTAACACCCTCAGAAATAACATACATTATGGCAATGTGACATGCTTCAATGATATCTCAAAATCTGCATGATACATTACACAGCAGAAACACAGAAATCTTTTTTAAGAAATCAGTATTTTTATTATTGTTGTTACACACATAAACCCTTACCGTCAAAAGTAGGGAATGAAACAATGTATTAATTTGCATACTTTATGGAAAATCATCTGAATATTTGTTCTTCATCATGTCAAGACTGTATGGTTAGCTCAAATAGTCTTAATGTACTCCTACTCTTGGTTTTTTAATTGACATTGTTGGGTAGCTCATACTAAAAATGATTCCTCCACAAACTACATAAAAAAATTTCATCTAACAGACGTAGAGATATGGTCAGTTTATAGTTCAGTGCAAAATGCCTTTCAAGAAAAATCATGTTATGCTTCTGCTGAAAGAATAGGCAAGACCCACTTATGAGAAGAGCACTGCAAGTCGCAAGAATGTAAGGTTTAGAAAATTTTGTTTCTGTGGCAATCCACCTGAAATGCAAATGACTCCTAATCTCTTGCATTCATTCTATTGGTTCTTCCCTAGTTAATTTCTGCCACTGCTCCTTTCTAAAGGGACAACTGCATACAATGATTTGGACCCATGACAGATATGCATCTGGAATTATTGTATTGGTGAAACACCTTTTGGAGCTGAACAATTCACCACACCACTGAGCTGTAACATCTAATTATCATTAGTGGCACCAACTACTGAATTGTTCAGCTTTTCTATATTGCTGCTCTAAGCATTGCTTTTGCTAAAATGTCCAGTTGTCAATTACTTACAAGCTGATGGATGCCTTCATTCATCAGTCATTTGAAAGGAATATTTCTTTGGAAAGAATGGATTACTCTGGGGTTTTGAAAATACGAAGCGGAGGGGGAAAAATGGTCTGTTTTATAGACTACAGAAATCACCTGGAAAATTACTCTTGGTTAACAATCTGCTTGACACAGATAAAAAAATGAAAATAAAACCCTGAACAACCAATATTGGTCCTTATTTCTATCTTTTTTTTTTAAGTGTAAAAGATATACTCCATGAGCAGACTGTTTGTAATTATTTTACTCTTTGGAATGATTTAATTTTTTTCTGTATTGCAATCTCTTCTGCAATCTTGATTTTGTAGAATTATTATAAATTAGAGATTTCTTTCATATAAAAAATATATTTGAAGTTCCCAATTAAAAAAAAAAACCACAACAAAAAACAAAACCAAAACCCCACCCAAACAGTTGTGTTATTTTCTTGTGCAGGCACATTTATTTACAAACAAGACAAGTATGACACCCTAGCATGATACAAGAATTAATTTCTTATTTCCTGATAACTTTTTTGAAAACTCTTGACAAAATTCACATTTATGTTTTCTTAGTGATAAACTTGCAAAAAAATCAGTAGACAACATATTTAAGTAAAATGCTTCTATTGTACCATAAGTGCCTCTTAAGAAAGTGACTGTTTATCCTGAAACAGACATATTTTGTTGTGAAATATAATTTCTCAAGTTTGCCCTTTTAACTTTTTTTTTTGTTTATTTTTACAGATTTGATTTTGAATGACTTAAAAGACACAGTGGCCTCCACCTTTTCTTCATATCACTTACAGGTTTTCAGGAAGTGTTTATTTCTTTAAAAATAGTAAACATCCGACACCAGTGTCAGATACAATAAAGATGTCTTAAAGACAAAACTCTGAAGCAGGATCTATTTACTTCTGTAACCAGATTATTTTTTTGCTGGGTGTGTTTTAAGTGTTACGCATTTTCAGAGAGAAAAAGAAAAGCTCAAAGTTCTATTACTAACTAAAAGCTTCCATTGCAAAAGATGTTCCGTGAGCACTGGAACCCCTTTCATGCTGCCAGAACAGAGCTTCTGTGATAGAAGGACAGAAAGCAGTTCTTGTATTCCAACACATGGGTTGTAGCTGGGGGTGGAAAATATTTTACAAAATACTTCCAGCAATAGATTTAGTACACCACGTAGATTACACAAGAAAAAGCTTATTTCCCGTGATCTTTTTTGACATAACGGATTTTTTTAGAGAAGCAAAGTCTTCATTACATTAAAAAATTTGTTTCACAGCCTAGACAGCTTATTTTCCCAACTTTATTTCCATTTTCATTCCAATGATCTCATATGAGAAAACTCTCTTTACCTTTACTGATGCATCTTTCATCTGTGGAACAAAATGTATTTTGCAAAGTATTAATATCACCCCCGAAAATGATAAACTTCATTAGGGAATGTAAAATATGCCTGCAGAAAGTGGGCTTTGGTTGGTTCATTTATTTTATACTAACACCAGTAATGTTGAATAAGTGTATTAAGTAAGGTTAAATAAAATGTAACTGTCAATAAATAAGACAATAATTAAGTGTTCAGTGAAAATGCAAATCTTCATCTACTAAACCTAGGGCATAAAATGTATCTAAAGAAGCAGCTAGTAATAAAAGCTTCAATGAATTTGGCTCATGAACATCAAGAGCCTTGAGAAAAGTGAAAGAAATCTTTGTTCAGACCTAAAAGGGACCAAGAGAAACCATGAAGGACTATATTGATGGAATCATGGTATACACAGAATCTCTCATTCAGCAAAGTATTTTAAGTCTTTTTTACTATGTGGACCTCTATAATTTACTAAATGATTTTTAACAAGCAGTGAAAAGGCAAAAACCCAGAGAAGGTATCATTGTGTACAGTCTCCACAGGAGGCTTTGATCGATAGCAATAGTTATTCTATCACCATCCAATATATATTGGCCATGCTAAAGAATGGCTCAATTATTTCCTCTAATTTCCCCTTCTTGTGTGAAAAGCAACCCAAATCCTTGAAATAAGATTGGACATTTCAATTTTCTCCTTACATCACTTTACATAAATAAATATTTATGTGCATGGAAATGGAAGAAGTGTTCTCCAGCCTAGAGGTTCAGACTCTCATGTGGGCACAGGGAGAGTCAGATTTTATTCCCTGGTTCACAATTTAATTATTTATACAAAGTGAAACAGAATGTGCATGGATGTAATTGAGAACACACTACCTCAGAGACCCATATACTGTCATGATTTGGGATCTTTGCTGTGATGAAGTTAAAATCTCCTCAGAGGAAGGAACTGAATCTCCTGTTTCTTCCCCCAGTTTCACAAGTCTCTTGCTTTGTGTTTGTGTAATACTGAACACCAAACAAGCTCAGAAATATTAAGTGATTTATTTGAAAGTAAGAACCACTTTTTTTCTATAACACCAAGTGAAAAAAAGAAAAAGGCAATTTCATTGGCACCTTCTCTCTTAAAGTTTTGTTAGCAGAAAAGATTAGACACACACACACACACTTCTCAACTACTTGCATAACATTCACAAACCCATCAAGATTGGAAGTGACCTTCAAGATCATCTAGCATAACCATCAATCCAGCACCACCATGATCACCCCTAAACCATATGTCCAAGTTCCACATCCAGACCCCATATCCAGAGGCTTGAACACATCCAGAGACTGTGGTTCCATCATCTCCCTGGGTAACTTATTCCAATGCCTAACCACTCTTTCAGTGAAAATTTGTTTTTTAAATCTAATCTGACCCTCCCCTGGCACAACTTCAGGCCATTTCCACTTGTTCTTCCACCTGAGACATTGCAGGAAAGTCTGACTCCCACCTTACTACAACCTACTTTTAGGTAGTTGTAGACAGCTATGAGGTCCCCACAAGCCTCTTTTTGTCCAGATTAAACAACCCCTTCTCCTTTATCTGCTTTCCATATTTTTGAGACTTTTCACCAGTGTTTTTGCCCTTCTCTGGACATGCTCCCATACCTCAATGTATCTCTTGTAGTGAGAGGCTCAAAACTGAAAACATTACTCAAGGTGTGGCCCCACCAGCACCAGTGTCACATTCTGCTGTGGGGAACNGTCCAAGTTCCACATCCAGACCCCATATCCAGAGGCTTGAACACATCCAGAGACTGTGGTTCCATCATCTCCCTGGGTAACTTATTCCAATGCCTAACCACTCTTTCAGTGAAAATTTGTTTTTTAAATCTAATCTGACCCTCCCCTGGCACAACTTCAGGCCATTTCCACTTGTTCTTCCACCTGAGACATTGCAGGAAAGTCTGACTCCCACCTTACTACAACCTACTTTTAGGTAGTTGTAGACAGCTATGAGGTCCCCACAAGCCTCTTTTTGTCCAGATTAAACAACCCCTTCTCCTTTATCTGCTTTCCATATTTTTGAGACTTTTCACCAGTGTTTTTGCCCTTCTCTGGACATGCTCCCATACCTCAATGTATCTCTTGTAGTGAGAGGCTCAAAACTGAAAACATTACTCAAGGTGTGGCCCCACCAGCACCAGTGTCACATTCTGCTGTGGGGAACTGGGGGGGAGCTCTTTTAAAACAGATGTTCTGGGACGGAATTAAGCCAAAAAAAGAAAATATTATATCTGAGAACCATTTATTGGTAAGGAAAAGTGTGTTGCCTTAGTAAAGTAGAACAGAAAAGGCAGAACAGAAGGAAGGAAAAAAAAAAAATAAAGGGGGGCGGGGGGGGAGGGAAGTGAGAGAAAGAGAAAGAAAGAGAGAAAGTGGGCATTACCACCAGAACTTCAGAATGCGCTGTCAACATCCAAGTGGCACGGGATGCATGCATACTCCCTGCTGGGGAGCCCACACAGCTCTCAGAGAGGCACGGCTCCACAGGGACAGTTCTGCAGCAAAGGACAGCTGGACACACGGTGAGTGAGTGGGCACTCAGGCAGAAGGTGCAGAACCCTGGACAGAGTCACAGTGGGCATGGCAATGGTAGGCTGGATTGGTAAAGTAGGGTTGGAAGCAAGTAGTTCAGGCAGGAACAAGGCAGGCAGAGATGAAGCAGGTAGGGGCATCAGGCAGGAACACAGGGAGGCAGGAGGAACAAGGGCTGGAGCAGCTGAGGGAGAAGTGGTAGCGTAGAACAGAGGCTAGGCACAAGCCTTGGAGGTGGTCTCAGGTTGTCAGCGAGCAAAACAAAGTCAGCAACCCAAGTGCAGAGGCAAGTGTCCAGGCAAGTGTCCCCCAGACAGCTTGTGACGCAGTTACTTTTATACCCCCGGCTCCTCCTCCCAAGATCTGCTCACTGGTGGGACATCACTTGATGGTCAAGTGTTAGACTGCAGTCCATTGGTGAAAACTTTTTTCGACCTAATTAGAGAACCTCTCTAGAGAACACAGTATCCTTGGCTGACTCCTCCTCTTCTCAGATGATGACTGCCTNAAATCTTTGTTCAGACCTAAAAGGGACCAAGAGAAACCATGAAGGACTATATTGATGGAATCATGGTATACACAGAATCTCTCATTCAGCAAAGTATTTTAAGTCTTTTTTACTATGTGGACCTCTATAATTTACTAAATGATTTTTAACAAGCAGTGAAAAGGCAAAAACCCAGAGAAGGTATCATTGTGTACAGTCTCCACAGGAGGCTTTGATCGATAGCAATAGTTATTCTATCACCATCCAATATATATTGGCCATGCTAAAGAATGGCTCAATTATTTCCTCTAATTTCCCCTTCTTGTGTGAAAAGCAACCCAAATCCTTGAAATAAGATTGGACATTTCAATTTTCTCCTTACATCACTTTACATAAATAAATATTTATGTGCATGGAAATGGAAGAAGTGTTCTCCAGCCTAGAGGTTCAGACTCTCATGTGGGCACAGGGAGAGTCAGATTTTATTCCCTGGTTCACAATTTAATTATTTATACAAAGTGAAACAGAATGTGCATGGATGTAATTGAGAACACACTACCTCAGAGACCCATATACTGTCATGATTTGGGATCTTTGCTGTGATGAAGTTAAAATCTCCTCAGAGGAAGGAACTGAATCTCCTGTTTCTTCCCCCAGTTTCACAAGTCTCTTGCTTTGTGTTTGTGTAATACTGAACACCAAACAAGCTCAGAAATATTAAGTGATTTATTTGAAAGAAAGAACCACTTTTTTTCTATAACACCAAGTGAAAAAAAGAAAAAGGCAATTTCATTGGCACCTTCTCTCTTAAAGTTTTGTTAGCAGAAAAGATTAGACACACACACACACACTTCTCAACTACTTGCATAACATTCACAAACCCATCAAGATTGGAAGTGACCTTCAAGATCATCTAGCATAACCATCAATCCAGCACCACCATGATCACCCCTAAACCATATGTCCAAGTTCCACATCCAGACCCCATATCCAGAGGCTTGAACACATCCAGAGACTGTGGTTCCATCATCTCCCTGGGTAACTTATTCCAATGCCTAACCACTCTTTCAGTGAAAATTTGTTTTTTAAATCTAATCTGACCCTCCCCTGGCACAACTTCAGGCCATTTCCACTTGTTCTTCCACCTGAGACATTGCAGGAAAGTCTGACTCCCACCTTACTACAACCTACTTTTAGGTAGTTGTAGACAGCTATGAGGTCCCCACAAGCCTCTTTTTGTCCAGATTAAACAACCCCTTCTCCTTTATCTGCTTTCCATATTTTTGAGACTTTTCACCAGTGTTTTTGCCCTTCTCTGGACATGCTCCCATACCTCAATGTATCTCTTGTAGTGAGAGGCTCAAAACTGAAAACATTACTCAAGGTGTGGCCCCACCAGCACCAGTGTCACATTCTGCTGTGGGGAACTGGGGGGGAGCTCTTTTAAAACAGATGTTCTGGGACGGAATTAAGCCAAAAAAAGAAAATATTATATCTGAGAACCATTTATTGGTAAGGAAAAGTGTGTTGCCTTAGTAAAGTAGAACAGA
>VZTX01028416.1:85731-98712 GCA_013400915.1 Pardalotus punctatus
AAGAAAAAAAAGAGGGAAGAAAAAAAAAAAATAAAGGGGGGCGGGGTGGGAGGGAAGTGAGAGAAAGAGAAAGAAAGAGAGAAAGTGGGCATTACCACCAGAACTTCAGAATGCGCTGTCAACATCCAAGTGGCACGGGATGCATGCATACTCCCTGCTGGGGAGCCCACACAGCTCTCAGAGAGGCACGGCTCCACAGGGACAGTTCTGCAGCAAAGGACAGCTGGACACACGGTGAGTGAGTGGGCACTCAGGCAGAAGGTGCAGAACCCTGGACAGAGTCACAGTGGGCATGGCAATGGTAGGCTGGATTGGTAAAGTAGGGTTGGAAGCAAGTAGTTCAGGCAGGAACAAGGCAGGCAGAGATGAAGCAGGTAGGGGCATCAGGCAGGAACACAGGGAGGCAGGAGGAACAAGGGCTGGAGCAGCTGAGGGAGAAGTGGTAGCGTAGAACAGAGGCTAGGCACAAGCCTTGGAGGTGGTCTCAGGTTGTCAGCGAGCAAAACAAAGTCAGCAACCCAAGTGCAGAGGCAAGTGTCCAGGCAAGTGTCCCCCAGACAGCTTGTGACGCAGTTACTTTTATACCCCCGGCTCCTCCTCCCAAGATCTGCTCACTGGTGGGACATCACTTGATGGTCAAGTGTTAGACTGCAGTCCATTGGTGAAAACTTTTTTCGACCTAATTAGAGAACCTCTCTAGAGAACACAGTATCCTTGGCTGACTCCTCCTCTTCTCAGATGATGACTGCCTATTCCATGAAACATGAAATGGCTGTCAGGCAAAGTCTCCCCAGAGACAGGGCTTTCCTCCATCTTCTCCTAGCTGCCCCCTGTGGTGGTGGTCCAGCCTGTGGCTGAAGCCTAGCCCACCTTCTCTATGAAAATCCATGAGACCTATTGCTCTGACTCTTCTCCTCAGGACAGTGAGTCTGAGGGGGAGGGAGAAGATGAGGCCGGGGAATTCCCCACACTTCCCACCCTTTGAATTATCCATCAAAGCTTTGGTTACACCCCTTTCTCCTTCTAGTTTACACCCCTTTCTCCTCCCAGCTATTTCCCTCTGTATTAGGTTGTTTTAATATGTATTAGGTCTAGAAGGTTCTGTGTTCTCTGTATCCCCATTGGTTTGTTTGACTGTACTCCTCCCCCTGTTTCATTTCATTGGACATTTGCAATTATGTAATCTCTTCCTATTGGACATTCCCTATTCGATTCTCCCCCTTCTGTCTCCCTTAAAACCCCTCACCAACTCTCACCCCTCACTTTTTTGTATCCTCCCCTTTGCAGTTGAGTTCTCCTGTCCCTCGGAGCAGGGAATAAAAGCGCAAGCTGCAGGAACATCTGAGCCCTTCTCTCCTTCTTTGCCTCTGCCTGCTCACTCTGGTAACATCGTCTGCTGCCAGCCCCAGCTGGGGTCTGAAACAAACAGCTCCAGTCAGCATAAGGGCTAACATCTGGACAAGGACAGAAGCAGCCTCGCCTACCCAGGTACACGTGTCTTGACATCTGCGGATGACCGGGTGGTCCAGCAGACAGCGTCAGCCCCCTGCAAGCGGCATGTGTGAGGACCTTCTGCCACACACCTCTGATCAAACAATGTTGAGAGAAAAATCAAAATTAAATTGGTTCCCCATAGCTGGGTCTCTTCCCCGGTCATGCTGGCTGTACTACTGCTGATACAGGCCAAAATGCCATCGGCCTTTTTTGGCAACCTGGGCACGCTGCTGGTTCATATCCAGCCATATATCAATCAGTGCCCACAAGTCCCTTTCTGCTGAGAAGCTCTCAAGCTACTCTGCCCCAAGCCTGTAGCATTGCCTGGGATTCTCGTGACCCAAAGACAAGAACTTGTTCAAACTGATGCAGTTGTCATCAAGTCATCAATCCAGTCTGACAAGATTTCACTGTAGAGCCTTCCCATCCTCCATCAGATCAACACTCCCACCCAACCTGGTGTCATCTGTGAACTTACTGAGGATGAAATAAATTCCCCCATCCAAATCAACAACAGAGATGTTAAAGAGGACAGGCTGCAATACAGAGCCCTGGAACAGCTCTAGTCATGGGATGCCAACTGAGTTTAGTGCCGTCTACCACCACTCACTGAGCCAGCAAGTTTTTCACCCAATCACAAGTGCTCCTGTCCAAGACGTATTATATGAGGTTTAAAAAAAAAAAAAAGAAGTTGCAGAATTCAAAAATCAGTTATTCAATTATAAAACCATGGATTTAGTAATCCCATCTGATGCATGGGAGCAGCACTAAAAATTAAGAATATGAAACATTGCCATCCACTCCCTTCTCCAAAACACCTCTATCTGACTGTTAGATATTCTGTAAGGTATTGTTTAAGTAGTTTTGAAAGTAATACTCTCTTCTGCTAGATATTCTCATCACTAAATTTCTTCTCCAAATAGTTTCCAGTCTTTGTGAAAATATTTTTCTGAAAATTTAAGATGTTCAATGCAATGTAACTTATTTCTAAGTATTTAATATTAAACAAATCAAAGTTAATTCAGTTATAAGGTTCACTACTACATTTAACCATCATATGCTGTACTGATAACTATATCCACATACAGATGAGTAAAAATTGTATTTTCCACTGTACCAGTATCTGCTTAAAGGAACTTGAAAGGCAAGCACAACAGACTAACAAAGCATTCTAAAATTAAAAAAAAAAAAGAAAAAATTAATGTGATGAATTTTCCAGCCACAAGCTATAAATTTTTTATTTCCAGGCTAGACCTCAATATTAACGTATTTAACGTCCTTAAAACCCCCTCACATTCAAGTAAACTAACATGTTGGTAAATATAATGAACATGCATGCAACAGACGAAGGAGTTAATTCAATCTTTATTTTCTTTCATAAGCTCCCAGACTGATAAAAACATAATTTGAACAATGTAATATAGGAGATAAAGTATGGGGTGAATAACAGAACTATAGAAACTCTAGGGTTTTACCAGGTTGGGTTGAACAATTCTGCAAAAATGCTGACCTCAAGGGCTTAAATGTATGACATCAGAGTCAGCTCAACACACCGAATTTACTGACTTAGCTACTGTGTCAGGTTCATGTGCAAAATAGTTCTTTCTCTCCAAAAATCCAGTATTTCAAATGTAGATCCTAAAGTAAGGTTTGTAATGTAGATACTGATGGTTTCTAATTTAGAATTCATGTTCCATGAATGTTTTGCAAAATCAAATTAACCATAAACACATTTTGGACAATCGTACTAATTCACTCAGTAGAGTAATCCCAGACAGTACACTTAATGGAAATAAATGCAACAGAGAATTTTCTAATATTACAATATTAAATATAAATTTGCCTTTCAAGGAAAATATAAATGTGAATTTATCAGACCTCCTTAAAATTCAATAAATTTTAAAAGTCAAGGCTTTTATGACAATGCAACATATATTTCCTGTTCCTTAAAGGTATACTTACCATTTCTTTTCTGTGGAAAAATTTCCTATTACTCTGCTTTTTGTGCTGGATTAAAGTATTCACTAAAAGTATTCAATATATTCAACTAGAGAAGTTTGTTTCTGTGTTTGATAGCTGCTTGTATGTGCTATTCAATTTCTTTTAGAATCATAAATTCCTAATTTCTTGATCTTTGATACTAAAGATGCTTCTGGTGGCAACAACTGAAAGAATTGCAGTAGGCACAGCCCATGCATTTAGCTGAAAACAGACTCTCACAGGCTTCAAAAGAAAAAAGGGGAGGAAAAGCGTAATGGAAACTCATTTTGTGAGCAGCAAGTTGTGGCAAAAAATGATAGGCACTAAAGGCCAAGGCCAGATTTTTGAGAAACCAGATTCTGCGGCTGATAGCACTCAAAGATAATAGCTTCTAATGGCTTGCTCTGTGAAATGTATGGCCTGGTTTTCAGAGTAGTTCAGTGCCCATGGAAGAAAATCACACATTTTTTATTCTATATCTCAGCAGTGTAAGCCAAACCTTCCAAAAAATCTAACTTTAGTGATGAATTCTGACTATATCAAATCTATCACCATGCCACTTTGTACAAGGTCACATAAGAAGTCTATCAAAATGCCTGGAACTGAACCTGCATCTCTAGAATTTTAGCATAGTACTTCTTTTACATGAACAGAAATTCAGGAAAAGCACAACACCATAAACTCCTCTCAGTAAATGCATTCTCTTGCTATGAGACAGTGAAAAGAACAGATAAAAATTCAGGAGAGAGATGTTGCATCAGCATTTTTAAGAAGAATTTATGCATCCTATTTTTATTTTAGATTCAATTTGCCTTTACAAGTTAGGGTGAAGAAAGTGATTTTTCTTGTTTGTTTTCTAAGAGACGTGCTAAATGGCCAGGAAATATAGAATACCCTAGAGAGTTTGGAGACTTCTTAATTCATTGCTTTGGTGTACAGTAAATCTATTCCTTTAACAGCTTTATTTCTTTTATCCAGCAGGATTTCACCTAATGGATGGCACGGTTACAAGATGGTGACTGCATAGTGAGTGATGTTACCAGGGGTAAGACTTATCACTGTGATTCAAAGTAAAGAGAAGCAACCCTTTACAAATAAGTGTTTATAAAGAAAATGGATTTTAAACCAAACACTTCTTTCATATGTGCAAACAAGTTCATTGCTGTGAAGGATGTAAACATGCAACATTGCTTTGACCGAGTCATTCCACTTCACTCCAACCCAACAACTCCAACCCTGTGCTCATTCTAGTCCTGAGTGGAGGAAGCAAAAGTAGCAAGTTAGTAACCTTGGCATAGTAGTGATATGTATAACTTGTTTAGAATATACTCACATATTTTTGTTAGCACCGCAAATTTGCCACAAGTCCAAACTGAATTGAAGGTTAGCTAGTCATATTATAACTGATGGGCTCTTTAGTGGCATTTGGTTTTAGTTTAAGATGAGACATCAGGGCTTAAGAATAAGATAGGTGTTCAAGAAAGAAAAATGGGGAGTCAGGAATTGTTTGTTTTTGGGGGGGGGGTTGGGTTTTTTTTGGTTGGTTGTTTGGGGTTTTTTGTTGTTTATTTGTTTGGGTTTTTTTGTTGTTTGTGTTTTTGTTGTTTGCTGTTGTTGTTCTTGGGTGGTTTTTTTTGTTTGCTTTTTTGTTGTTGTTGTTTTTTTTCCTAGAGAAACAAGGAAAATTCTGGATGTGAACACAATATGAAAAAGAATCAAGACTTTTGCCTCTATCTGCAATAGGATATTCTGGACTCTGAATTCTCCACCTCTATCTTTTTCCCTTGAAAATTATTACTATTATAAGTCTTCAAAGTCAATAATATTTACTATTCCAAAGGTAAAAGTATAAAGGTGGTATGAATGATGGCTTTAAATTTTAAAATTTAGAACTGGCTGGACGAAAGAAATTGCAAAGAAACGGGACAGAGAGGACTGTGAGGAAAGAATGGATAGAAAGACAGAAGACAGAAAGTAACAGTAGAAATGCAAGGGGAAAAGTGAAAAGAAACTATGCAGGCAATAACAGTGGTGTGAGAAGAGGCAGGCACTTTTCACTAGTCAAAGTTTAATGTGGTATTGCCATATCAACTAAACATACCAAGATCACTTCAAGAATTACCTTCTGTCTTTCTGTGTGAATCTCCTAATGATACTAATACAAGATTACGTACAGTCTCAGAAGACTACCCTTGATTTTATTCTCAAGAAACTGGACGTGAATCATTTTTGAAAGAGGCTTTTTTCTTGCTCAATGACAACGACAACAATGTGATTAACTGTTAAACTCACCCCAGTAATGAATTAATGTAAGGACCTTGCCCCTCCTTCAGTGCACAGGCATGCACACAAACATACATAGAGACCATACGGGTTTTTATCGCCTGCACTCAGGCCCATCTTTGGGTAGACAAGGCTTCCTGGACATGGGTTACAACTGTGAGAAGGGGCTATGAATAATGCCCCCACTTCCCCCCATGTGTAGGAGCCTTTGCAGCTGTGCCAGCACCTGGTGACATACAGTGCTGATCCAGATTGTGACTCAGATTCAACTCCCTGACTTGACCTTATCCTGACCATCCCTGGCCACCATGAGTGACTTGGCGTGGTCATCCTGTCCCCTTGAGGGTCAACTGTAGCTGTTTAGGTAATTTCCTGCCCTGCCCTGCCCTGCGTTGGAGTTGCCCTTGGCTCTACTTCCCCCACAGAGCACTTCTCCCTGCTGATCCCTGAAAAACTGTGATGCCAAATCTCTTCTGCCTTGGCTGACAGAAATTTGCCTTTCTGCTTGAAATATGAAGCACTACATTGGTTTTTCCCAGCTTAGAGTACTTCTTCACCAGACGGAGTTTCAAGTGTTAGTTTTGCTTCTATTTCATTTGCTTCTATTTCACAGTGGACTTCAGCCCAGTGAAGAATTTTATGAGATATGAATCCTAGCAGGTAGCCCTCAAAGATCCTCCCTGAAAGTAACAACATGGGCATAATTGAAATATAGTCAAGATAACAGGAATTCCTGAATTCTGACCAATAAGGGCAGGCATGTTTGAAAACTGACTATTCAGACACGTGGAAAGATCTTGAAAACCAGAGCATCCAAGGACAGAAGAATTCAGGGATGACTGAAAAAATCAGTGTATTCCCAGTGGAAATACCTTACAGGTAAATATAATTCATAGTCTGTAAGGTTTTTGTCAGTTTTCTGTCACTGTTCAGTTCAACAGAACTTGCCTTTTATAACATGTGATACAAACAAGAATGGATTCTAAGATGCTGTGGTAACTGGGAGTTTACTGACATGTAGTCTAAACCCAGAATAAATTACATTATATCTGTATCCACAGAAATCTTATTAATATCATGTCACCAACAGCAAAATTAGGAAGAGCGATGCATAACTTCCCAAAAGTCCTTCTATGAATGTGGTCATCTGAAGAATTCAGAAAGAGCTAAGTGGTGATAGGTATGGCTTTTGGCATATTTAGTGTGCCTTCACCCCCAGAATTTCAAACAATATCTCATACACTTTGTAAAACCTAATTTAACCAAGGTTTATAGCTTTATAACAGAGAGCTAAAGTACACAGAGGACATTTTAGCCATCACAGAGAACAGCTGCCAATCAGTAAACCAAATTAGTGCTTCAGCACATCTCTAAACCAAGAGTGAAGAAAGATAAGATGAAGAAGAATGAAGAATGAAGAATGAAGAATGAAGAATGAAGAATGAAGAATGAAGAATGAAGAATGAAGGGGAAGGGGAAGAAGATGAACAGGAAGGGGGAGGGGAAGAGGAAAGAGAAGGGAAGTTCAGGGAAGAAGTTCAGGGAAGTTCAGAGAAGGGAAGAAGATAAAGAAGAGGAAGGAGAAGGAGAAGTGAAAAGGGAAGGTGAAGTGAAACAGAAAGGGAAGGGAAGAAAGTTTCATCTCCTCCCACAGGTTTCTTCTTCCTGGAAATACTGCTTTGTGTTGAACCCATGTAGGATACACTTCCCCTCTATCAATTGTTTCAATTTCATTGGTAGTACAGTAGAGACTTTCAAAGAGTCCTGCCTTGTCAGGCATGAATATCATACAAAATTACAGGTATAATGCTCACTAGTGAGGATATCAGAACATAGACCATACCTGGAATATTCACATACATATAATCAAAAGGGTGAAACTGGTACTAGTGACCATTACATGTATGGTTAGAAATGTCACATAGACATTGTCACATTGCAAATATTTACATCAGTGGCTCAATGGAAAGAATTTTCCTGGCCTTTCAGCAATTTTACTTCTATAAATTAGTTAGCAATATCTAATCATGACCCTCTAACCTTTCCTTTTCGCATGGGAGAGCCTTAGAGAACAATCTTCCTCCACAGATTTTAATTAAGTTTAAAATTTTAAGAGAAAGATCAGTCTTATGCCGTGTTAAATACAGAAAATTCAGAAAAGTACAGGAAGAACAAATAGGTTCAGTAAAATAAGTATGATACTTGGAACACTTGGGAGAGAGAAGGGTCATAATAGATAGAACCTTAGAAATCCCTTATCTTGCTTTCATTAAAATGCCTTTCTCCCACCTAGTTACTGGATGGAATGGTGTTCACAATCTGGGATTTCAGATCTGTTCTTTTGCAACCATCAACTTCAATACATTTCATGCCCTTCCATAACTATGTTTCTGAGTAATTAAAGGCCTTTGAAACTGATACCTTTCAACATTAAAACATTGACAGAAAGAGTAAATTATTACCTTTATATTACTTAACTCCTAGGGTAAAATCATGTACCCTTTTCCCAACACCTGCCTGCAGAAAGTGGTTTCATAGAAAAGGGCTCTTTCAGGGTAGCACCTTGCCTGTGTGACCTGTTGAGGAGTCCAGAAAGTCCTGAATTTCAGTCAATGCATTTCTAAAGTAGCTCTTTGGGTATCTTTGTGAAAGAGGGGCAGTTTGCCCATGCAAAGGAAGATTTCCATAGCAGCACATTATTTTTAAAAATTGGATGTAAGAGAGCTTTTCAGCTGTAAAATATTTGTCATTAGGATTTGTGTTAGTATCAAACCTTCTTGGAAATCTTTACACAAAACAAATCATACAAAGCAGTCTTTTCTTTTCTTTTCTTTTCTTTTCTTTTCTTTTCTTTTCTTTTCTTTTCTTTTCTTTTCTTTTCTTTTCTTTTCTTTTCTTTTCTTTTCTTTTCTTTTCTTTTCTTTTCTTTTCTTTTCTTTTCTTTTCTTTTCTTTTCTTCTTGAAAAAGAATTTCCTTGAAATGTGTCTATTTCACTAAGATACTGCTAGAAACTGTTTCAGGGGATTTTTCCTCACATTTTATTTATTTTCCTTTTGCCTCATTAAAAGAAAAGGAAATATATAAAGAAGATACAGTTAATCTTTCAGTTTCATTTTGTTATGTGAGCTTTTATTGTATCTTAATCCTTTTGTGTGTGTGTGTGTGTGTGTGTGTGTGTGTGATTTTCTTCTGTAAAATAACTCACTAACTGAAGAGATCTATAGCTTTTACCTACAGTGTTGAGGGGCTGTCTCCATCCAGTATATGAGTTATACTCCTGGTTTGGGATCCCATTAGGAGTTGGGAGTATCTATACTCCCACACATAAATACATTAATATATGGAGATCATTAACCAATAATTATAATAGGGTTTGTAATTTCAAAACACATGTATAGCTCATAAAGATTGCAAGGTCGAAGGGCTATACTTCCCAAAATTGCTGATTAGATGGTTAACTGCTTTTAAAAAGCAATATTCAGATAATAATTCTACATGTACACAAGACAAACAAAAAAAACCCAAACAAACAACCTTCACAACAACAGCAAAAATTTTAGGTGACTTTGCAATTTTTAATTTGGAAATAATATATTCTTTTATATTGATATATCTCTGCAGAAGATTTTTTAATTCAATGAACACAAAGAATGGTATAAAATGATGTCTCCAGACATGCAGGCAATTGCCAAGTAGTAAGCCTTTTCTTGTGGGATGAATAATGCTCGAGGTATGATTCTTATGTAAATTATAATGAAAAGCAGAAATATAATAAAAGTTAAAATGTATGTGACATATAAAATATGTCACTAAACATATATATATGACACACACCAAATATATAAATCACTAGAATCCCTAAAAATAAAAAAAGTCCTGGTATTTGAAAGGCATCTATCCATTGAAAACACATTCTGATTTTACAAGAACTGTCTTTGTCGCTGCACTTTCTGATGGTTCTCTAGGCATAAAATAAAAAACAATGCCACCACCACCAAGTAATAATTACTTGAAAGCAACTGCCTCAGTAAGCATTCTTTTTTAAAGTTACTATAATTTAGGCAGATCCAGAGGTGCCTGAGGTCAGTTTTAGCCTTTTATAACCTCAATTCCTTACAGGTGTCTTACATTTAATATAGAAAATCACTTCATGAAGTTAGACTGACTTCTTGCTGAGCCAAATATAACACTGGTACTGTTAATTGAATCTCTTCAGTATTCTCCATACAAACCAGAAAGTATTACTTCACAATATATCTTGAAGGGCTGAAATAGTTAACAAATTGTTATTTGCTTTTAGGAATTGGAAGGGAATGTAATACTCTTAAGAAACCTAGGCAAACATTATGCTTAATCCAAAGTTATTCTGAACCTGAAATTTTTAGCAATTTGGAAATGTTAATTTTCAGGCAAATCCTAGTGTAATTCTGGATAAAAACTGGCATTAGCTAAGGATTTAAAATTAGTTTAAATACACATAGATGCTGGCATAAAGAAATGAACCTTAGGTGATCTTGAAATAAATATTCAGTCCTTAAGTAAGCATAAAGTTAAAAAAATAAGTAAGCAAATAAGAAGAGTATCTTGATAAAGGTAGAGATTTAAAATATTATCAAGCTGAAATATTGTAAAACAGGATTTACTGCAACAATAATTTAAGGTAATAGCAAAGATGTCATTTAAGCAATTTGCAAATCGTATATTTCCTTGCTGTGTTTGCAAGATTACCTTGTGAATCATTAGGAACCATAACTCAAAAAGCTTTTGATTTACATTTTCCTGAGACCTAAAGGCAAGAAAGGACGCTATGGATAAGATGGATAACTTGATGATCTACTAGCTTCAATAAAGAAAAGGCTGCCTTTTCCCAACTGGCTCAAGTTAGTACCTGATACATTCTTGCAAACTATCATATAGATATACTGCAGGGTAAAAGACTGTGTCTGTATCAGCTTGTGAGAAATTTATACATTATATTAATGAGTAAATATAATTATGGTCCTGAGAGTGCAAAAAACCAAGCCTAACAAAAGTTCTGGATCATGAACACATCATTAAAATAATTTTAATAATTAAAATGTGGTTTTCCAACCAAGTTTGTCTCATATTTCTGTCTATACCACAGGTTTATTTCTGTGCGAGTTGCACATTTCTGCTGAATGTCCGCTTCATTCCATTCAGGTTCAGCTCTGTCTGCAATTACTGAAATATCAGCGTGCCTTCTTGTAGCATATTAAGTAGTGTGGTTAACATCTGTTCTGTATTTATTTGTTCTTTTGTTTTATTTTCAAAGAGAAGGAAAATGAACACTGGAATATTTATTTATTAGTTTTATTATTTTTCCCCATCTTCATGGAAATTTCCAGAATGTGCTGCCATGGATTTTCATTAGAAATCAGTATCAGGAAAGAAAGAATCCTTGTACCTAGAGGAGATAACAGTGAGAATCTTGTTTGTCTTCAGTTCCTGGGGGACACTATTTATAAGAATAAATAAAAACCAGGATTTAATCTTAGAGAACAAACATACACTGTGCTAAAGCAACAGAATTGCTGACACCAGCTTTCACTGTAGGGTTAAAGATTAATTTTTGAGTAGTTTGGGCATAGTCTACTGAGTTCCATGAAGATAAGGAAAGCATCTGCAAATTTGTCTATCTTCCATATGGCAACCATGTGAAAAGGGAAATCCAGGTGTGATGTTTTCAAGTAATCTATGCTGTAGGGAAATCTGTTATGTGGGTACATAAAGCCCAACGATTTGTTTCAGTTCATGTAACGCTTGCAAATGTATATGTCATAAAAGAAAGTATGTTTATTCTGAAAAATAGTCCAAAATTTGTTTTGATAAAAAGTGTGTGTAAGAATACAATCTATGTGAAATGCTTATGCTAACAAATGTGAATCAGCAGTCTTCAGAAAACAGGTTTCCAGTTGAGATGTAGAATACTTTTTACCTGTGCTTGGACTAGAAATAACAGAATGAACTTGCAACATTTTTGAATAACGTATTCTACTATGACTGGATGATTAGGACACACATACATTGATGGCATACAATGTTTGTCCAATACCTTCTCATTTTCCTAAAATTCAGGTTTTTCATCTTTCAATTTCCTGCTGTTTTTCTCATTCATGGGTGGGAAAATACATTTACGGCATAAATATACCATATCATTCGCTGGAGTCTAGCAATCTCTGATGCTCAGCTAACTCCAGTATGAATCTCATCTGCAGAGTCTACAAGGGTTTGGTACTGGTTTTGGATGGTCTAAAACTCCTACAGTAATTGGGTAAAACAACAAATCTCTCCACATTTATAGGAAACTCAAAACTTCCCTATATTACCCTTCTTCTTCTACAGTAACAAATTTAAAATTCCAACTATTCCAACTGTTCTCTGTGAAAGAAGGGAATAATGTAAAAAAACTCATTTGACAAGTGACAGCAATCTGATCCAATTGTGAGCTTGAAAACTGCAGAATTATTACAGTGATAGATTTGGTGCAAGAACATTGTTGCATACATTGGAATGCAAATAGAAATAATTGTGAGTTATCTACACTTGGAAAGCCCTTCATCTTTCAACTTCCTAGTGCTAGAGGTTCATGGTCCACTTCCCACAAAGCAAAAGTTTTTTGAACTTTGGGAAAAAGAAAGGAAGGAAATAGACTCTGCTATTTAGGCTATTAAAAAAAAAAACCAAAAAACAAAAAAACCAAAAAACCACCACCAGAAAACCCTCCTGAAAAAAAACAGACCCTAAAAAATCCAAGCACTGGTATCTTTCATCAAACTGATGATACTCACTATTAAATATGACATTACGGGATTAAAAAACTACTTAATGATATTTTGATCTTGATTCCCTCAAATATTTTCCAACACTCCCTACAGAGAAACACCAGATTGTAAATCACTTCCAGAAAATAACATGTGGAGTATGCTGGGCATTCTTTTTTCAATGAGGATGATTAAGGGAACTTTTAATATTAAATTTATTGTGTCAGGAGATGAAAAATTATTTTCTATGGTAAGAATGAGTATTCCAATATTTATTTCAGAACAAAAAGCTATACTTCAATATTTCAGTTGTAGAAAGAGTTTTGTTAGAAGGCTTTTTGTTTCTTTTCCTTCCTTCCTTCCTTCCTTCCTTCCTTCCTTCCTTCCTTCCTTCCTTCCTTCCTTCCTTCCTTCCTTCCTTCCTTCCCTTAAGTAAGTACA
>VZTX01028416.1:100145-123776 GCA_013400915.1 Pardalotus punctatus
AAAAAAAAAAAAAAAAAGAAAAAATAAGGAGAAAATAAAGACCTGCACTGTCAGCAGTGAGAGTGAAAGGGGAATAGGAAAGGGGGAAGATGAGAAAAGCCTTCCACTAATATTGGAAACGACCAAACATTCAACCATTTTATGAACTTTCTGCTATGGAAACATAGTGACAAGCTGTAAGGATGAGGAACACAAAAATGGTGGTAAAAAGCAATGATAAAAGTGAAGTTTCTAGGCAGAAGAAAGTGTGTTCCTATGTTGTATGTTATTAAACTACTTGTCTGCAAATATTGGTGTAAAGGAGCCCATGATTGTGATTAGTGATATTTATGTTGATGATGATGATGCAGTATTCTCTTTTCCATATTTCAGATTTGTAACATAAAACTGGAAAGCTGCAGCTGATTGGTTTCAATTTCTAGCAGGAAATCCTTCAACTTCTAATTAATTAGAAGTGGATTCTTTTTTCAGCTGTAAGATGCTAGGGCCCTCTGACAAGACTCAACATGTCCTTTTGAAAAATTACATGAAACTAGAAAATTTAAAATGTTCCAGAAAGCAGAACAGAAACAGGGGGCAAGGGGTGCATGTGGACACAACAAACAGCTGGTGACCCCAGTTGATTTGAGACTGACAGCAGTAGGCCAACTGGAAGGGAAAGAAGCCTTCAGCAGCTCTGCAGAAATAAAAGAGCTTCTGTGCCATTACTTGCACAAAGTAATTCTTATTCTTCTGTGGAGAATACAACCATAATTCATAACACAGGATCTCAGAATTTTCAGACAGCCTTTGGAAAAGTTCTATACTATTGTAGGGGACAGTATGATTACTGCGTTATAGAGCATAAACATAGGAAGAGAGTTTAATCTTAACCACTGAAACATTCCCTCCCAGATATATTCTAAAGAAGAGAGGTCACAATAAAATAGAAATGGCTGTATTTATAACTTTGTTCTTTTATGAATCAAATGCTCCAGAAGTGCATAAGATTAAGTGCAAAAGAGTAACACTAGAGAAACATGTACACTTACCTCAAAAGGTTCAGGAGAATAGCAATTAAGGAACACATATGGAAGGGAAACATTTAAGAGCATGGAAGAACTTAATAATGGAAGAGTTTAAGACCTCTTCCGTGATCTAAGCTCCTAATGATTTTGGAACTAGATCTGGGAGTGCAAATGGTTCTCCTCTGGAGTCTCAGTAGCTGTATAAGTGGCATCAACATTAATTCCTTCTGAAGTTTACTTATGTCATGTTGTACAAATTCACAAAGTGGCAGAGATTTCCCCTAGTTCTCCAGAGAAGCAGCCTGAACCCAATCTAGTTTTTCCCATTCCAGAGCACTGAAAAAACAACCAGAGAAGATGAAGCCAAATAATGGAGTACATAAGGCAGCATTTACTTAAGGTTTGTCCCACAATTTTTCGGACTTAACTGTTAGATTATATGCACAGCTTTCCCAGATGAAGTCTTTCCTCTCCATCTTTGAGTATGTTGTTATTTGTATTATTCTGAACACAGGGAAAACACAGTGTTTTTTAAAAAAATTGTGGTTCTGATACATGTGTACAAATATGCCATCAGAGAAGCATTATTTATCAATTATCTCTTTAAAATCAAAAAATTATCTTCATTAGAAGAATCAGATTGCGGGTTGGTAAACATAGAAAATGTAGTCACTTACAATGTTTGTCATCCACGGGCTTCATGAACAGACAAAAAGAGGGACACATCAGCTTTTGTATTTAAGCAGGGGATGGGAAAAAAAGTGTCATCCAACTACCTTCTCCTATGAGAAAGTGGAAGAAAAATTCTGATCACACAAACTTTGGAAATCCAAGCAAGGGACATTCATTTTACCTAGAGATTACTTACCCAGAGGAATTTCTTGTACTTCAGGGCATCTTTTTTTCCCACTATGTTCTTCTCCCTGGCTATACACAATATAAGTCAGTAATTTCAAGTGAAAAGCTCTGCTTGTTTGGCCTTATTTCTTCCTGTGACAGCAGTTTCTAAATTTGCACAAACACGAGACAACCACTATATTCTCAGTCCTCTCATGATGCAAGATACCTGCAGAACATGAGGAAGCAATCTAAAAGTCAGTTGTGTTCTATTTTTTTTCTGCATAAAATATAGGAGTGAGTTTAATTTCCTTACCCTGAAAATGGACAGTGGCTCAGAGAACTTATGCAACAATTTTGGATTTTCTGATGTGGGTCAATTTGTGTAAAAACAGATCATTCTAAAAAGAAGGAGTAACCCCTCTAACACATGCTGATTACCTCAAGTGAGTAAAAGCTTGCTGCATTTAAATTGGAGGCTTTTTCATCTGCCTCTAAAAAGCTTTATTTTAAGGCATGAGAACAGACAGTGTCTGTATGGAAAGCAGAAAGACGATTTGTCTGGGTGTTTAGGAGCCTCTGTAAACCTTTGGATGTGGAATGAACTAATATCACCTATTCATGAATTTTTAATAGAGTTCCTTTAGCACCAGAGCGCACACAGCATTTACCATGGACATTCAGAGACCCTAGCCTTTGATGGGAAATCGTCCTAGTACTTTCAGCAAGTGCACTGCACCTGTAATATGCAATTTTAGCAGCTTGATTCTGCTGTTACCAAGAAAGGAACTACATTTTGAAAGTGCACATTTGCTCAGGTACACTGCTTAACTCCTTGTCTGGCATCTGCCAAACAGAATTTGAACTTCGTAACAAACATGTAATCTAGCTGTGAAATAGTGACTAAATCTCTGATATGCTGCTTGCACAAAACAACATCAACTTTCAAGTAACATAAACAAAAGACCCATCTACTACTATTTGGTTTAACTGTTACCTTAAAAATTAAAAGAAAAAGAAAAAAGTATAAAAAAGATATTCCTTCCATGCATTGTGAATGATCAAGAAAGTAAATTAAAATAAAAAAACCCCAACACTTTAGGGAAACAAATGAGGAGGAAAAATTCCCTTAATCTCCTTTTTATCACAATGCGCAATGAGTTAAAACCAGTCCATTGGAAGTAGCACCTCTAAACTGGGTTGTTATTTAGCACTTCTGAGAACACAATTAAGTCCATTGTAAGATGTAAAAGCATCCTGCACTCTGATTGAAAACTTGAACTTGTTTCCCTAACTGAAATAGCTCTGTCCAAAGAAAGAAATCCTGACTAAAGAGTATTTTGAACTAACAAAAAGAGTAACCTATATAAGGGCTTCCTTTTAGAGGACCTCTCCTATGTAACACCAAAATGCTCCATGTGTATGCAGTCCCAAACTATATGATTATCCACTATGGTGTCTGTTTTCACCAAGATAACTTTTAGAAAACTGTGTCTGTTCTATTAATTAAGTAGTATCTGACTTCAAGTTAAGTCTGTGCGACAATGAAATATTTCAGCCATTTATCAATTTACGGTTCCTTAATTTTTAAGCTTCCCACTTGTTTTTCATTACTTATTATTGTAGACATTAATTTTTCCTAATGACTGTATCTCTCAAACCTCTCCTTCATTATTATTTTTATTTAATATTATTAAAATTATAATGTTGTATGTATATTAAATATATTTAGATTGTTTTATTATTGTAATGTATTAAAGTGTTAAAATTATATCTACATTATAGCTATATAATATTATATTAAAAAGTAGAAATGTATCAAAGTATTTAAGAAAAATGGACTCTGGGTGCTTGAAAAATGTTGACTTGTTTTCCTGTGAAGCAAAGAAAATTCAAAATCATATGGCTATGTGAGATATCACTTAGTCAAAAATGGTGTCTTGACTGTAAACACAATTTTGCAGCACTCTCTGGAGAGCTACACATAAGCTGGCTTGTGATATGTGAAAGGAAGGAGAAAAAAAATCCAGGGCATTTGCAATTTAAAGTTTTGTCAGGAGAGAAATATAATTCCTAAACTAAAAGAAAGAAGTCAACAGAATTACGGAAGGGAAAGGATAATGACCTAACTATTGGGAAAATATGTGTTTATTTATTGACTTCTGAAGAACTATGATTTTCAGCATTTGAGGATTATATCTTCTGTTCACCTTAGCTAAAATAGTTTATTGCAGCAATAATAAACAGGCATCAGGAATTAAATATGACTTAAAATGAGAAATCAAAACTATCCCATCAGCATATTTGATCATATTTCATCAGTTTATTTTCAGGAGTGAAAAACACACTTCCAAACTTTCTTGAATTTTCCATTGACTCAGTTCCATTTCTGCTTTTTTTCTGTTTAAGAGTGCTAAGATGTCTGCAGCTGGTACTTCCAGAACCTGGGCACATTAAGAGTAGTGTCCAGGTAAGAGAAGCCAAACACATACTGCCAAAAAGATGACATTTGCATAAGTCATGCTAAGGTTATGATCCAGCCCTTTTCTTGCATATAGCATGACAAAGGCATTAAGTAGACATATAACATAAATTTCCATTGAGATTCCTTAGAAGATTAAAGCAGCTTAGATGTATTTCTCAGCTTGGATTTTTGTGTCTAAATCCTTCAATCTCATTAATTCCGATCTTAAAATTTCTGGTGGCCAGATTCTGAATTTACCTACATATTTTCATATCTGTTTTATATATAAAATTTCGTGTCATTTGGTAATGAAAGTGAAAAAGTGTGTGCATGTAGAAATGTTAGTGCTATATATTTTAGAGGCTGTTGTTGCCTTGAGAGTACCATCTATAAAATGATCTTAAATTAAACAAAATGCACATTATATCAGACCTTATTAAGCACATTTCCTACTATAGCTCTAGAATGTGAATATTTTGGAATAAACAAAGACAACCCACATTAATTCTGTCACTTTATTTGTAGCACACATCTCCCTTAAGGAAAAGTGCTATACTTCATTTGTCCATATTCTAAGTAGACCCTTTCTGTACCTCTAGTGTATGTATATGTGCAATTTTCTTCTCTTTAATGCTATCCTATTACATTATTTTCATATCAAGAGTTGGCTAAACTTATCACATCAATTGCTGCTCAGTCATCAAAAAAATTTAAAATGCCATCTTCTTGAACTACTGTTTATGTCAATAATCAGTACCCTATGCCTGCTAGATATTAGTATTTCATTATTGCTCATCTCTGTGCTTAATTGTAATAAGGTGTGCAATTTCCCTGGAACCATTCACTGAACTTAAAGGTGTGAATCAATTTCATATGGTCCACCTCTGCCACACTGAAGTTCCAAAAGTGTGCTTACCACAGCCATGAAATACAGAGAGAATGATAGTATAAGGGTAATTTTGTAAGCCCCCGAGAATTTTTTGTCCCATTCATCTATTTAGATCAATGCTGAAACTGTTTACTAGGCAGCACCTGTTCATATAGAGTCTTAATATTCTATCTGCTCATAACAATCCTTATAAATTAGCACAGATGATTCCATGAAAGTGCATGTTTTGCTTGATGTCCTTGAGCTAAATCTATTATTTCCTAGCCCCAAGTTTTCTATATGCTGTTTGCTTCTTATATCCAAGATGCAATATATCAACTACTAGGGAGAAAATCAAGTCAATCCCAGCTGAAACTAGGACATATACTAAAAATCACAGGTTGGCTTGTCTCCGTTTTAGAGACAAAGTTTTCAGGAGGAGGTGCTCCGGGATAGGGTACCTCCTCCCAAAAGGAAGAAAGGGTTCCTCCTCTTCCCTCCACAATGAAAAAAATTAACTTCACCAGGTGAAAGTGACAAAAAACCCCTGAACTATTTATTAACACAAAAAACTAAACTATTTGTTAACACAAAGTACAGCTGGGAAAAACAAAGAGGAGAAAAAGGAAAAGGGTGCCTGCAAGGAGCTGATACCAGGTTTCCCAAGATGGCACTGGGGCCACCCCACAGGCCAGCCAGGGCTACTCCATGGGCCCCCTGGGCTGGACAGGAGGGAAAGGAGATAGGGAGACTGGGGGGAGAAAAAAACCAAACAAACAGAACCCTTTTTCCAAGCCCTCAAAAAGAGCAGGGCAGAAAGCAGCACCGTGGTCTCTTTGTCCCCTGTCTCTCCTGGGCCATTGGATGGAGCCATTTTTCCTGACTCCTGCAGGTGCCGGTTCCCTTGAACCGACCCTGGCTCCAGCCCTGCCCCGGGTTCATCTGAAAGGCGCAGTAGCCCTGGGCATTAAGCAAACAGTTAAAGAATGAAGTGGCTTCATAATGTCACTCCAGGACATGGCTATAGACAAGGAAATTAGACAAACATTTTACTGTTCCTCACTTGCACTAATCTTTTGTCCTTTGTGAAGAAACATCTGTTTACAGCAACAGGGTCTACAAGTATTGCACTGGATATGGAGGGATTAGTAGAGAATCTTAGTAACACTATTAATGCCTATCTTATATTTCCACCTATTGTTTGGTCCAAATTTTCTGAGTTCAGAAAAAACACTGCTATAACTTACAATATGAACATAACTGTAAACACATATGTTGATCACATATATGTACAGAACTTTACAGAGTGTCTTTTACAATTCTCAAAAATTCTACACCGCAGGTTGCAAAATAGAATGGCTACGTAGCAGAAACATGAACTGTTTTCTCTGAGAGAGTCATCAAACAGTATTCTTCATACAGGGCATATTCAGAGAGAAGACTGGAAGTTACTTAGATATAGTTAAAAATACAGTGTTTCTGTTTGCTTTTTAGATTTAAATTGGACTCAAGAAAATTGCACAGGAGACACCAAATTTTTTGCTCTGATTCTAGAATGGCAGTATGATTTAAAAATAGGGCAGTTTCTGTTTAGGGGTAGATGCATTAAATAGCAGTCCAGTATATTCTTCCCCTAGATTTAGGGGTATGAGCTTTACATATTCTGGAGCTGCTATGTTTACCTCCAAAATTTATTCATTATTAAAAAATGTATGCATAAAGTAAAATCAAAACCCCACTAACACAAATGGGAAAAACTTTTAAACATACTATTAATAAAAATGAGGTGTTGAGTTTAAAGTTTAGGTAGGGATTTATGTTCCCATATAATAATTAGACCAGGTTAAAATATAGGAAATTAATTGTGTAATTAATAAATATACTTTTTATTTAGGAAGAAACTTCTGAAGTACATACTAAACAAGATATATCAAAAGAACTAAATTAGGTATATCAATGCTTGTTTTTTACAGGATGCTGCTGTTTGACCATCTCTGTGCTTTAGATTTTGGGCAACTGATAGAGCCCAAGATTTTTGGAAGGGGAAACCCTCCTTCTGGAAAATGAAACAAGATTATTGACTAGGACTCAAACTCAGTGAATTTACAGATTTCTCTTTCCCAAAACCATGTGCTACCTGAATGAAAAAGAGAACTGTTAAACAACCTCACTCCTTTTTCCCCCCAGTAGGGCTCGAGCTCTGTCCGAGGATGACTGAGCCAGTATATGTGCCAGGTAGCGCCGAAAAGTGAAAAGATGGCACACTAAGCATTAGCAACTTCCACTCTGGATTCCAGTCTCACAGGACCCAAATTTGAGCATTATTCCGAGTAAGGCATAGGGCAATGAGGAAAGCAGGTCCATGGATGTGTTGTGTTTTCTTTGCCATTTTTTGCATACATTTTAAAATGAGGGGGAAGTCAGAGTTCTTATGTTGTACAAACCACAGGACCCATTGGTCCCACTTAGAACCAATCTAGCAAAAGAATGATTTCTCTTAAGAGCTGATCCAAATGTGTGAGGTTACAGTGTGAGGGGCCACCACAGAAATGGCCTTGACAATGTGTGCAGGCACTCCTGTAAGACTCTAAGAGCTGTTTCAGTGTTTACTGCATTCTGGCTGTACCAAGTTCTTAACAATTTGTCATTCATTCAGTCATTAAAAGGTGAATTAATTAGCCTAATGTGTTTTTTCCTTTGTCATATTTCAGGTGGACTATATTATGTTTCACTCCTCTAAATTCAATTCCTATTGGTGTTATAATAAATTGGTTCTAAGTGTAGGGTGCAATATAGTTGCAAGACAACTTCTACATTTAAGATTTGGGATTTTATGTGGATGTTTTTACTAGTTTCTTTTAAAATTTTACTGCTTTCTATTCATGCTAATGGACGATAACCTTGACAAGACCTTTGCATTCATTCCTCTGATTATTTGGACAAAAAACACAAAATGCCCTTTTTTCTATTCTGGCTAGCCATGCAGCCAAAGCATGAGCAGCGTACCTCCATCTGTACAGGACACATGCTTTGGTGGCAGATAAAAGCACAGCATTATAGATACTCCAGCTGTAGTGAGCTAGAATCTTAACCCAGGGGAACCTGTGTCAAAGGTAACACAAACAATGGTCTGTCCTACAAGGCTGAGAGAAAATGCATAGTATTTTGTTTTGTAAGTTCAATGCACCACTTAGTTTGCATTTCCTGAATAAAATGGCAATAGAGAGGTAACCAGCATGTAACATCATAATGTAAAATTTATCACTACCAATGGTGAAATCTAAGTGAATTTCACACTCAGGACCAACTGCAAGTGCAAAGTTCATAGACAGGAAATTCTCCTAAAACCTGTATTATGGCTGTTATTTAGCCTTTGATGCATTAATCTGAGTCCAGGAATTCCTGAGAAGATAGTAAATCTCACCGAAAGACTGTGAAAGTGATCAATTTTACAGGTAATTATTTTTCAAACCATTTTGCTGTCTGCTTTCACAAGAAGGATTACCTGACTCCCTTGGAAACTTTGTAAATGTCACATTTTGTGTATTGGCAGAAAAATGTAGAATGCATCTGAAGCTCATGTGTGATGTAGAGTGTGTTTGGAAATCCACGCATACTCTCTATAATTAAACACAAATATAATGAACACTGGCTTTTAAATCCAGTTTTGTTTTGGGAAGCAATGCTTCATTTAAGAAGAATGGATAATATTTAGGGAAATAATTACTTTTTCTGTTTTCATGTGCCTTGAAAAAGTTAATTAAATCAGAACTATATCTTGACAAAATATAACACCAGCAAATCACTACAAATGTTTATTTACTTTATCTCATTAAGAAGACATGAAGTAAAGAAATGAGAATGTTAAGCATGAGACTTTTCTTAAATGAAAGTTTATCTCAATTGTCATGTAACATTAAAAAAAAAAACTTTAAAAAATTCTCATGATGGATATAGCTCTCTGGAAAATTCACTCTATAAACTTGAGTGTGTTGGCTGTTAGTGTAGTGTGAGGTTCAATATATCTGTACATGATTAGAAATAAGTCAATTTTTCATTGTCTAGCTTATTTGAGAGGTCAGGTTTTATATTTGTTCACAAATATAAAATTACTTCATTCACTATTTAAAATTACTTCACCAATTATTTGTGTGTTAACAGTGTGTAACAGTTGTAACAGTTTTGTCCTGTTACTTTTTCATCAACTGCTCATTATTAATATTTTATATTCACTTTGGCTGGTCTCTAAAGTTACATTCTACTTATGTATCATGTACTTATCTACTTACTTATTCTACACTTTGATGCAATGGCCTAATGCTTCCCAAGCTTATAAAGCTCTTTTGCAGGTTTTTTTGGTTTTTTTTTTGGTTGGGGTTTTTTTTTGTTTTATTTTGTTTTGTTTTTTTATTGTAAAAAAAAGTCACATAACAAATACAATTATTCTTGTTCAATTGCATTTTTTCAAAGGAAATACCCCTTTTCACCCTCCATTTGCATGGGGACTTTCTGTAAAAGAGAAAATCTTGAAAAGCATCTAAGTTGATATCTAAGTTGGTAAAATGACACTGATTTTGTGGTTATAAGACCCTTTCTAGTTAAATAATTATTTTCTTCACAATGACAACTCATTTAACACTGAAGAGCGAAAAGAAAATAGGACCCAGAAGAAAATTTCTAGAGCAATAGGTTATTCTTTTCAGTAAATGTGGAGCCCATGTATTATCTCTGCCCCCTCTTTCATGAACAATTTATCTTGAGCAGCCTTCCTGTTACCAGCAGTGCCTTCTTTCAAGTACAGTTGTCTTATATGATGTTTTCCAAACCATGGAACAGAGACAATGGTAAGGAAGAGATACTTTTTGTAATGGATGAACAGCACAGTGCAGTATTTAAGTCATGCACTATTGAATCTCTCTTTCCCAAGGAATTTGGGAACCAGCCATTTTAAGTAATTAGCAACTAGTTCGTTAGTTTTCCATCCTGAGAAAAGCTGACAATGGACAACTATCTGATAAAGCTTTTTGCCATAAAAATGGCTACTGCCATGGGTTTTATTTTGAAGACTTAATTAATAGTTTATGGTAACAGTGTTTAATTTTTGAAGAATCTGGACAAGAAACATAAGAGACATCCAGTTATTAGGGACCAATTATAACAGAAAATTGATTATGTTTACCAGCATTTATGAATTGGTTTTCTAGTACTCAAAAAAAAAAAGTAGTTTTTATTTGAGAAATCATTAATAAGTAGCATAACTTCATCTTTCCTGCTGCTACGTGACATTTTGTTTTCTTTCAGTCATCTCTGTTTCACATACAGACCAAGATTATCTGTTTCTAGTCCATTATTAGTTAAGCACAAGCTCATGTACTTCCTTTTTTACCAGATCTAATAACACAAGGCAGAAGGAGCATCTAGGGGTGGTTCCTTATGTTAAAAAGCAATTTCACCTTTTAAAGACTGCTATGAATACTCAGAACAGAAAAAGGTATCTAAATAATCCATTATTGAAAATACTGTTTTGGCAAGCCAATGGGTGAAAGAATGAACTGAATGAAAATAAGTGTGTTAAAAGAGAAGTGTACCAGGAGCTTGTAGATAAATAAGTTAATTTAACTATACTTAAATGTCTGCCTACTCTTTTATCATAAAAAGAAGCATATGGTAATATCCTCATGTTCTATGGCATTATGACAAAATTAGACACTAATTCCATAACAGCAAAATAAAATAATAGAAATCTCTAAAAGTTCTGAGAGCATTGTATTTTTGTCATTTCTTAGTCATGGTTTAAATTAACATACACTGTAATTGTAGTTAGTTGTTGAGACTTACACCACCCTCTAATTAGTTGTCAATCTTTCATATCAAAGTGTGATTAAGAAATCGACTCCCTCCTTTACACAAGTTATGTAGTATAATTGAACATCTGTATACTTATGGCTAAACAAGGCAGCAAATAGCAGAAAACAATGACAACAATGGTGCTGAGAAAGTATTCTTTGGCACAGGCTGATTTACAGGAACACCATACAATTTTGACAATACTGTATCTTTTTAATTTCTTTCCAAATTGTTGATGCAGTTTAGTCTGCCAAAGGGAAGTATTTGTCACCACAGCCTCTTGGAGAAATCTGGGTTACGTGTGTAAAAATATATATTTAAATATACAAAGTATATAATTTTCTACAGGTGTTTCTTTTTGTACTCTTTATGCTTTCTCAAGGTTTCTTATATTCAATTAGGATTTAGGACAATATTACCTGATAAAAATTACAAGAGATTACGAAATCTAAATTGTAAATAACATAGAAACAATTAATGAGGAATCATTGTCTAGAATTTTTATGTCTCAATGAAATATATTTTTGTAATATTTTCAAATATATTAAAAGATTCCAGCTGTTTCACATACACATTTTTAATAAGAAAGTCCACTAATAATTTTTAATAAGTCAGTCATATTGAAGGGTACACTTCGCTTTAATAACTGTCTGTCCTCCATTCCTTGTGATTAAAACAAACAAGATCAGAGAAACCTAGGAGCCATTAAGCAAATAAAAGATGCATTAACATTTAGACCTTTTTGAAGGTATGGCCTGTGTTGCAGGAAAGGGCTTTCTATATAAAGGGCTTTTATATCCAGGAAGACAATGAATAAACTTCTCAGGACTGTTTTTCCTTCTAACCAGCAGCTAAAAGGAGGAACAACTTTTCTCACACTCTTGCAGACACCAGTTCTCAAATTCTCCTGCCATATGTGCTGGAAGTTTTTTTTACTTGCATTTTACATAATCATTCAGTTTCACCAAGGAGAATCTGCTGTCTGCCTAACCCTTTGCGGTGTATCCTACTGTTTTACTTTGAAGGAATTGGCTTCATTTTGATATGCTGACATTAATCTATATTTGGAAGCTTGGAAGGGGTTACTCTAATCAGCAGGGGAAAGTGCTCATAATTCTTTTGAGTTTAAAATCTGGTCCAAATTTTATTTTTCTTGTACATATGGGTTTTTTTTCATTGATCACAGTTCATGATGACAGTAAACAAGCACACCTACAACACCTACAAAAGCATAAAAAATTGTGAGCTTTTAGCTCTCATATAAGCAGTTAAAAGAGACAGGTTCTAAGTACACTTAGAAGAATGTGGGTTTTCCCGTAAAACTGTGTAAGGAGTATCTGACTTTAATATTATTGATTCTACTTTCAATTACTATTGGAACATAAGCATTCTTTGGAGTCTTCATTTAATTTGTCCATCTAAACACCAGGTTTGATGTAAACACTTTTCTGTCTTATAATATTATGTCCAAAAAAGGCTCACTTCTGGGTCATAGTGAGTCCTGAGATCTCAGGATATGCGACTGGGTTTTTGTATTATAACTTACGCTCTAATATATTGATTTAGGAAGGAGATCTCTTCAAAACAAGCCACTGAAGATAAGTGTGTTCTTCCTCTCATACATTTACCATCTTTGATAAATCCAAATGAGAGCTGAAGAAAGTAATTCTGAAGATATATTCATTTGTTCCATGTCCACATGTAGAGTCTGCTGAATATATGCTCTACAAGGGATAGCAGAGGTAATTTTAAGACAGTTCTGATGCTTCTGGTCTAGCTTTGAGAGTAAAGAAAGGATATATCTGACTCCCCATGGGCAAAGTTGTTCTTGCAGTTGATGATTTGAATGCCAGATTTTTTTTCTTTTTATGATCTATTTCCTTTGAAGAGAGTTTTTCTTTCACTTTGGAGATACTAGCCTGATCACATTACCTCATTGCAAGTCAGATAGAAATAACAATTGTTATCCTTGACCAGATAAGATGTCTCTCGATTAAGGAAGTAAATGTTGGTCTACAGTGATGAGAACCTGAAGCTTCAGTAAAGCATCAGGTAAGCATAATCTGAAAATTTACTGTGTCCTTGTCTCATATATACATGGACATAAAAATCTCCTAGCCTTACAAATACCTATTTGTAGACATAGTTTTATTTTCCAGGCTCTTGTCCTTGTGTGAAAGAAATACTGCCTCCGTCATCTAATGCATTGTAAGGAGACATATTACTAAGCGGTTCATACCAAGCAGATTTCCAAAAATATCCCTCTGTATATTTCCTTTCCCATGAACATGAACATTAACTGAGTGAACTAGTGGAAGGTGCAATAACTGTCTTGATGTGCCAAGGATGGGCTCGTGGTTCTGTACTTTCAGATCTCCCAGCACTTAGGCCCTCATTCCAAATTGTCCAACTGTAAACAAAAACAGGTTCCTAGTGGCAATATCTGTGTGCCTTACTCCCCATAATACTATGCTGAAAATTAGAGCCTTCCATGACTTGAAATTTCAGGATAATCTATGTTCTTTTTAAATATTCCTCTAAATCCTTTGGGGTCCAGCTCTCCACAGGTTCCCCAGAAATTCACAGCTAGGACTTCCAAGAAAAAAATTTCACATGTATTTATTCAGCACTTACTGAGAGAAGATGATCCAGCAGTTCCTTATTCAGCTCAAGACACTCTTCTGTACAGCCATCCAAAATGTAAAATTATCCAGTATTAACCCTTCAGCATTTGTTTCTCAGTCTGTAGATCTGTGGCAGTCTTTCTTGACAGATAATGATGCCCTATTCTCCAGCTACGCAGGAGATCTTGGAGGTAAAATGTTCTCATTTTCATGTTTCTCCAATAGATATTTTCTTGTGCAGGGGATCCTGTTCAACATTTCTGATCAGTACAAAGTGAAGCACTAGAGGAAGCAAAATTCTGCTAAGACTCTTTGGCTCTGAGTAATCACAAAGAGCCAATGGTGCCAGGAAAAATCACATGAAGAGAAATACTTTGAGCATAGGAATGGAGCTGTGAAAACCTCACTAGAGCTGGAATGCTCCAGAAACACAGGGAACAACTGGAGAAGGTTTAAACAGCACCCAACTTTTGGGTGCAGACGTAAGACTGTAGAATAAGGGAGTTATTGCAATTAAAAAAAGCCACAAAACATCAATCCTAAATGGCTGTGAGCTTCTATTTCATGAGAAAGGCGATGAAATATGTTAGTGTATCAATGTTTAGAAGTAAAAACAAAATTAAAAAATTTTAAAAAAGGGATAAAAACCCTCAAACCAACAAACCCCAATGTGCTTTCTGTTAATCTGAGCCTACAAACTTTTTGAAAGACAATTCAGAGATATGCACTCCCCAATACTCTATATTCCATTGCATTTAAAAAGACTTAGGTGCACACACAGAGACATTGTAATGCAGCTCACCGGTCAATGGTGGCCAGAGTGTTACTACCCAAGTTATTGTAGCCTACTGATCTATAGGGACCCTCAGCAATGGGACCCTGTGAGGGACTCAAAATCTAATGTCAGATTTCAAGCTATCTGATTTTGAAGACATTTTATTTCTTAGAGTTTCTCACCTTATTGCAAATAAACTAATTATGAAATTACTACCTGGTTCTGTGAATAGGAAATATGTATATTAAACATGTAAACAACATCCCCTCCCTCTCCAACTGCCCATCAAGGACAGCAAAACCACATCCAAACAAAAAAACAACCAAAAGGCAAACAGTGAAAGTGGAGAGAATAAAGATCAAAATTTGCCATTTCAAGGCTGACCAAATCCTATATACATATGGGAAGTTTTGTTTGGAAATTCATACTATATACCCAAGCTACTGGAAATCACATATACAGTTGCAATAAGCTACATCATATTCTACTCTGTATCATTTGATATGGAGTGGGGAAGAAAAAAAAAAAAAGAAAAACTGGCAACTTTAAACCTCCTCAGTCCNTTTTTTCTTTTTTTTTAATTTAATTTGGAGTGGGGAAAAAAAAAAAAAAAAAGAAAAACTGGCAACTTTAAACCTCCTCAGTCCTGAGGGGCTGACCTTAGTATCTGCTTGTTGATTGTGTTTAGTGGATGCTTAGCACTCCAAGCTATGGCAGTATTTTTCATCATTTGCTATAGAAAGAATATAAACCCATAGCTGAAAAGCTAGTGTTGGCACTTCTGAAGGAACACCACCCTTCTCCTGCTTTTATTTAGGACACTGAAAACTGCTAATCATGCATTTAATGCAAATTTGTAGTTTTCTCTGACTTCTGGTATAGTCCAGCTACCAGCTGTAATACTTTGGGAGTTACAATTAAATGAAATTTGGTTTTCTGAACCAAACGAAACAGAAAGCAGACATTCTGTTCACTTCTGTCCCTAAGGTGTCAACAAGTTGTTCAACTGAAGTCACTTCAGACATGGAAAAATGAGGAACTGGTAATGATATTTTGCCTGAATGGGTTGCAAAATATGGAAATACTAGTTTTCTGAATATAAAGAATGACTGTACCCAAAGTCACATCAGGTGGATAATGGAGCAGTGTTTCTTTGGCCTTCAGGTATTAGCATTTAAAAAAGAAAATAGGAATAAAACCTAAAATAGTGTACATAAGGCAAAACACAAAAGAAGATGTAGCAATTTTTCAAAGCTTTTCCATTCTGTTTTATGTTTCTGTCCAGTTGCCAAGGTTTAAATAGGACATCTGGATGAAAAGACAAAAAGTTAGAAATGCTTTGCTTCTTATCCTTTATTTAGAAAAGAGGAAAAAGAAGTTTGAAATGAGAAGGCAGAGGTAGAAACAATATTATCTACTGACAGCAAGACAGAACAGGGTATCTTAGAACAGCTTTTTTTTTTTACTGTCTGTTGAACCAGGAAGTATAGGGTAGAGACTTTACATTTAACTGGTGGTACTCTTCTGATTTCATTTCTTGTCCAGACATTTTAAGGAGAAAGGAAATTATATGTATATACATTTTTCTGAAGACTTTAAAAAGAAAATTTAAATTCACTTCAAACAGAAAATGTGTGCTTCCTGCATATGCTTCTTTCAGCTAGATAACATAAGGACATGTTGAATGATTACAAAAGGTTTCTTTATCTTAAAGTGATTAATAGTAGCTCAGTGGATTATACTTTATTATTATCATCTGCAAAATTAAAACACAGCTGTGTTTTAAGAAAAGAAATTCTAGAGATTGACTGTCAGGAGACACATTGACAGTTTCAAGTTTTTGGAAAGCACAATTTCCCATCCACTAGTCATAACCACACATCCAGGAAAAGGCACAGGAACCTCACAAAATACATTAAATACCAACTCAATAATAGCATGCTAGAGACTAGACACAGTAGAAACAGTCTCTGTTTTTATAATGTTCAATACTGCGATGGACAGAGGGTTCAGACCCTCAGCTGTGGTTCTTAGTCAGCCTGAGAAAACTTTTCTTTGTGCCACAGGTTGAATTCCAGGACAATTATGAAATGCCAGGGGAGAGGGACCTTGCTTCTACAATTTGGATAATTCTTACGTGAGTTTCCAACTAGGAAGAAAGGGGCAACAGGAGGCATGACTGTCCTGCAGTAGATAACACAACATTTTCTATATAAATTCTGTCCATGTTCTACAGCTTCTTTAGCATAAACTCTTAGATGTTCAACACTTGCTTCTTTCACTTGCTTCTTTCTTCTATCACTCATTTGTACTGTTCACAGAGAATAAAAATTACATTGTTCCAGTCACTGTATTTGACCAGAGTGACCAGTGATGAGAAAAAAATTCCCAAGTTTTCAAAAATAGACAGCCTAAGAAACAGTTTCTGATAAGATGACCATCATGGATTTACTGCTTAAAAATCTCCTAATTCAGGTTGTCAAGCATCCTGTGCTTGTTCCAGTCCTGACATCTACCACTGTCATAGGCCAAGGAACTGTAAGTGTGGTACAGAAACTATCAAAACTGTTCTGATGCTTCTGTTCTTTGAAAGTGCAAATTTCAGCATACTGCTGAACACCTTCTTAGTTCTATTAAAAGAATGAGGACACATGCCAGAGTAGATGAGGACTGCCAAGAATCCATAAGGGTGATTTAGAACTAGGAATTTCCATCACTGCTATGATCTCAATCTTGTCTTGAAACCAAAGGACTATATGCAAAACAAAACAAGAAAAAAAAAAAGGAATCTGAAGATAATAAATGTAGAACTAATTTCATAAAAGAATATATTCTATTCTTTCAAAAAAATTATATAGCAGCTAGCTTCCATTTCAGTCTATATACAAGTATCTAAAGCACACAAAGGTCACAGGAAAAGGAAAATATACACCAGCTGGAATCACAGGGAATGGTGCTGTGAAGTATGCATGTTGCTTCAACATCATTTCTTGATGAATGACGACTATGTGTACTTGAGATGTCTCTGCAGGAGTCTAATAATATTTCAGTCACTAGGATATCAATGGTAAAGAGGAGACTAGAATAGAACATTTAAACTAAAACACTGGAGTTTGGTGAGGACTTCTGCTGTGTCTATGCTAAACTGTACAGGTAATGTTTTAAATCACAGTACAGGAAAGGCATTAAACATCAATTTCATATATACCTAATGACAAGAAAAATAAGATCTTTTGAAGAGATCTAGCAGGTAATGCAAGCTCCCCTTTCAGCTTTAAAATGAAGAAATGGGTGCAGTCTAGAGGACGTTAGTCGTTGGAAGCTGTGTCCTTGACAGCTTATGTACTAGTATCTATCACTTAGATATCTGCCATCAAGGAATGGCAGGCATAGAAAAGATGTCAATTTTAAGCTTCTGGCAAGTACAAAAATATTTTGGTTTAAGCCCACTGAGGACTTAAACCAGTAACATTCACAGTGCACACAATGTTGGCAGTAAGTATTTAATACTGGATTTTTTTTTTTAAATTTTTATTGCATAGTTGAGAATCCCATACTTCTGCGCTGAAATTGCTGTGATTTTTTTGTTGTTATTGTTGTTGGTTAGTTCCTTGGGAAGGGAGCTTTTTGAAGGGTTATTTTAGGGGCTACGAGGGTTTGATTTTCTTTTTTGGTTATTTTTTGATGGTGGTGATTTGGTTTGGCTTCTTTTATATCTTTTTAGTTTTATAAAAGCCTTTAGACACTAGTTACAAAGAAACCCAGCTTTGTTTTTTGAATTATATATTGAATGACCCTCTTGATAATTGTGCATATACCTATAGATCTTCTTGTTCCATAAAGTGAAGTAATGTTTGAGGAAAGTGTCATTTAAACACTTTTGAGGCAGTTGTCTTTGCAGCAACCCTTTTCTGAGTACTTTTCTCTCACATGTATATATTTCACAGAATCATTGAGGTTGGAAAAGACCTCTGTGATCATCAAATCCAACCTTTGACCAATCGCCACCTTTCCAATTATACCATGGCACTCAATGCCACGTCCAGTCATTGCTTGTACACCTCCAGGGATGGTGACTCCACCACCTACCTTAGCAGTCTGTTTTGATGCTTAACATCCCTTTCAGAAAAAAATACTTATTGAGAGATGTAGAGAGAAAGTAGCGTTTCTCAGCTCTTCATGACTGTCAGTTTAGTTTGGTATGAGAAATAATTTCTTTTAATTTCATATGTTGCACCCCAGATCCTATCAGCTCAGACAGATTTTAAAATCATAGTAATTTTAAAATTAGATAATAAAATTTAAAATTTTAGTAAATTACTGTCCATAATCTACAGGATCTGAGTTTGTCCAGTGTTAGACAATATCACAACAATATTGTATTAATTGCACTAATTCAAATCCCAGATCAGTTTCTTAAAAACTTTCCTTTTTTGTTCTGTGTATATGTTCAATGTTTCTAAAGAGTGTCATTACTAGCATTTACAAACCATACTGTAAAGTTTTTGTTTTGTTTGGCATGTGGTTTCAGCTTGTTTGTCAGACCTTTCTATGGAGAAATTTTAGTTCCACAGTTAAAGAAAACGAGATGCAGTTTCTCTTCAAACAGAGAAATTTGGTGAATGTTTTGTTTGCATTTCAGTTATGTCCATACTGCTATAGTGACTAGAGGCAAGTGATATCAGTATTTCAGGTCATTTGGGCATAAAAAATTAATTCAGTCTAGATACAAGTTCTGTTAAGAACAAATTAGGTACAGAAATGCTTTTTCAAACTCCCTAAAAGTTTTGTGTTTGCTCAGTGGGTTGTGTTTAAGGAATTTGGTATAAGTCTATGTCTTGTTGCAACTGAAGACAATGTTTTGAATATACATATGTGGCTCTTGGTATTGCAGCATTTGAGAAGCAAGGTAGAGCATCTGGTTTCTAAGATTTGTTTGTTCAGTTCAATGGTTATTTCTTGATGTTCACTGTAAATGTGAAATTGATTGCTCTAATCCCATACATTTACTAGACCCTATTTAAATGGAGTAAACTTTCTTCTCCAGCAAATGATCATTTCTGCAAGAGATGGCAGAAGTTGCAGTAAAATATGTTCTGAAGACTTCTAAACTGTATTTATCTCGTTGCAAAAGTAATCTGTTGGAGACCTTCTCCAGAAGTAGAAGCAGGTTCAGTTAATAGTTTCTTCCAGTATTTCGAAACTGATTGATTTTATAAAGCAGCTGCATGTCCCTAATCTTTCAACTGCCACAGGATACTACTTCGAGGGGAAACTAAAATTGTTGCTCACATTGCTCAATTTGCTGATGGTGACTGAGGCTGCATCACCAATGGGAAAAGTTTTAAACTACATTTTCTACTTGTCATACGAAAAAAGTGAACTGCAACAAATCATTCTTTATCAGAGCAACAGTTAACAAAAATAGATAGAATAAAATCTGACAAATAACACTGTACAGCTTTCACTGCTTTGCATTTGACAGTTGCTCTCTGCTGACCGTTTTCTAGAGTATTACTTGCATACATAAGAGGTAGCTACAAATTTTCAGTCTTAATAAAGACAGATTGGGATTTGGATAAATTAAAATCAAATGTTTGGTATAGAAGTATTTATAGTATTAACAGGAATGCAAAATTCCCTCTTGAAGAAGTCCTTCCTCTCTTTCACAATCTTCTGCACACAGCTTTTTGTAAGGTAGGAAAACTTGAATAGCAATCCCATTCAATCTGCAGATACTCACATGAATATTCCTATTTGATATTTCAAGAGCTTTAGCAATATTCTCACATGGTGTTCTCCAGAAAATATTGTTGTATACGTAATGAACCTGAGGCAATTAGCCCAACTTGTACACTGGTATGAACATTTGAAGGTTTCATTGTTTTCTTTCTAAATATATTTTCAGGACAGATTGGAAATATTTTGTAGTACCTTCATCTGTTTGGCTTCCAAATGAAAACTTCGATTCTGGCCAGCTAATATGGCAAAACTAAGGCAAGACAGTGAAACCAAGTTGTGTGTTTCAAGGACATTTCCTAATTACAGGAAGATATTAATCTAGAAGCAATAGCAGTAAATAAAACAAAACAAACTTGAAATGCCTGCAGAAAAAACTGGAAAAGATAGAGGAAATAAATACAATGCAAGGAGGGGAATGGCACTTGGGGCCAGAATTATAAGGAAGAATGTGCTCTCAGTGCAGAGAGCACAGATACGAAGGTATAGACCTGACAAGTTTCTCACTAAACCCCCAGGGCAATAGCTGTAGGTTGCAGGAAGTCCTTTGAATATAAGAAAAAAAAAAAAAAGGTAGTAAGAGGACTGGATATGGATACGTAGGAGCAGATCAACGTTTTGTAGTAGAGGAGGGAGATGAGGAATTAGAAAACAAGACTGTTATGGCTCAATGCCAGACCACAAAAGCCTTGGGACCTAAAAGCAACTCTATTTGATGGGCACTCAGTAGTAAGAGACCACAAGTGTCTCTTTTAGATTTATCCAAGTCCAGTTAAGAGGCAATTAGGTTAATTAATGAGGCTAAATAATTACTTTTTCTTTGGCAAGATTTTCAGCACTCAATAAGAAATTGTTCAATTTAATCCAGAAGAGTGATGTAATTTCCCAAGTTCTACACAATCTTGGAGTTCACCTCATTTAATTTTATGAATGGTCCCTAGTGTCTCATACCTACCCTGATCCTGCTAGATACCTCTGAAACACCTTTCAGTGCAATATTTTAATTTTCTTCCTTTACTATTCTTCTTTCACCTGCACTCTTAGGCCTTATGCAGGAAAAGAATTCTATCCTAAACAAATATACTGAATTCTTCTGCAACAGCATATGATAAGTCAGATATAGAAAGAAATTTACTTAAATGTTTTACTCTTTTGTAGAGAAGTACCTATATGAAAAATTTTTGATTAAACTGCATACATTCAGCCTTCTCTTAATTTTGTTGAAATTCCACCAGCCTTATATGTGCACTATTTATGAATAAATTGAATACTATCATCATTATTTCTGTGATAACACATTAAATTAGTTTTTCTTGAACTAAATGTTGATATTCAAGAGAGACTCCAAACTAACTGTATATTTTTATCAGTGCAATTCTACTTGTTCTGCACACTAAAAATGATGCTGAAAACCAATGGGAGGTTAGGCTTTTGCTAAAGAAGAAAGTAACCGCCAGTAAGAAAGAAGGGAATAGTGCATGATGTCTTGTGTGAGCTTAGTCAGAACTATTTACCTAGAGTAGGGAGAATAATGAGTTTGTGTCTATTTACACCACTAGAACTATACAAAATAACTTTTCTGTTTCTGAGCAACACCACTTTGTCGCAAACAGGCTTCTTCTCTCCTGCACACCTCTGACTACACAATAAGAAAACTCAGTATACCTGTCTTGACAGAGGTAGATGATTTTTGGGCACATACAAAGAGAAACAACAAATTTGTACAGTCTAACATATCCACAATGGAGAAAGGAGAAGAGAGATGACAATACACTTCTTTGAATTTTGATAAATATTAACCACTTATATCCTGTTTGGGTCTGTTCCTTGACCATCAGAAGGAGCCCTTCTACTTCTTCATATTGATTACATTTTGCCCATCTAAGAAATCACTTTACTTTCCATTACCACTTCAGAGCCCAGTACGCATGCAAAGTCAGGCCTGAAATATCAGTTCCAATATAAATATAGCTCAATATAAAGAAAACTGATATTTCAGTTTTCAGCCACAGACGCACAAAGAAACACACACATACACATACATATTTGAAATGACAGAAACATTCCTCTTTCTGCACCAACCCTTTCTAAGTGGTATTAGTCAGAGACTATCATAGCAGGGAAAGAGCTCCATCCTGCAGTAGCTGTCATTTAAGGCAATTTGACAGTTTGTAGGTTTGCTTGGTTTCTCTGATCAAATCAGCCTGGTACCGAATGTCAAATATTTGGGTCACATAATCTGTAGTGTGTAAGTTTGAGAGACCTGAAAGATATGTGATGGATTGGCTTTGTGACATACCTATACAACAGTGTGTAACTTTATTTTTAGATGTATGACTAAGTTTCAAAAAGTATTTCATACCTCTTGTCAGTCTACACATGCTTTTTCAGAACTACTAGACTAAATTTTGCATGCTGTCTTCTGAAGTCTCATAATTGGACCAACATATTCCAACCTTGCATTTATTCAGTTAGCTAAAAAATGCATGGACCATTAACTGTGAATATATTCAGATAGCTATAAGCTAGGTGTAAATTTTTCATCTTCAAATTTTTTCCTGTTCCATGAGAAGAAGAATATAAGACAATAGAATTTCTGATATAATTCTAGTTAATTTCTTCTCTTCATATATATGTATCTCTCTCACTCTCTCTCATTCTCTCTCTCTTTCTCAATCTCTTTTTCTTCCCCACCCCCAACCTGCTTAAGAATATCACTAGTGGGCTTCTAGTCTAGTCTCTTTCTCTAGACTGATTTCCATTTTTTCTCAGGCATGTAACTGTGTACCTGAATGGTAAATCAAAGATCTGAAAGCTATTGTTTTCCATTAATGTTTCTTAAATTCATTTTTGTGGTTTTTTTATACAAATAATCATGCCAGAATCAGTCCTTTTAGATGTCTATATGATTCATATCCTAAAATATGTTATCTTGTTTCTCAAGCAATATAGTCAGAGCACAGTGTTTCCCTTCCCCCCAAAATAGAAAATAATTTCAAGGTTTGAACATAATTTTCCTAAATCCTGCTTAGTCTCTGCATTTTCCATCCAATGTCCCTCAATGTCTTCTGTGAAGAGGATATTGAAAAAGCTTGCAGCAGTACTCTACAAAAACATAATATCTTTCCTTTACTTATTCTTATAAAAGTTCTCAAGATTTATTTTAAGGTTTAGGATTTATAAACTTTTAGATGAAAAGCCCAAGGTATGGGATGTACAAAAAACCCAACCCTTTACCTGCTACTGACTTTTTGTGTCATGGAAAGATAACAGTGTTACGAAGTGTTTACAAAGAACTACTTTCTCAAGTATTAAGAATATGAACTAACTTTCTGTAACTATTAAGACTCATGAGACTGGCATGATTTTTCTTTTTGTTTTCTAGCTCTTCTATAGGTTCTAGGAGCAGAATACCCACCTCTTTCCCAAGATAGATGCAGAGGGTAACAGCAGCTCTGTGAGTCTCATTG
>VZTX01028416.1:127545-164773 GCA_013400915.1 Pardalotus punctatus
ACCAACCAACAAACAAACAAGAAAACTTAAAGATGTGGAAAAATGTCTCTTGACTATGTATAATATGTACTCCAGGTATTGATGGCATTGCTGCTCAAATATGTAGATACATTCATCAGCTCTAACTAAAGAAAATCCCAATTGCACTGAAATAAAAAAAAATAAAACCATTTGCTTAAAATAAAGTTTGTTTGGAGCAAAGCTTGCTGTGATGTCCCTTTAACAAAAGCACAGCAACTTCACTGGCTTTAGTTGAGTTGTTCCCTCATCCAGATACAAAAACAGAAAAGCAGGCCAAGTGTCTGTGACAGAAAAAAGTTATTCAAAGTCGTTCATGTTTTTCTTACAGTGTGTGCTGATATATCACTTAAAGGAAGGCCAAATGCTCTCTTTTTTCACCTCTAATAAAAAGATCATCCCATTCCCCTTCATTTTACATGAAGGTGAAAGAATCCTTATTACTATACTCAAAATGAAAATGAAATTTACTTGAAACATATACCAGATTTTCTTCTCTTAAGTTGCATGAGTATGTTTTTTAATTATAAAGCCCTTTCAGGAGTGTTGAAGTTTGATCTCAAGAAAAGACAGACCATGGTTAACCCTCTGGTTTCCTTTGATGCTATAAGGAAAAAGAATATATTTTTTTACACTGATTCAGTGAATGGCCAAATATCTGCATTTAAATGGAGTATCTTTAAAACCATCTTTATAAAAAAGAGCTAAGGGCTTATGGCTTCTTTGAGTGCCAGGAAATAGAGGTCCTTTATTTTACAGAGCTCATTTGTGCTACTGCTCTTGGATATGAGACAAGAAAGTTAAAAATTAGAACAGCACAGGAAGGAAGGCTCAGATGCATATAAATACCAACTTAATATGGGTTGTATGAAAGTCTCATCAAAGGTCTCTGAGTGTAAATGGCTGTTCAAAATTTTATAATTACAACCAAAAAACTCCAAACCAAACCAAACCAAACCAAACCAAACCAAACCAAACCAACCAAACAATCAACTAAACTAGAAACCTACTACCAAAAATCTTACAAAACCTGAACAGATGAGCTACAGGAAAAGCTGGTTTTACATAATATCACATGCTTGTATTTTGCTAATTCAATTACCTTTTTATTATTTTTTACCTTTTTTGGTCTGATCCATTTCTGTAAAAGCAGAGCACTAAGGTCTCATTTGACTACAGTCAGCGAGAGATAGCATTATAAGGAAATCCATAACTTCTTAAGTTCTCATTAAACTGTGTAAAATAATGAAACTAGAAATTATCCTTAGACATGTAATTTCTTTTCAACAACATGGAGTGAATCCTGAACTGAATGAGGCCAGCCCCCTTGCAGACATGTCAAAGCGTACAGGCCATCTAACATGGTAGCACTCTTGGTAACATTGGCAATGACAAGTGAATATGAATATGAAGACTGATTGTACTGAACAGAGAATAGTAAAACACTGGAGCCAACAAGACAAATACATAGAAGAAACTGAGTCTTTCATGTCTTTTAAGGAAAGGCTCAGTGATACAGTAAAGAAGATGAATGAAGTTACAGATTTCAGTAGAAATTCTGACATGATCAAACTGAGAAGGAAGGAATGGGATTTTGGTTGCTGATTTATCTTTCTTTATCCGTTGTATATACTTAAGGATGCTGCCATCAGCATGCAGAGGCCATATGACAACTAGATCTTGAACTCCAACCAGATTTGAATTTCCTGGTTTCAGAAATAGAAGTGTCAATCCAAGTATTTTGTAAATAAATTTGTTTTGATCTAATAGAGAAGCGTGATGAAGGTCAGATTCTTGGAATAAGGAAACAGAAAAGAAAAAGCTATCAGACGAATTTCAGCCTCTGATATTATATGTTAGATTTTACTTTATCCATCGAGTGATGTTCCATTTTAAAAGTTTTTATTTTTCTAACTGAAAGAGTAACAAGCAGTGAGTTTAACATATGTGGGTTTTTTTTTCTCATTTTGTCAAAGAAGTTTAAGTATCAAATCATCTGGAAAAAGTTTTCAGTTTGTCCAACACAAAAAAAAAAGTGAAATTATTATATAGCTTTATTTTTCTTGAATTCAAATCCAATTCTCACACCAGGCTGGACACTGAACCTATTAAGAGTTAAAATTGCACAGTAATTAATACAAGCATATTTAAGAAAGCTACTTCTACCAGCAATTGACAAGACAGTTTGGTATATGAAACTCAGTCTCAATAAAGTTATAACCATAAAGGCAAAAAGACCTTTAGCAAAAAGAATTGAGATACAATGCGGTGGTCTATTCCATTTGTTTTTGTTTTGGTTGTTGGTTTTCTTTTCTTTTTCTCCTCAAAACCTTTCCTTTTCCTTTTTCCAACAAATGTATTTGCTGTAGTCCTTGAGGGAAGCATAGTTTTGAGTCAAGGTCATAGACTTTCAAGAGGAAATGGAGAAGAGACAAAGGTGGGGGGAACTTTATGTGTCAGTAAGGTCAAACCATTTATGTAACCACAGAGGCATAAGCATTTGCTAAAGAAAAACAGACCTATGTGGTCTATCACTGACACACAATTGCTCTGCCAGGAGCAATTCACCTGGTACCTGGCTTTAGATTCTTTCTTTCTTCTTCCATATGATTCTCATGGTCTTAACTTTCATTACCTAGATAAATGTCTTTGATTTTAAAGAGTATAGGAATTTTAGAAAGGTCTATACAGTCTTTGATTTTAAAATGTATAGGAATTTTGAAAAGATCTGTCTCCTTTTTTTAACTTAGAAAATATTCAATTTCTCTATTGCCTTAAATCATGTTAATGCTCCACATAGACTGTATTCATGCTGATATTTATTAAACAGATTTTAAATGCCCTTCCCAGTTGCCATGTTTATTTCATTAGTAAAACTAAATTTATTGCATGTTTTTTAGTTGTACCTTTTAACTCCCGTTTCCACATCACTCTATTGTTGCAAAACACTAATTCTAAACCAACCAATTTTGTTTTCATTATACCCTGCTGGCTCCTATCTGTGCCAAAGTGTCATCATTTTTTCCACTGTTAAGTTCCTTGTTACATCCTTTTATATGTAAGTATAAATACAGAACTGTATATTTTATTTATAAATATGTAATTATATCATTCATGTGTATGCTCACACCTGAGCACATGTACTGTCCTGTAGATTCTGAAGCAATAATTGATTCAAATATAATGAGTTTCTGTTTAGTCATTTATTCTGTGGCATGATTCACCAAAACAAAGAGAGGAATAAGGTACTCACCAGAGATAAATCTAGACAGTTTTCAACTAAAACCACAAAACCCTTTAAGGCACCTAGGACTATTATTAGTAATAGAAGCACATATAGTTACTAATTACAACCAGATGGTTCTCTCTGCACCATGACAGGGAAACAGTGCATTACAACAGTATTTGAAGTCCAAGCAAGTCCAAGACAGCTGTAAAACACTCCTGTGACTCTGTTTTTAGGGCTCTTTATTAAGGGCTCCATTTTTTCAGATGCATCTTATTGCTTTAGCTACCCAGTTAAAAAAGAAAAACCACCACAACTGAGTCACTTGACTTCAGCTAACAGAGAACTATTTCCTTCTTGTTTGCAATTTATCTGTTCCCCCTGCAGCACTTTTCATTACATAACTTCAAAATACCCCTAGATATTCCCATGGGGTCCTGACAAGAAATTCTACAGTACTTTCATCAGTTTTATTTTACAGATTCGTATGGAGTATGACCAAGAAGACTAATGATTTTAGCAAGCCAGATCCCAAGACTGTTCTCCACTCAGAATAGGCCCTGGGCCAGACTCTGACTGGCATTGCTACCAAAGACAAGAAAAAGATCATAACGGTATTCTTTTCCTACACAGTCCCTCCCACGAGGATCAGACAGAATTGCAGATCCTGCATTAGGCAAGATCTGGAGCATAAGCTCCGTTCTACAGCAACTAGCATGGGAAGTTATTTTAAAAAGGAAACAAAACCAGGGCATTACCCTTATGTTCACTTTATATTTTGTCCATTTAGGTTGCAAATTCATTTGGAGAAAATGTCATGCTATACATGCACCTACAATGCTCACTTCAACAGGACACAGCAACAGCCCTTATAAAACATTGTGAAGCCTTTAGCAGTCATAGAGTCCCCACCTAAATGATCCCTTGTATTCTACTTTGCAGTTCTCTAGCCAGGATTCTTATCTGTCTACCCAACAGCCTTGAAAGTGGAGCATTTTTTATTTTGCTGCATGGAGCGATGTAATCCTGAAGTGATTTTGTGAAAAATGATGAATGTGCTGCAAATGCAGAGAAATACTGCTTCTTGTAACTGCACGTAGAAGAGGAAAATTACCTATGGGTACAATGAATTCTGCTACTGCTTGTGGGTTCAGGCAGAAGCAAGTAGTGTATTACCATACTGATGGAGTCACCAGTCTTTTAGGAAAACATGCTAGGGAAAATTGTTGAAAATAAACTAATGTCAACTCTCGAATGCCATATGTTTTATTTCTGTGCATTTTTCTGGAGAAAGTGTGTTTTCTTAAGGTTGGGGGGGGTTTATTGTGGTTTCTTTCAATTACCATTATTAATTCTTCATTTAGTTCAAATTAACATTAAAAATTAAGGATATTATCCAATTGAGTATTCCAGTATTCTTCCACATAATTAAAGAAGTCTGTTTACTTCCCTGCTCAGGGGAAAATGAAAGATACAATCACGGAACTGCTATTCCGTCTCCATTAAAAAAAAAAATCTGGCATAGAAACATTGATGCAGGATAAACAGATGGAAGATGTAGTGACTAATTCACCTAGCATCCTCTGTCCCTGGAAGCTAGAATGCCTGACTCTCACAAATAGCTTATTTAAGGGAGAAAAGTTATGTTCAGCTTGGTGCAGATCCTAGAGGGACATCCAGCAAAGGGTATGAGATAATGAGAGATAAAGGTGGTCCCAATCCCAGTAGGAAACAAGAAAATTTTGAGATTATTTCTGGGAGCAAACAGAATAATAACAACTCTACATAGGCAATTATTTAAGAGTGCAGTCTACAAAAAAATCTGTGAACTAGCCAGAATCTTCCACAATGAAAAGACAAAATGGCTGAGAGGACTTTTTCTTTTATTTAATAAACAAAATTGATTTCCAAACATTTTTGCTTGACCCTGCTGGACGAGTAGTGTTACAGAATTTGAAGGAGAAATCAATTTTCTGATTTTCTCAAGTGTCTGTTCTGAGAATGACATCCACACATTTTTCTCTTCATCTTCTTTTCTGTTTATGACATGTTTGAAATTTATAAATTCTGCAGCAGATAAAGATCTATACTTACGCTTGTTGTCCTCTTCCTTTCTATCACAAATATCTTTTCTGATTTACCATTACTAGCATTTTTAAGTATATGGGGTTTAAACTCTTCTATATACACAATCCCAATCCCCAACCAAATGGAACAGAAGCTTTTAACTGTAAAATCGCTTCTCTCACAGAAGATAGAGTATATTCACTTATAATCACAGTAAAAAAACGTAGAAATCTGAGCTGCCTTGTTTAGTCAGTTTTATCTTGAAGATTGCACTAGGTCTATTCATGCAGATAGATTAACAGTTTTTCAAATATTTATTAAAGTGTTCCCGTCTTTTGATATTACCAAGAGATAATTACAGCACTTTTAACCACCACCATTTGCAATGCAAAGTAGGAAAGGAGCTTGTTTGAATAATATCTTCTAAGTTCTTGATTTAGTTCTGCATGAACAGATTTTTATACACAGAACACAAATTGTTGCCACTTCATCAATGCCTCATTTTTCTCTTAACAATGAACCAACAGTGATTAATTTCTGAAGACCAGTAAACAAAAACATAGCCTCAAAAGTGATTAAAGCTTAGCTGAAAAATATGTGCATGCACATACTAACAAATTACTGTAAATATAAAGTCAAGCACTGCTTCAAAAAGGAACATTCAAACGGAAGGGAGCATGCAACAATTCCAGAAACTGTGCAGTGCCATAGGGTTCCTTAGAGATTTTCATTAACACCAAATATACATGAGTTTGACTTATTGAGAGGTAAGAATCTTCTTTGGAGTGACATTGAAAGGTAAGTATAGGAATAAATTAATTCCTAATGAATTTGGTATAACTCTGCAATCATATTGCATGAATGTCACGTGTGTTTTTGTACCTGGATTCCATTAAAGAAAATACATTAGCTTAAGTAACCACAGTGATGCTTACTTTTGTAAAACACAATCCTAAAAGGATGGGACTTGTAAGGCTTTGTGTGCCACTTGATTTCCAATCTGAGTCAATATTTTGAAGTGTAGTATTGTCTGTTTCAGTAGTATCAGTAGTACTTGATAACATTATTATTAAAATAATGAAAATATTTCTTTTAAATGGATGAAATATCTTCTACACTATTTCATGTCTATTATTTCAAAATTGAACCAAAACTATATAAGATATAGGGATTGTGAACACAACATCCCATTTGATTTTATACTGTCATGCACAATTTGGAGTTGAAGGATTAAGAACCTGTAGAGTGTGAAGACTCAAAGAGAAAAGAATGCTGAAGACACTTAAGAATAAATACTTGAGTCCAATGGCAGTATTCTGTACAAGCACAAGTTGCACTAAAAGAAATAATGAGGTGTAAATACAGCCTGCCTCAAAAAACATAGAGCTGTACCATCTCTTGTCATTTGAAAAGATCACAGAAAATTTGGTCTTAACAAGTCCATGCATAAGTTGTATAAAAGGTTCCTATGAAAAATTAATACCAAATTATGAATTCAACAAACCTAGCTAAAAACAGAGCTTCTTTTGATTTTTACTAACAAAGACCAGTAGTGCCATGGAATATAAAATAAATGAAGAATATATAAGACAAATTTCACTTAAGTCAATGAATATAAGGAGGAATACAATAAGAAAAATAATTTTTTCCTCCTCTTATTTCAATAATTCCATATTTTGTTTCCTGGTTTTCTTGATTACACAGTGTTGACATTGAAAATTTAGATGTTAATTTCTTAACTGTCGGGCTTGTTATTTTAAAATTTTACCTGTGATAATGTCAGGCAGGAGATATTTTCTAACAATGTACGTGTAAAAAATCCAGAATTTGATGAAAAATAAAATTAAAATCCCAGTAAAATACTATTACATTTGGGCTTCCATTCCAATTGAATTATTTTCATTATAGGTTTAAAAGAAAAACATTATTATTTGAGAATATCTCACAAATTTGGGGTGATTGTACATGATTTAGAGTCTTTTGATGAATCTTGCCATTCAAGCAGGTATTCAATTAAGAGTGGTATCTTTTAAATATACCTATATATCTACAAAAATCAGTATCAGGGGCCAAAAGAAAGAGTCATTTTTAGAACAGAGCAGGAGAAGATACACAAATAGGAAGACTTTGAAGTGTGTGATGATCCTTTCTGAAAAAAAAAACAAACAAAAAGGAATTGAAAAAATTACTTTTATCAAATATTATCTACCCACATCCTTGATTTTTGTTGTTGTTGTTTGGGTTTTTTTTACACTTGGAGAGTTCTAGAAAACAATGATTAAATTAAATGAATTCATGACGGAACACCAAAACAACTGTATTAAATCTTAATCTTAAACTTCATGCAGAAGAATAAGTCTCCAATTACGTTTATGAGTATGTTTTTCAGAATTTTTAGAATTGTAAGATCACAGAGAGCAGTCACAGTACTTAGCAACACAGCTGCTCAGGCACAATACACCCACTCATATATTCTACAGAAGGAATTTATTTTTTTATCCCTCCTCCCAAATTGCCCTCTTTAATTTGTTCTAAGAAGTAATTAGTTTCAATTAGTCATCATGAGACTTGTTACCATAGTTTAAGTCAAAGACTAAAAACTCCAAAACCATAAGGATTGTATAGGAATTAATTATTGAATATTTTGTATCAGTTCCAGTGTAATAGATTTGAACATTCTAGGTTGAAATACAGCAATCAAGATTTGGATTTCCTCTAGAAATGCATTTCTTGAACATGAAGCAGGCTATTGCTTTTTTCCATTGGAAATTAATTGTTTTCTGTAGGCAAAGATTCAATGAAGAACTCCCTCATGGGCATGTTTGCAAAGAACTATGAGCTGTGTCAGAAAAAAAAAATTTGGAAGTGACACAAATTCAGGAGTATTCTGAATAAGATAACTTTTAATTCACTTGATGATGTAAAGGCTGCCTACCTTATAATGTTTATCCAAATTAGAAGTTAAAGTGTAATCTGCTATGCACCTTGTAAGAGGTGTAGGGCCACCTGTTAGAGAATTCTGGTCTTCACTAAGACTATCATATAGGTTTTGCCTTTTGGTTAATCTTCAATATTTCTACACTCTTACAGATTTCTCAGAGGACTTGCAATATTTTGTCTAGTGCATCCCTATATTCCTCCAGAGCAGTCTGGGATAATTTTCTTTTTGTACAATCAGTAGGAATATATTAATAAACCTGACTTTCCTCAATAGCCTTTGGGTATTCAGGTATTACCTTACCTATGAATTCCTGAAAACCTTCATGCCACAGAAACAATTACCTAACAGCTCTTATGGAAAAGAGCAAAATCTACTCAAATCCCAGCTTTGTGATACAATTTCTAGCTTTGCAGATAGAAAATGCAAGCACTTTGCCTTGATCTTGCATCAGGGTTTATCACCAAAAAGTCTGTGAAAGCAACTCGAAGCTCCAAGACAAATGTCCTTTCCATAATAAATTTAATTTGTGTACCCACAAATCTCCCTGTTGTTGGAAAACCGCATATGTTTCTCAGGAAAAGACAGAAAAATTGCTCTGCATGTTCCATCTGCAAATGGTGATCCATCTCACTAGCACAATTGCACTGTAATGTTCAGTCTGCACCCTAATGAGTCCCAGATCAATGCCTGTGACATCCCTGTTTCAATATTGGTGAGTTTGACCCTGGAGCTGCTGCTTATTTACTCTGTCTTAAGTGATGCCACTGTCATAGGACTGGCAACAATCAATATTTCATTAGCAAAACCTTTGGCTTTTTCTGACTGGTCAGGAAACCCAATGGTTTGTGTATTGAAAATATGTTTTTTTTAATTATCTTTATGATTTGGTACCTTGAATTTGGATCTACTCAACATAAGGTAACTATAACTTCAGCTGTCCAGGGCTTAATGCCTAATCTATAGGAGTTTTGAGCACTGCAAATATTGCAAAATATCAAGGATAACCAGAGTTATCTAAGGCATCTCATGCTGAAAGGATAAAGTGAAACATATATAAACAAACAAACAAATAAATGAATAAACAAAATCTAAAAATATCTGTGCAGGAAAAGGTCAAATAAATTAGCAAGCATTTAAATGCGTATCTTCACATTTGTTCAAATACCAACACATAAAACTGAAAGATAAAATGCGAATCTCAGTAAGTTTATACTTGTAACATACTTCTGTCTCAATTCTTCTTTTCATCTACTTTAAGAATTGTGTTTTGGTTTTAATTTTGGAGTATTGAAGTCAGTGAAGTGAAAACTACAGATTTTGGTTTTAAAATTACCTTAAAAATCTGTTATTTGCACTAATTTTTTTATGGGTTCCATGTTCAGAACTACTTAGTCCTCGGCAGTAATATCAAAAACCGTTTTCAGATTTAGGATTCCTATTCATTATGATTTGGAGGAAATATATTAATGCCATGATTACTCAAACATCTAGAAGTTAATTATTGATTTTATATATGCTATCCATTGGATATAAACTTTGGCAGATTACAGAATATTTTTGCTATTGTGGAAAAACCTTGAATTATTTACTATGAAGATTTACTATAAACTAATACAAGAGGGTTTTTTTTTGTCTAAGGTTTGAGGAAGAATCATTTATTGCAATTATTCTGTATATATGCTATAGTTTTAGAACTAACTTAATTACAAATAATCAAACAAGAAGACAACAAACCATTAAAGTACAATGAAGAGGAATAAATATTGTGTATGTGTCTGAGAGAATACTTTTAGAGAATGCAAAGAATTTTTTAGACTTTTTTAGGACACCACTAAAATGAATGCATGACTAAAGTAAATTATTTTTAAAATTAAGAAAATATTTGCAGAAGATTATTTGTTTGTGGGTCTTTTTGCTTTTAACTATGTGAAAAAAATTATCTAACGTACTTTATTTCATTTTTGAGTATAAACCAATTTACATTCTTCGTTTAAAATTATAAATGCAAACAATCAGATTTTAAAATCCACTTAACACATTTGCACCTGCTAGGACAGATTTTTCACAAACTTTAAAATAATAGTGTATGCTTTAAAAGTGTAGGCTTTCACTGTCATTCACCTAAATATTAAAATTTAAATATTCTTTCAGGGAAGAAAAAGACCCCAAAACTCAAGAAATTACCACTCTTCCCCAATTATGACTGAAATTTAAAAGTGAGATGGCGCTGGGTGTTGCATCGTTCTCTAAACTACACAAGTTGCTCTAACTTTGTCAGCTATTAGTGGATAATCACAGCTGTTGATCTGTTAAATATAGAACAGAAGTGAGAAAAGGGTCTGCGAGAAATGTATACTCCTAAAGGAGCTTTTCTGACCAATATGAGGAACACAACACAATGGAAGGGATTTATTTATGCAGCAGTAGTGGTAATATACAGGGTGTGGGAAGTCATGGAAAAACAATCCTGTAGAAAGAAGTAGTACATCAAGTGCCAAATAAATGTAAAATGTTTATGCTGTGATGAGAAAGAGATGCACAAAATAAACATGTTATGCTGAAAATATGGATAAAATTCTAAGGCGATCACAAGAAAAAAAATCCCAACCAAATATTTTTAATGAAAAATGTTTTAGGCTATTGTCTGAGAAAATAATGAGAAAAAGAATGAAGTTCAACATCTATTAGGTTTAATTGGTAATTTACAATTATTGAACGGGTAAGCTATGCAAAATCATTTGAAACAGCAGCAATGTATGTCGAAGAGTCATGATTATATCCTGTTGGAGCAAACTAGCTTAAAATGAAAAACCTTAGTGAAGATGCTTTGAATAAGAGAGCCACTCCCTGTGTATACATTTTGCAGAAGTCAAGTCCATTAGAACAGAGCACATGCTTTGGAGAGCAAGGAAGAATTCAGCAAAGTAACCTCAATGTTTTCTCTTTTGTTTCAACAAGCAACACCTGAAGGCATGAGACAGCAAGTCTCCTTTCTATAAATAACGAAAACTATTTTCCTTACTAGTTGGTAATTGAATGAGACAATAATTGAAGTAAAATGGATAGCTTTAATTCCTTATCTTGAAAATAGAGCTCTGATATTCAGTAATACGATTTACGCATGTATCTCCATATAACTTCAATGAGGATAAGCAATGAAATATAGGAGGCATTTAAGCAAAGCCATGAAGCACACATAGATACTGTATTAGCAATGTATAACACCTAACATCATGACACACTGTCTTTCCATACCCTCCCTGGATCAGTATCAGCAGTACAGACAGGTGGTCAACACAGTTCTACTGAGACCCCATCCGCAGACTGACATTGCCAACAGAGACAAGATGCTGCCCACATTGCTCGTGTAAGGTACACACTATTCTTTCAGTCACAGTGCTTTTGGTAGAGCCACAAGGCTGCACAACTGCTATCTGCATTCAAAAATTTTTGCATGCTTGACTGTTGGTGTCAAATTACACTGGACATTAAGTGCCTGTGTCGGTCCACCAGAGCCATGGCATCACTTACAATCCCATTTCCTGTCATTGATCACTCTAGGGGTGCATTGTTGCTCATCTTTCTTACTGCCTCAATAAATGTTTGGTTTTTAACACATTGTCAGATGCTATTACTGTTCAGACCACACATTAAGTGTTAGATCTTTCTTGACAAATAACCCTTTAAAAAGAAAACCTATGCTTAGTAGTCTGTTTGGTACTCTGGGCGGGGTTTCATTACCACCTCATCTATCAGATTGTTACTTTTAAACTTACCATGCAGATCTGAAAAAAAAGTTTTATATAATAATCTGAAAGATACATTACTAGGGAGGATGCAGATTTGGCTAGGCCAGTTTGCTTGTGTCTTCCTTATCTGTCTTTTCTGAATGGCCTCCTTTTTCCTCCTAACATGAAGATTCTAATCTGGGTCTTCCTTTTACAGAAGTCATCAAATAAGAAGAATGTTATTTTCTTTGCTTTCCCTGATGCTGAGATTAGTAATCAAAGGACTAAGCAACTGCAAACTGATTCTAGATAAGCAGCCAGATTTAGAAGAGCAATTTGGCTGATGATGAGCACTGGTGTTGCACCTGCTGTTTTTTGGCTGCACCAAGAATTAAATTGATATGATTTCCTGCATCTTTGCTACCATTTCTCTTTAAAGTAGTGCAGGTAATATTAAAATTGAAAGAAATTATCTGATTTCTTGGGGAAAACATCATACTATTATTTATACCATTGTTTATTTCTGTTTACTAGCCAAGCACTGCAATGTAACTTTCAAGCTATTTATGAGGAATATAACTATGATTGAAATCTAATAGCAGTAATATGTTTAGGAATCTTATATTTGATTCAAGCATTGTTTAAAATATCTTAAATTTCAATATTTAAAAAAGAAGCCTTTTTAGTAAATACTTTTCACTACAACAAGCTCTTTTTATTGAAAGTGTGTCTCCTGATTTTATTCCAGAAACATTCTTACAAAGCAAGTTTTTGACGGCTCAATGGAACACTAATTTGGCTTGCAACCACAGTTGTGTATTTTGTGGACATTTGAACAGTTCACATAAATCAGATTTAAACTTAAAATGGAAATATTAAGGAAAAGACAAAAATTGCAGTCACCTGATACACTTAAAATCTGGAACTTCATTTTGGAGTTATCTGCAGTATATCATATCTTTCCTACCATGTATAATGATGCAATCCTTAGACTTGGCAGGAAAAGCATTTAAGTATATACTTACCTGTTAGCATATTATCAAGAACTCTTGATATCAAAAGGATTTGTGTCTGCTTAAAGTGCTTGGCTGAACCAGGATCCAATGAAACAACATTTAAAAAATCTATAATATGTATGTAATAACATAGCCACGTCTGGCAACCAAAGATTTGACTTTTTTCTGGTTCAAGTGGTTTGTAACTCTGTCATTGGTCAGTAATGCTGCTCAGAATCAAAAAGTTATCCATGGGACATGAGAGCTCAGTGGAATGTCCCTTTCCCACATCAGCTTAACTCATTTTTCCATACTTACTGCTTTGAAAGAGATTCTTTCTTCACAGATCACAACTGAGAAGCTACTACTGTGATTAGGATATTCAAATGATCTTATAACGTGGTTTCTGGAGTGCAAACAGATCAACTCTCCATCCATTTTTTAACAAGTCTATACTGTTTTTGATGCATGAATGCTGTTGTAAATAAATTATAAACTAAATAAATTATAAGATTGCCTATCACATAAAGCCAGTGTCTATTCTTTTCCCTCTCTGTGACCTACTTTTCCTATTTTATAAGCTCACTCTACCATCGTTCCTTTCTCTCTTCTGTTTATTTACAGTTTATTTTCATGGTAATTTTTCCTCACACAGAATATTTATTTTAAAATATGTATAATTTTTCTGTTGCAATGCACATTTAATATCTGAATTTGTGTGATACCATGAAGGCATATTGAAAAAACATGGCTACTTCAACAGAATAATTCTAAAGACTTTAGGAAGTCTTTAGAACAAAAATGCAGAAATTCAATACATGGTAAGGGCTACAAATATTGGAAGTCTAGAATCTATGCTGATGTATCTCATGAAAATGATATAAGTCAATAAGTATTTAATTACTCATGATTTAATTCTGAAAAAAAAAATAGTTTGGATGTTTTAATCATGAATTCCTAATATACTTCAAGTTAGACTGAAGAATGCAAAACTGTTGGGGCATCATATGGTCCAAAAATAAGGCAAGAATACCAAAATATTCAATAAACACAATCACTGTAGATTTGGCTCCTTTGCGCTTATTTGTCCTTTACAGTAAAGTAAGAGAAAACAAAGTATAATAGTATAAAGAAAGAGTTATAGCAGGTTTATGAAGATTTGCAAGGTAAATTGACTAGAGGGTAACACAGCTCCTAAATCACATCCCACAGGTTACTCACACACAATACCCAGCAATTAGAATATAGAAGGAAGTCACTATGCAGGTTCAGGTGTCAAGAAATATGAAGTACATTAATCTGTTAAAGACCATCCAAGGCATGTCTATGACAACAGCAAAAGGCCTAGAGAAGAAACAGTAAGAGGAGTAGCTGAGGTCATTTGACCTCATTGCAGTTACAGCTTCCTTGTGAGGAGCAGAGGCAGCCACAGTTCCTTTCTCTGCAGTGACCAGTGACAGACCCGAGGGAATGGCCTGAAGCTGTGTCCGGGGAGGGTCAGGCTGGATATCAGGAAAAGGTTTTTCACCCAGAGTGTGGCTGGGTCCTGACACAGGCTCCCCAGGGAAGTGGTCACAGCACCAGCCTGAGGGAGTTCAAGAATCCTTTGGACAATGCTGTCAGGTACATGGTGTGAGTCATGGGGTATCCTGCGCAGGGCCAGGAGTTGGACTCAGAATATTCTATGACTCTATGATACTGCAGTTTTGTAGGTGATTTTGAATTAAAAACATTTCACTAAATATAACATAATGGTTCAAGAGAATTATGGTTTGTGTTTCTTCATTTTTCTGCATCTTATAGGATGTTAGATACCTTCATTTACTAAACTTATGGAATAAGACACTTTAAAAAAAAATGCTTTCCTCAGGAGGGAGCAGGTATATCCAGTTGCATAGTCTGTGCATCTGATAGCTTTTATATGCATTTTAATGCTTAATGTTCTTATTCAAATATTACTTAATGTTCTTATTCAAGTTTTGAATTGACACCAAGTCAATTTTCAGAGTCCTAACAAAGGGTTATTGTTCTAACAATTAATTATATGTATACAACTCTATTAATATTTAAGTATGAAGGTATTACTTATTGGCTATTCTTAATGGAACAGAAAATATTAAAAGTCTTCCAAAAACATGGAAGAAGTAAAGAGTAAAATTGCTTTCAATGGAAAAAAAGATAAAAATTTGTTTTGTGAACAGTTGTGATTAAAATCAGAGCTGGTTTGACATACCTAGCCCTAATAATACACATTCTTTTATTTACCTTGACACTACAGATTTTTCTTCCTTAAAACTTTACAGCACTCCAAAAAAGTAAGTAGATATTTTTAATATTTTAAATGTTGTGTGTAGTCATAAAATATTTCGTTTAAGCTCCTACTGCAGTGCTTTCACCTTGTTTTAAACAGCTCCTGTGTGTTAGAGACTTTTTGTTATCGTATGGAAAATGAACAAGTTCACTGTCTCTTTCATGTGTTCCCATACAGCTTTCCTCAGCTGCCATGCAGGGGAGGCACAGTCAGTGTCAATCCTATGCACCACTGCAGCACTGCAAAGCATCCTCACCAGCAGCTCATTACAGCAGGAAGTGGTGCTGCTCTGTCACCTAATGATGAGTTACACTAACAAGATGGAAAGTGACTACTGTCACTACTTCATGCTTCATAGCCATAGTCCTTGAAAGCAAAGAAATACAGACAAGAGTCCACTGTACTGTGACTGAAACACTGTATTCTGCAAGGCTGTTGAGTTTTTTTGTTTTGTTTTGTTTTTTTTATCTTGAAGTTGGTCCATGACTTATGTGCTTCATAGACAAGGGAATGCCTCATTGTAGCAGTTGACAAAATAGCAGTTTCTATGTTCACAAAACTGTGCATCAAAAATAATTTGCATCCAGCTGGATTTCATCAAAGTCCTATAATTAGGCTGGCTACTTCAAGGTAGGTACAGAACAGCCTATCAGAAATTTCCATGAAGCAGTAGGAAGGCTATAATCCTTCCATCAGCTAAAATAACCCTTTAAAAATATTGAGGCGCCTAAAATGATTAGGAGTCACTTGAATTCCTCTGATTTCCATCTTTCTACATATTTTTCCAATTACCACTAAGCATAATGGGCCTTAAAACAAAGAGGTGGGTATTTACTACAACAATGCTGTAAAAGCACTAATCTTGAACCCATCCAAGTATTATTTTCACTTGGAGTGAAAATGTAATTCTGTTCTTCCTGATTTATTATTAACCCATTCTGGATGTAATCAAGATTTCACTGAATTGATCAAAGATATATTTTTGAATTATTTCTCTTCTGTTGAAATTAACAATAAATATTCCTTTGACAGACATGGAAATAAGGTCAATTCAAGAGAAAGGGGTACAATTCTACTTTTTTTTTTTTAAAATAGTCTTCCAACTTCTTATTACGGCTTTCATCGTCCAACTTTATATAATTCTTTCATCTTCCATAACTGGTTTAATAAATGAAACTAAACATCATTGTTTTCATCAATTAATGCTTCATTATTTTCATGGATAATTTAAAATTGCTTTAAGTTCTCTAAAAATCAGAAGTCATAAGAAGTGATGAACATTTGGCCATGTCATATGATAAAGAGAAACTTGGTACTGCAAGAGGTCTGTGTGATAAGGATATTAGAACAGAACAATATTTTTTTACTCTTATCAAATAAAGGGAACAATGTAGCCTTGGAGGAGCAGATAAGGCTGACAAAACAGAAGTCATGCAAAGTGCAAGCAGATTGCCAGCTCAGCTCTGCAAGGCTGACGGAACACAAATTGTGCAAAAAACTAATATTGCTCCTACTCAAAAGAGGAAGTAAAGGAACAGCCACCTAAAAATGGCCTTGGGTGTTGAAGACCAGAGAAGACCCCAAAGAGACATATAAGGACTTCCAATAAGGGATGCAATTATGTAAAATAAAGTAGTATATATACATCAAGTAAACAGGGATAGCTAATGAATATGTACATTGTGTATGATAAACACTGTTTTCCTGACACTTGGGACACTTTATTAGAGGAAGGACCCTCTAAGCAACCAGCATGCTGCAGTGAAGAATGCCTGCTTTCTAATACTCAAAACCATGTTAGAAACTTTCCATCTGGCCAATTTTGATATCAGTGACTTCACTGCAGTAGTATCCTCGCTATGTTGCTTATTTGGGTAGTTATTTCAAAGACTGTTTCCACCCCGATGTGAACAACCATATAAGCTAATTATTGAATTTTAATGAAGAGTTTAAGATAAAATGTACTGATACATCTTATTTTCTTAGGCTTTTTGAGATCCTTACGGTGCTTACACAAAGGCTCCATAAGTTCTGTATTAGTTAGGTTCAAAAATATTTGGGCAGTAGCAAGGTGAGCAAGTCATAACCTGCAATTTTTATGAGAATTGTAAAAATCTATTAAATATGAGTCATCTGCCTACAGTGAAATTATAGTAACTAACAGAAAGAACCCAGGGATTTCAGGATGACAATGGCATTCTTTTGCTTTCAGTCCCTCATTCTTTCTACAGTATCTTTTGTACTGTAGAGAATTCCTATTTCCATTTGCTGGAATGCTTGTTGAATTTAACCTAACAATATTAAAGGTGGCCACATATGTCTTCCATATAGTGAAAAGATCTTTGGGTATATCTTACTGCAAAGGGGGAGATTATTTTTTTTTTCATTTCACTCTTTTGTCTTAAGGTGATCTTTAGCTACTTCACCAGTGTGTATGTCAAAATTGTACTCATAACAGCTTTAAGGATCTCACCCAGGATCATTGACATATCAGACAACTCAGCACACACCTTCTGTTTTAACATCAGGATCATCCTTTGGTAGTGTACTACGTATACCAATAAATAATACATTGTGAGCTGGTTTGCCTCCTCCTTCTCCTTTTCCATTTTAATATACAGCACTTTGTTTGCTTCTATCAGTGTTTTCCGTTTAGTTCTGTTTCTATATCCTGTCTTCTATTACTCTTTCTCAACATTAATGGACTAACACTGGAAATCTAATATGGATCCAAATGAATTGCCAGTATTGATCAGCATTGAAAAGTTCCTACATAATGTCACCTCAGTGGCCACTGTACTCCCACCATAATAACCAGCTACATTTCCTGAGGAAACATTTTTATACTTAGTGGCAGATAGAAGCTTTAAATACAATACTTTACAGACTGTGATGCTCTACTGTGATGCATTTACAGAACACATAGCTGACTGCAAAACTTTCAAGATGTATTCCAAGCTCTCCAGTGTTGGGATATACTGCCGCTACAATCTCTCAAGTTTCTCCATTACCATAGACAGTTTCAAAACTGCTATGTTAATAACTGGAAATCTGAAAGTTTTCTGGTTACCTTGCCAGTGTTCTAAATTCAAAGGGGATTACGCTTGCTTATTACCTACTTTTCCCTATTATATTGTGGCAATAAGAGAAGACTGCTGAGAAATTAATCCTCCGTGCTACTTAGACCTAACCATGGCAAGCAAACATGCTTTATGACAATTGCTAAGAGCTGCTAAGAGTGGATACAGCTCATACTGGCTGAAAGGCTAAGTGCTCAGCAGTAAAGGATGAAAGAAGGAAATGAGAGACCCACAGTATAAAATCACTGCTGTAAATATTCCAGTGGTTCCAGTTGATCAGCTGTAATTAAATAAAAAAGACAAGCTGTTATAAAATGATTACCACTATGCAGATGGACGGATTGTTTGACAATCAGAGCATTGAGAGCTTTCAATTTATCCACAGGCATAGGTGCTGTGTAATGTGTCTGACTAAAGGAAGAGTACATTTGGCTCATACTTAATAAATAGATATTCTAAGACAGGCTGGCTGACGTAAAGGGCTAAAATTTTGCATGATAGTCCAGAACATAGGATATCATCACAACAATCCTTAAGTGCTTTCCCAAAAGGCTGAGCACAACTCCAGAACAACTTTATCCATTGCCAATAGCAACTAATCAGGTAATAAAGACTCACCATCATAAATCTGAAGTTTTTCTCAAGTATCTTAGTTCAAACAATTGCAGCAACACTCAACAGAGGTTGGTGAACTGGTGTAGTAAGTCCAGCCCTGTCTTCCCAAGTAGAGCAAAAAATATTTATAGTTACTTCCAAGAGATGATCAAATTGTTCACAGCAGTTTCTTCAGAAAGTTTCATTTCCTTCTCTCACGTGAGAATGAAATATTTGTCATTTTCTCTTAAATGTTTGTCACACATAACTAACTTCTGATTGTGTTCCTTTCAGGGTGTCTACATGTAGAGATAACAGCGTGCTTAATGAATTCCTGTCAATAAATCATGTATGTCTGAGTTGCGTACTATGAGTAGCTATAGCTAAGCCCATAAAAGATAAATGCCTAGAGTGTAAAAATATACAGGTAAGCATTATTAAAGCCATGATTACCCTGCCAGTTTGTTTTGCCTGACTCAATGTACATTTTCACCCTCAGAGCCAGAATTTAGATTGAAATATTAAATTATATGTGTACACAACATAATAAGACTACAATATTTCTGTTAAGCAAAGCCTATTATAAAATTTACACAACCTTTCAGTTAGCCTAGAAGTTAAGCAGAATTGATTTATTGTGAATACTCTTAAGAAGTCCTGTTTTTATCTAATTCTCTACCTAAGGTAAATTTTGGGGAATTCTGGTATTTGACTAACCTTTCTGATTTTAGCAACTTTCAGACTTAACCTCCCAATTTTAAATTGATTGAAAATGTCTTTATTTCTGATAACTAATTAAATTAAATAGCAATCAAAACAATTTAAAAAAACACAAGAGAAAGTCATCTGAATGGATTTTTTACACACCCACAAGAAATTTCCTTCAGAAGATAGATGGTTCTGTTTTGCATACAAAATTTTTCCCAGAGTTCTGTTGCCAACTTTGTTTAATTATTGCTTGGCAGTGATTGATCCCAGCTGTTACATGCATTTGCAACACATGCATTGAACTATTCAGCATATACAGACTTTTTTCCTCAGGCAAATGAAAAGAGAATTTACAAAATATATTTTAAAATTAATTTTTAAAGTAATTTTAACAAAGTAAATGAATTGAGTAACCCTGAAGAATCATTTTAATTACCTCATTAAGAAAAAAAAATAAAATATTCCACTGAAACCAAATCATACTAAAACTTGAGGCTGTAAAGAAAACATACTTCAAAAACTTTTATTGTTGCTGGTTGTACTGTATCTGTGACTTTCATAAAGTGTATGTCATTCCTCAGTACTATTAATTCAGCATCTTTCACTAATTCACCATGCAAACTCTGTTGAAAACCGTTCTAAGGACTAATGAAAGGTTTTTGTTTCTTCTTCGTTAAACAAATTCCCAGAGTTTATTTTGTTACTGAAGACTCCCCAGCTTCCACCAGCCCCAGGATTTTATCAACCTGATCTAAATTCAAGTCTTCTGCTTTCTTGTATGTTGTGTTGTTCGTAGACAAGTAGGCTGATAGCTTAGAAATCTGTGTTAAGGAGTTCCCCAACAATGTGTATTACACACAGCGCTGTTGTTAAGGGGGTATTTATGGGCTTCTAAGTCAATAACTGAATCCAGGCTCCGTATGCCAAATATAACCCTGCACCAGCTGGTTGAAAAGCTGTTTCTCTCTCTCTCAGGGAGAGCTCTGGGTAAAATATTCATGACTTGAAAGGAGGCCCTGGAATGTAATGCTTGTATAAATGGAGAAAAAAATTAATTCTATGCTTAAAGGATAAAAGAATCCCTGTAACTTTATGTTCTCCTTTTTCTGTACTAGCCCAACTCAAATAGTCATTCTGTAGCTTTATGCTGCTCATGTCACTTGTCTGGAAACAACTTTCTTTTTCCTTCTAATTTATGAAATAAACACCCGGAATTCAAATATTTTCATCAAAGTACAAAAAGCTAGTATTAGGTAAGGGTGAATATCTAAAGGTTCATGTAGATTTCAGATCTGCAGACACTTCATTAGAAATGTTTAATCTACTAGACTACTAGCAACCTGGAGGATAAAAGTGTGTGTGTGTTTGTAGGTTTTTTGTGTGCGTGTGTGTGTGCTTGTGTTTTGAGTCCTCAGTTGCTCAAACAGCAACACATCGGACAGCACCAGGTATTGTTACAAAAAGAGGCAGTTCTGTTTTGTGTTAAAAATCAAATGCTAAGATGTTGCTTGTCAGCTAGTGAAAACACAAGGTCACTGTAAGGTTTTGATTTGTTATAATGCTCACATTATGTAGGAGATGGGGTAGTGAGAGAAAGACAAGGCAAACCAAGGTAAGCCAAGGAAAGATAATTCAGATTACCTTAACTGAAGAAAATAACTTTAAACACAAAAAAGAGTGAGATAAATTCCTAAAATTTTGATGTGGGTATGTGTTTTCCTAATGTATCTTTTTTTTTTTTAAGTGAATTTTTTTGTAAAGAAACAAAGTATATGATTTTGTAATTACTTTTAAAAAATCATGTGAAGTATTTAGTCCCCAATTGTTTGGGGACAAAATAGTTTAAGTTCTGAAAACCATTTATTCTCCATCTGTGTCTTACATATGTTTAACATCAGGAGTTGCAGAACATCCCCTCTATTCTATTTTGAAAGCCATCAAATATATTTTCACTAGCTCATCTCAGAAAAGCAAAAATAATTGTAAATTTCAATAGGTCTAATTTTTATGTAATTTCTGAATTTTCTCAACCCTCAAATACAAATAATTTGTTCTGACTAGATTAAAAAACAACTATTCTGCTGTATAAAAGCATCATCAAAGATCTGCATATAGCAAAAAACCCAGCAAAACAAACAAATAAAAACAAACTGAATATCACATACTGACGAATTATCTCAGCATTTTTCCATCAATTAATGCTTTTATTTCATTCTTCAAGGAACTAATGATTTAGTTCTAAGTTTTATTATTTCTAGGCCTCATTTCACTTAGTTGCATACAACATACTTATAGATCAATGTGAAATTATATTTATATGTATTGTGGATTTTTTGAGATAAAGCCTTAGATATGTTTTAACTTATAACATTATTAACAGGCCAAATTTGATAACCAGATTTGATAATTACTAAATACAGAGCACTCTATGGCAGAAATGGTATCCCTAACTAAACACAGCTAACACATAATTGCCTTTTACCTTGTGATGCAATGCTTTGGCTTCAAGGACAAAAGCTATGCTCGTTTCTCACATCCCTGACTATAGAGTCACCCTGCATACAGCATTGCAGCATTACAACTCATCTTAAAAGCTAAAATAATATCCAGCTGACGTTCCTCAGGTGAATGAAAGCAGTTCTGGATTTGCCTGCAGCTCCCATTGTAGGTGCGTGAAGGCAGACGAATGCAGGGCTGCTCCTTGCCAGGTGACAGGATGTTGTTTCTTCACCCAGTCTGAGCTCTCCTGGAAATGTTTTCCGACTGGTTTCAGTTTAAGAGAGACAATGTGCCTAAGACTTGCTTTCCACATCACATAGGTGAAATGTTCTGGTTTTTGATTAAAGTACAATTTCCGTAAATGAAGCTTCACAGCTGTCAGGTCTGAGGTGCTGGTTATGAGCAGCTGTGGGCAGTAACTTCATCATTTGGCATAGCTGTGACCGAAGACAATGTATGCCAACAGTCTTGTTCCTCTGAAATAACGGGGGAAGAATTTCAAGTAACCAAAATGGTAGGATTTGACAAGAGGAAATCTCCCTTGAAGATTATAGAACACTGTTATTGAGATAAAATGCTCTTGCCCAAATGAAACTTCATTCTAAATTAGAAATGAGGGAAAATGTGTGGAGGTCGAAAAAAGAGAGGGAATCACAAACCAACAATAAGCAAACAAAGAATTAACATAGTAAACAGTGCCTGCAAGAGGTCTAAGTACTGTACAGTGTTCTCAGCTTGAGGAAGATTAGAGTTAATGGTCTTTGGCAATCACATTGATTCTGATCTGGCATGGTGTGTTCTATCTGTTTTAGACAGATTGTTAAAGGTGCTTCACACAACCCTATTGTCTTTATCATTTCAGCTAATTGCTCATTCATTATTGTAGTCCCAACTTTTATCGCAAGGACAAAGCTTCTATCAGTACAGACAAATATATAAATAAGAGGGACTCAATCCACAATTAATTACGGCATGTCATGTAAGGAATTCCAATCTGCAATGAAAGTCTAGTGTACTAGTTTAAATTGATACAAGGCAAGATTCAGTTAAACATGTTCAAGTCTCCATTTTCATAGGGAAGGAAATCACACTTTAAAACTATTTTAGAATGATTATAAAATATTAGGCCCAGTGATGATTTAAGTATATTATATCTGTATCTACTCTACAAGGCAGAAATACAGAAAAAGACATGCAATTCAATAATGAAGAACTGGCATGATTTTCACAGAATCAAAGAATAGTAAGGTTGGGAGGGATCATTGAAGGCCATCTAGTCTAACCTGCCTGCTCAGGCAGAGTCCCCTAGAATGCATTACTCAGGGTCATGTTCAGTTGACTTTTGAGTACCCCCAAAGAACAACAATCCACAACCTTTCTGAGTAAGCTGTAAGTTTTTGTGAAAACTGTAAACCCATGAATGATCTCAATAATTACAGGAACTATAATCTAATGGGTTTTTCATATTGTTGCTTGAAGCAAGACTATTTCACAGAAAAAACTTGCTGAAATATGAAATTATAAATTTCCTATTAAAATGAAAAAGTAACTTTACAAGGAAACTGGTAGTGAATGTAAGTGAAATACCAAGGTGTAAATATCTAAAATAACAGTCCTGAAAATTTTACATACTTCTCCTGAAAAATTAAATGGTTCTATTATAGAGAATTCTAGGGTAAAGAAATGGGTCTGCAAGTCTGCTTTCCCACCTATATTTCTAGGAAAAAACACAGGGGAAAAAAAAATCAAAACAACAAAAAAACCTACCAACCAAAAAAACCCCCATAAAAAACCTAAACAAAACAAAAAACAAACAAACAAACAAACAAACAAACAAACAAACCCAAAAAAACCAAACCAAACCAAAAACAAAACAAACAAAAAAGCCAAAAAAAACCAAAACAAAAAAAGCCACCACAAAAAAATAAAAAAACCCACACAAAAAAACCCAAAACCCAAACTAAAATTAAAGATTGAAAGTCAATAAAAAATTAGACAAAATTTTATTATTTTAAACTGAGGTGTAAAATTAGAGGTCAACTATTCAGTCAATAAGTAAGACATCACTCATTTTCTCATGCCAGTAAGCAGCAGTGTACCCCAGCGTTCAGTAATGTGTCCAGTTCTGTTTAACATCTTCATGAAACACCTGGGGGCCTCCAGTATGAAATGCAGCTCTGTAGAGCAGCACTTTCTGAGTGCAAATGGGAACACTGGAGGTTCTCTCTGAAGCTAAGAAAACTCTTGTTCATTGTGAGCATGACTGAGCCCTAGCACAGGTTTCCCCGAGGCTGTGGTATCTCCATCCTTGGAGATATTCAAAAGTCATCTGGACATGGTCCTGGACCATTGACTCTAGGTCCCTGTCAACCTCAAAGTAACAAATTCATATAAATAAATAAAATAATCTATTATAGATATACTTTCTAAAATTATTAACCATTTGATGTGATTTTTGGCTATTACTTAGACAGAGGCTACATTTTAACAGAGTATTTAGATTTACAGTATATGGGAAAATTGACAACATTTTGAAGACACATTCACGTTTGTATTCTGAAAATTTGCTCTGAAAAAGTGGTTTGCTTTGAAGGAATGTTTTTCTGATGACCTATCAAAAATGCTATGTTACTATGGGAAAAATTTAAACTCCTAAATTAAGGGTTATGTTGATGGAATAGTCACTGTTCAGTCTTCCCTTTTGGAACAACCCAAACTACCACTTCCAGTACTTATGTAATATCATAAATTCACAAAAATCACATAGGAGATTGGAAGATTTGTAGAAGCCAGCAACAGGAGCATTATCCAAGCAAATGAACAAACACATTACATCACAGCACAGAGATAACACACCCTAAGTCTTTAATCCACAAAAATATACTCCAAGATATTATGGTTCATGACATTATAATGTTTTGTTTCTTTAGGCTGGCATTCTTATATCAAAGGGATACAAGTCTCTGTGGTGGTCTGGCTACAGCTAGCAAGCCCCCATCTAACAGCACACTCGCTTCCCTACACCTGGACGGGGGAGACAATCAGAAGGGAAAAAATAAAAAAAAATGGGTCAGGAAAAGGTCAATTTAGTAAGTGGAAGGAAAAAAAAGAAATAAAAGGTGAAGGACAAGTGACACAAATAGAATAACTTCTTACTAAATGAGCAACAAGCAATGCTCAGCTACTCCCTGAGGAGTACTTAACTTGGACCTGAGTCCACCTCCCAATATTATCAGTTTTAGTTCTGAAACTAATCACATATGATAGAGAATATTCTTTTTGTGAAGTCAAGTTAGTTGTCCCAGCTGCATCCCCTCCCAGCCTCCTGCCCACCCCCAGCCTACTTGCTAGCCAAACAGAGTGCGAAACATGTTGTGAAAGCACTGTTCAGCAACAGCTGAAAACATGCATGTGTTATCAACACAGTTTTGGTCACAAAAACAAAACACAACACCATGCAATCAGCAGAAAAATGGAGTAAATTAACTCTGTCCCAGCAAAACTGTGACTGCTTTGCTGTCTGATACACTTCTTGCATCCACCACTAAGTAAGCACATCTATCATATCAGAAAAAGGAAATGGGGGGAAGGAGGAAGGGGAAGCAGAAGAAGGAAAAAAGTAAAAACAAAGTGAAAAGGGAAAACTGAGGAGAAAAAAGGGGGAAAGGGAGGAAATGCAAAAGGGGGAAAGGGAAAGGGAAAGGGAAAGGGAAAGGGAAAGGGAAAGGAAAAGGAAAAGGAAAAGGGAAGCTTTTTCAGTAATTCCAACAATTGTTTGAAAAAAAAAAAATAGATAGATAATGGCCTTTTAAAATTAGAACCAGAAAGAGGCCAAGATCCATTTCCTTAAACAGCTTAAATTGTACTAGCTAATCTACAAAATGGCATGGCCATTTTGACTGTTGGCTTGTTTTCCATACTCTTTTGTTTTTGCTCTTGGTATTTCAGTAAACATACTTGCAACTTTCCTTTTAAGAATGAGCTGGGATGCTGTAAAACAATAGAACCATCTACATCCTATTATGTACTATTATTGCATAAACTAAGATGGGATCAAACACTACAGTACAAGTTTATTGCAAGTATAAACTTGGTTAAGGAAGCATCACAAACTAGCTGGTATAGTTATCTCTATTTTTAAGAGGAACTTATTTCAAGATGCATCTTCTGTAGCTCAACATTTTTGAGACAACTTTGATTCTTTGTATTTTGAAGTTTTCCTTTTATATGTTTTCTATGAGATTTCAAACTGTTTTGTTTGTCATTTATCAGTTTTATGTTTTCTTGAGTGTGATGTTGGTGACTTTGCCCCACCAAAATTCTCACAACATGTTATTTTTTCCTTTCACAGCTTTTATTTCGAGTTCCAGGATTTCAAATCTGACATTATATTTTCTGTTAGGAAGAGATGATGTTAGTACAAGGCACCTTCTGGCTGTTCCCCTGTTGAGGTCTGAAAAAGTAGTCACAGTATGCCTTCCAATAGCACTGGGCAGAAACATGCCCAGCTTTCCTGAATCTAGAAGTCTGATATCAGTATGTTCAAAAAAAGGAAAGGGTTATAGTCCTGCACCAGCAATAGTGATCAAGAGCAGGGCTGATCTCCTAATGGCACCCCTTATATACCCTTTTCTCTTTTCCAAATTCTTCAGCATTCCTACCCTCATCGCTTCCTAAATAAACACACCACCCTATTTATTCTTCTTCAACTGCTTTGATGCCCTTTTTTTGAACATAGAGTTGCCTTGGTAATCTCTGTTTAGCTCGCAAACCACTAAGTTCTTGCCCCCTTTTTTGTAATCACACCATTAGCTTGTTAGTATAACTAGATGGCTAAGATTAGCCATCTACTGTGATATCAGGGGCATGTCTGTGATATTAGGAGCACCTGGCAGCTTCTCATGTTGCTATCCAGCTAGAGTAGCCATATAGTCAGGGTAGACCTTTTTTATTTAAGAGCTCTGACAAAGTGTCTGATACTGTGTTCTACTGTCTTCCAGAGCCTGAAGCAGCTACTGAACAATTATCTGCCATAGCTGGCAACTGAGTACCATGCAGACATTTACTCATTGTCCCTGCTCACACTGACTTTCAGTGTCAACTCATCTCTTTCTCACGGTTCTGCTTCTCACCAGAATTGACAGGGATAAAATGCCTGCATTGCCTCAGGCCATTCAGCTATAATTCCTGAGAAAGTCAGTGACTCTTTGTTTAATGATAATTCACATTATTTTTGCCAGGAGTGGAGTAGATTGTAATTTATTTAGAGCAGGATTCTCTTGTCAAAGGGGTACTTCCTCCTAAAGAGGTGGATCATAGCTGTGTTCATTTGTCTTGTTTGGAAGTAGAGAACAAGGTAGAGAAGGATATGCAATCAAGAAAAACAAAGAAACAAAAATGTATTTTCTCAGGCTACTGGTGTTAAGTTTGAAAATGACCCCACATTGCTGAAGCAAGGTTTGCAGCTGTGTTAAGTGCTTTCAATGATGAAAACACCAGGAAGGACAGCGAGAAATAATTTGCCTGTAGCATTAGTGTCTCTCTCTGGAACAGGTAGAATAGCACATGAAGGAAGTGTTAATTCAGTACTTCAGTGGCTGTGCAGCTTCCTGATTTGCACTGCTTCAGCTGCTGTGGCTTGAAGCAGGGCCAATTTGTGTCTGTCTTCAGCTACCTCTATAGAAATGATTTTAAAGTCTCTTTCAGGGAACAGAGAATTACAAACATTTTACATATCTTACAGAATTTTTTATTGACAAGCACTTGTCCAAAGAAATTTATTATGTGGTGAAAACAATACATTGAGAGCAGAAAACAAATGTGAAAATGTTTTAACAATAATCATGAAATCACAGAATGGGTCTGGTTGGAAGGGACCCAAGCTGGTCAGCTTATCCAATCTGTCTGCTCAGACAGACTCATCCCAGAGCACATGACACAAGATTTTGTCCAGACAGTCCCTGAATATTCTCAGTGAGGGAGACTCTACAACCTCTCTGGGCAACCTGTGCCAGTGCTTACTCACCCCCACACTAAAGAAGTTCTTCCTCATATTCAGGTGGAACTTCTTGGGCATCAGTTTCTGCCCATTGTCTTTTGCCCTGTTGTTTGGCACAAACAAGAGTCTGGTTCCATTTTTTGACACTCTCCTTTCACATACACTGTAATTGTAGTGTTCATAAAAAATCATAAAGAATTTTATGTTCAGCAGTTTCTTGAAAGACAACATAAATCACCTTTGATGTCCTTGTGACTGGTAAAAATTACTCTGTTTAACTCTTCATGTGACTGTATGAGAAAATGATGAAAGAAAAACAGTCATTTCCAAACAGTATTTGAGGGTAGAGATTTGGACATTCTTTTCTTCTGGGATTTTAAAAGAACACAGGAATAAACCAATCATTAAGAGAAATGTTTATCTGTTATTTCTTTCAAGAAATAACACTTTGTTATAATAATATTTTTAATTTTTTTTAAAGTTTAAGGTTTTTTAAGTCTTGAAAAAGTAGCTCTTAGCAAATCAACAATTAATTTTCAACAATGACATAACAGAAGAAAAGATTAAGGAGATTTTAGAACATATGGAGTTACTTATCTCTTGAGTTATAGTATGTCAGGGTACTTAAGCACAAGAAGTAATCAGCCTATATCCTCCATAGCATCATGGGTAGGCAGCAGTTAGACAGTCCTGACATAATTATTCTTGGATTACCATTTCACACAGCACTTTGTCACAACTGATAGCACGGTATTTATGAGGCCGTTTCTGGTAGTGCCACTGTCTCCCATCTGAGTGACAAAATCTGATGGTGCTTACAGAGGGACAGAGAGCATCGATATCATCCTGACAGGATTTCTACACTTCTGTCAATGGTAATTTGGATTCCCTATGTCCCTGAACTATGACCAGAATGACATGTGCTATATCTTGGTGACAGTTTACTGGCATTCTCTGATGATGAACATTAGTTTAGACCAGTTTGGATGTGTTTCTGGTTTTAAAGAGCTGGGATGACTGTTTTTTGAGGATTAAGCAATGTGTCAACACACTAGTATAATCAATATTTAACCAAATTTCACTTCAAGATTTTTTCAAATAAATACCAAGAATTAGTCCCATACTACCCAGTGGCCAGCTGCTTTACCACATGAGCCCTCCCTACAGTTTGCTTAGAAGACAGATAGTTCCTGCTTTTGCAGCAATATTGTGGTATTTTGAGCTTTTCCTTCTGTAACTTGAGATTTTCCTTTCAGGGAAACAAATTTAACAGTCTTCATTAAACTAAACTAAATTTAATTAACTAAACTAAACTAAACTATACAAAACACATTACATGATAGCTAGGATGGGTGAGTGGTCAAGAAAATTTTAACTCAGATGAAATTTTCCTGTATTCTCCCGCTTCCCCCGAGAACATAGAACTTTATTAAATACATAATCTTAAAAAACATGCAGGCGTCTTTATCACCCCAGCAAGAAGGTGCCCGGGCTAGCCAAGTACAGCCAAAGTTGGTTTCTCCAGTTAAGTTATTATTGCAAGTAAAGAACAGCATTACTGTTTCCTTACAGCTTATCAGATGGGTTACCCTTAATTTCCACTTCCTGGAAGTGCTGACTCAGGATCATCGTAGTGAACTATGGTGCAAATCTCACTGCCATTATGCTGAAAGGCTGACATAATATTGCATATATATTTTTTATATTTACTAATAGAATACATTATGACTATTTCAGTAGACTTGATTTGTAGCAGAGCTTAATAAATGCTGGGGCCTTTGCTATCTATTCATAGTCATTGAGAAATTGTGTGTACTGGAAGATAACTGCATGTCTTAATAAATAACCTTATAAAAGTTAAAAGTCAGCATTTAGTGTAGTGGCTAAAATAAAATCTTGCTAGTGTAGTGCTGCAGTGTTGTAAGGTTAACTGCATTCTTTCCAATGTGGAGCTAAAATTAGTCTATTAGTTTTATACTGGCAGAAGAGCTGAGCAATCTGTGGATAACTTTAAGGTATTTTATACAGTCTACTGGCTGCAGTATGTACTGGAGTCAGAGTTTATTTGAGAACTGGCATGTTGTTTTTCTGAAGCATTCCATTTCATGGGTGGCAGATCACATTGCAATGCGTTGGTTAAGACACTTCACCATCTTGCATTGTGATATGTCAGCATATGGTAGAAAGATGCATTTCATCACATGAATTGTTACAATGTTTCCTGAAACATAGTATGAAGGAAAGCTTTGTGACAGCTCACTTACCCATTAAGTGCTAGTATCAGATTTGTAATCAAACACGAAGACAAGAACAGACAGTACCATGGTTCATCAGGTAGTATAATTATTTCTGAATAGCCAGGCACACCTCTGGAATCAATGAGGTATTTCCCTTTTTCTTTCCTTGACTTTCATGTATGGCTATGGGTATCAAAAGTGACAGTTGAGGGAACAAATATTTCTGTTTATGTTGTTTATAGTATTAGGATAATTAGTAGCATCAGTCATAATAAACAGGCACAACATGAAGCAGTGACACTCCTGCCATCAAGCAACGCTAATGCAGAAGCAAAAAGTCCCATGAAAAACAGTGTATCCAAAGCTGGATGAAAGCGCTTTCTTAAAATGTATATATGCAAGCTTCTATAACAGACTGCTTTACTATATGTGAGTGTTAAATGTTCTGAACAACTCCCCTATGATTCAACTATATTTTAGGACTGTTGCATATCCTGACATCCATATTATTTATATTTACTAATATCTATGTACATATGTATGTGCCAAAATGGGCATTTATGTATGTGCTTGTATATACATATATATACATACACAGAGACAGAGAGAGACACCTATATAGATATATGCCTGTAATACAGTATACTATAATATAAATGACATATGAAACATTCATCTCCCTTTTTGGGTTGTTTTGGTAATGATTTGTAATTGCCAGTGCTAGACGAAGGCTAGATTTTTCTGGTCTTCCTCAGATCTTTGAGTAATTATCCCAGCGGTGGTTCAGTTTAAGTCAATCCAATTATCTGGGAGACAAAGCCGTCACAAGCCTCCATATGTATAGCAACACAGTGCAGTCACACTTGAGTATTTTATTAATACTATTTTTATAAGCCATATTAACTGTTTGTGTTATTGAAGCACAGGGATTATGTTGGAAATCCTTAGTAATTATGAGTCTCTCTAAGAATCTCAGGAACTGAGCAGACACAAAAGACAAAGGATGAAAGAAAAAAAAAAAGAAAAATTCAAAAATAATAGTAGTCTCATTTTACAAACCTGTGCCTGTACTCACAAATTATATATATGTCAAAGAGAGGGGTTTTTTTTCAGGTTTTCTGAACCTTGCACTCAAGCATACCTTTTCTTGTAGTGGGCAAAAATGCTGCACAGCTTTATGCAACTAATTTACACCCAGTGTAAGCTGACACCAATAGAATGTCACATGAGCTGATAGTACCTTACTCATCTATGTTAAATGTCTTGACGAAGAGTTCTATGCAGGCAGATGTACAGAAAACCAAAGCATCATTAATAGCTCCATTTTGCACCTTTTTGGGTTTTGTTTTTTTCTTTCCACTCAGGCTTAGGCCAGGATTTGGGTGAACTTTGGAATTCTTCTCAGAAAATAAATTACTGACTCTAAATTGTCTGGAAGAGGGGGTGGTGATGTGACAGGGATTTTTGCTGCTGCTTCTGAGTTGTACTGGTTCTTCTGCAGGCCACTGAAGTGTTAAGTTAGTGCTTTCTGTCAGCTCTGAAGCCATATAGAAAGACATTATTTTACAAATGATATTCTGTCACCTAATGGCATTTAAATTGATTCTAAGACACATTCATGCATGATGAAACTATAGGCAATTAACCTTCCCTGCCAAAGCTTTGCAGTGCTTACCTGTGCCACCTTTTGATATGAAGTATGAAAATACAAAACATTAAATGTTTAGTTGAAAATGGATATTGTCAGTGCCTAAGTAATTGACAACATCCTATGGGTTAATGTCTGCTCATTCGCCTGTTGCTCTTTTTTGGCAGCTATCAGCAAAATACTACAATAGTTTCGAAAGAAAATATGCATTGTTCATTCTTTGACAAAACATCACCTGCCCTAAATTATTAAGCAATTCGCTAAATCTAATCTGCAAGAATAATTTGGATTTTGATTGGACTGCAGACTAGAAGGTTTGGGGATTATAAGTTTTAAGAAAAAATAGTAACTGCTTTCCCTTTTGTCCATGAATTCTGGTCCCTTCAGTCCCAGAAAAAAGAAAAAACAAAAAGAGCATCAGGATGTCAGTTTACACATGAGGATCAATGAGCCAGAAAACCAGCCAGAAAACCAAAAAACCAGTCAAAAAACCAGTCAAAAAAGCTCACACTATATCTCAAAGTTGCTCCCATTGGGATCCTAAAAGCTGGGTACCTCCAGATAACTGTACATTGGGTAGGAAGAAAGTTAACACTCAAGCAAGTCTCTCTAGAGGCAGAAGTAACTCCACCTTTGGGGTCAGAACAAGAAATAATGAACCATGCTACTAGAAACTTCAAAGTCAATCTATGCCAATTTTATTTTTCTCCAGCATAATTTGTTTCTTATTCAGTGTCTATAGATGGAGAATAAGAAACAAGGCATTTCACTGATATGGTATATTACTGCATTGTCCCCATTTTGATGAAAAGTTAAGGCTTTTCTCAGTGGGCTGTAGAGTAACACATATATCATTAAAGCATATTATTCCAAAGGCAAATGGCATGCTATAAAAGATGCTACAAGAAAAAATTACATCTTTGTATAAATATTTGAAGATATTGTTCTTCTGGTATCACACAATCCTCAGGCAAGTTCCTGTCTGCCTCACCAAGTAATCAACATGAGGTAAAAAAACCAGCAAGTGTGAATGGTAGAGTTCCAGAATGGTCCATGTGGTACCATGTGATGTGGTGTCAGCAATTCAATAAAAGAGAAGGGAGAGTGGCAAATGAATTTCCTGACTAAGATGGACACCCCTTAATCCAAGTTATTATTTGTGATTTTAGTAGTATCTCTTACTGTCTCTTTTAAAAAAAAATTTGAACTGTGCCTATGAAGATGTTTCAAATTACAGTGTTTCTTATTTTGCTACAGAAAAGTCTTCTAGGGAAGCAATAAAATTCAAGGACTCAACTGCATGCTAGGATCTTAGATATTTTCTGTAGGATGAAAGTCATTGATCCACTGCAGTCACAAGACTGCAATATTGGAAGGTAAAACGGTTTTCGGTCACTTTACTCCTGATGATGTAAAGAAGTCTTGCATACTTACCCATTGTCCCAATAAGACATTAAGCTAAAGGTATTCAAAAATTCTGTAGGGAAAACAATAACCACCCCTGTCATGTCTGTAAAATGTGGCCTTACTACTGAAAAATTTTCTCATTTTTCCTAGCACATATCCAATATCAGAGATTAAAGAATTAGTCTTGGTAACTATATCTGCATTTTGTTTTGCTTTGGTTTTGCAGGTTATTTTTATTCAAACACCAAAAGAAGATGCTTTTTTTTTCTAAACTCCTCACACAATTGCACACAAGGTGCATCCTTCTCAATTTCATACTCAGGTTCTATGAAGTGTGGTAAACACCTCCAGCATTTTTCCCTTAATCTTAACCATGAATAATAAGGAGAATTAGACGTAGTGCTCCTAAGAAACATCTGTGAAATATATGACCTCCTTATGTTGCCATTTAGGTCAATCTAAACACTTCCTCTAATTTCCATGCAAAGAAATTTGTGTTCATGATTAGAAATGCAAGAGCTGTACCAAAGAAGAAAGTTAAAAGTTGCAGAGTATAATGAATGTAAGAGCTATGATTCAGATTCTATTAGCTTGGATAAAATGTTTATAGGAAAATTAAAAATAAATATTGACTACAAAAATCTCAAACAAAATCCCAAAATAAACAAACAAAACCAGAATGGCTGGACATAACATTCTTTACTTAGGGGCAGAATTGTTTTGTCAAAGTACAATTTGACATGCGAGAGTGCAGAATGAAGGTGTTTTAGAAGTGTATCTTCCAGCATTCTACATTGCTGTACAAGGACATTTGAAATGTCTCTGGTTAGCTGAGACATTGAAAACAGATTATGTTAGAACAGTGCTCTGCTCTGATCTTCAGAGACATATGCAGAGGTCTTTATGCTGCTTTGTTTTAGTCCATATGCATAAGGGTAAGTTCCATTTAAAAAAGGGTCCTTATATCCCTCATATGCTAAATTTTCTCGAAATTTTTAACATACCATTTTTTACAAATTCATTGTGGTGTCTAAACTGTGAAGCTTGCACTTCTCTTTCTTCTACTTTTTTTTCTATGTATACTAAATGTGTAGGATGATTAAAGATGTTGTAATGCAAAGTGTTTAATACTAAATACTTCTAGTGCAAAATAGACAACCATGTAACCTGCTGTGAAGAAAACATAACTTAATTACAACAGTTGATTTATGCCTGTTTGGTGCTTTAATGTGGCTATTTCCAGCTGCCCAGAAATATTTCGCTTTGGAAAAGTTGTATGGAATAGAAATATAACTAAAGTGCCTATAGTTAATCACAGCAACAGCTGAGGAAAGTCAGGAGGAACAAGATACAGAGATCCAGCTTGATGTAACCATGGTGAGTAAGGCTAAACTGAGCAATGGGTTGTCTCACAGTAACACATCTCAGAGGAAAAGGTGTCAGAGCAACATCTTGGAAATCTTGGTATTCATTAAATCAAGGTATTATCTTGATTTAAAGAGTATTCTGACTTGTGAAGAATATTCTTTCTCAAGTGAGAGCAAAAGGAGGTGAACTCTTTTATAACTTCTCACTGTCTTTAAATATCTGAGTGTTTACAAATTATGACTGTATTTTTTAACTGTCCTGGAAAAAAAAACAAACTAGTCTGTGGGTATAGAATCATGGCATAGTTGCTGTATGAGGGCTTCAGTATAACATGACCCACCATTCTCTTTCTTCCCCCACCTGGTTTACACAGAAAGGCAAGTATGCTTAAAGTTCATTGGCAGGACAGTATCAATCATCAAGAAAATCTTCGAACAGAGTGAATAAAATCTCCACCTTTTCCAATGGAAAAGCCTAAAGACAAACAAAGCTCTGTTTAGCTATAATCTTTCTTTTACCAATAAGCATATTTAGTGGAAACTACTACTTTGGTATTGACATATTCCATCTGAAAGAGGGAATTATAAGAGAATAGAAGCAAATGCATAGCTGAAGCTCAAATACTTAGTTAACTCACATTAGATAATTCAGATATCAAGTAAATAAAATTTGGTCAATTTCTATTCAGAATGATAAGGTTATGATCATCAATAACTTTTGAACCAATTTCATTCTTACTAAAACTAAACTAAAGTAACACTCTTAGCTCTCCCAGTATAATAAAAAGACTCATTCTGATGTTTCTTACTTTTTCCATGACTCACTGGCATAGGCAGTTCCACAGTCTCATAATCAGGAATGAAAGTTATTCCTACAAAGGCTTAGAAAAGAAAAAAATTGCAAACCAGATTTTAAAATTATATTCTAGAGTGCTGCTTCCAAAATCCTGATTGACTTGCTCTCCACAGCAAGCATGTAATTGCCCTACTAAATAATGTAAAAACATACACTGTAATGTCAGAAGGTAATAACAACAACATTGGGGAAATTTAGTCTACATAATAATAGCACTTTCTATATAATTCCTGTAATTTCAAACTACATATTTGTGATGTGATGTTTTATGAAGTTCTATTCTTCATATATTTTTACCTGACACACCTGGACTTGTAAAAATATTTTAAAATTAAAATAAAAAAGAAAGAAGTTTACAAGTACTCAAAACTTTGTTTTATATGTTCAAGAGACACTCTTGCAGGAAAATTTATCTTCAATTTCATAAACTTCTATTTCTGTTAAACTTTGCCTATGTATTATCAGAGTTCATAGCTTTTGAATTCAGTAAGTGGCTGCAAAAAAAAGACAGTAATAATAAAAACCCATGTGTGGCAATATGTTAGTTCATTTCTTTTTTTTTCTGTGTAATAGTATCTTTTTCTATTACAAATTGCACTAAACTCAATGGAGCTGACGATATAACAAAATACAGTCTGTTATGCAGACAGTGAGTTACACTTTGCAACTACATACCCTGAGATTTTGACAGTATTTCTGTGATACAGTGACCAATATGTTGTGAGCTGAACCATGTGCTCATTAGTTTATCTCAAACATCCATCATTTGAAAACCACCTGAACTGTGAGCACCTTCCTTAACAATGACTGCATCACAATTTCTGCATCAAGGACTTCAAGCCACTTTTATCTCTTCAGATCTTTAGGACTCCCAAAAGCCCTCCTGGAGGAAGAATAGGTATCTATATACAAATTAGTCTTTTTCTGGTCGACTGCAGATTCCATTGTAATATATGTAGAATAGAGACTCTTGACTGTATAGATGAAAATTTAAACTGAACTTCTAATCTCCTTATTGTACAGATCATATTTTTTTCAGGAGTGGTTAATACATGTAACCACCTAATACATAGTTTTGGATAGTGTCATGGTTTGACCTTGGCCAGATGCCAGGGACCTATGACGTTTGCTTTCTATGCTGTCTCCTGCTGCATTTACGCAGAGGAGAGGACTCAAACTAACACAAACACACTGGACTCATGAGTTGAGATGAGGCAGTGATGGGGAGGGGACGCACGAAAACATGAGCAAACAGGTGAGGGACTTAAGTTGCAAAGTGATTTATTAACCTAACAGAGTCGGAGGATAAATGAGAGGTAAAAATAAGCTTTTAAGACACCATTTCTTTACTCACCCCCCTTCCCTCTTAAGACACCATTCCTCAGCTCACCCCCTCCTTCCTTCAAACAGCCAGCAGCTCCGGGTGGGGGGCAGGGTATGGGGCTTTTTCTTAGTCAGTCCATCACCACAATTCTTCTGCTACAAACACTGTTTCTCTGCTCACCCCTCTCCCTCTTAAGACACCATTTCTCAGCTCACCCCCCTCCC